>CM077114.1:8001488-8090432 GCA_039619505.1 Cimex hemipterus | reverse complement strand
CTTTTATTGAGATCATCTTCAGGGCTCAATAAAAGATCGAAACGTTGGCACGATAAAGAAAATGTTTTTCTGATACCTACATCACACCAGACCGCATCTCACGATATTTGAATAAGTTCATATAATTTACATTAAATATCAATAACAGTGGAAATTAGCTAAAAGAGGTCTTGGATTCCTGAACACCAGCGATCGTACGATGTATCCTGTGTAGAGGTTGAATATTAATTTTGTTTAGCCAACATACAAAATTCCATTGGCAAAAATTTATTAGACTGCTTTGAACTTATCAAGTCAAGCTGAGTGGCTTAGTCACATCCAACCTTTTCAACCTAGAGGCTGTCGCATCAACACTACCTACATCACCGATCTACGCAAAAACTTAAATTTTGGATCTAATCCAATTTTTCTCTCTTAATAGCTAGCCCTCCAACTTAACCCATTAGTAAATACTAAGCTCAGCTAAGGGAAACAACTTTAGCCAAATATCTTGAACTGTGATATCAGTTAAAAAAAAAAAATAATCACAAATACAAACAATACCGTATTTGGACAGATGAAATCTGTCAAAAAAAAAAACTGTCTGCTGTTGAAAAATAATCAGTAAGTTGAATATTTCAAGATTCATTTTGATCTACCAACCAATCCTAAGGCATCGTCAACTTTGCTAAACTGTGAAAAAAGTGTGTAATATGACTTTCCAATCAAATTTTGGAACGTCTACATTATCTTTGTTATATATTAGTATTAAAAAAAAGTTATTAATTTTTCTGTTCTGAAAAAAAGGAGCTGCCTTAAATTTAAAAAATAAATTAGAATAAAAATTGTACAAAAAATACTTGTATATTTCTTTGTATAACAGCATATTAATATAAATGTATGCACTGTTAGCAAAAATATACATATAAATGTCTACAGTTGTGTACAATATCACTTGCTTAAAAATATAGTGTATATTATCTAATTAAACAAACTTTTTTTTAATATTTAAAATCTCTCTAAAAATATATGTAATTTGAAAAAAAAAAAAAAAAATAGAATTGACAACAATTTTCGTTTTTACAAATAGCACCAGGTGCTAAAAGGTTAAAGGTAGTATAAATCCATTCCACGGTCACAACTATCACTTTCTGGACTAGGTGAAGCGACATCACATAAATTGGGTTCTTCGATGTTTTCTTCTTCCTCGCTACTCGTACTATTCCTGGCTTCTGGTGCCAAACCAAGGACCCGTCTTGTAGACACCGTGAGGCTCGTCGAAGCTTCGAGCTGCTTAAATATAGCCGTGGCGCGAACCAGAATATCCTCTAGATTCATGTTATAAGCCAGCTCATTGATATGCTAAACATAAATACAATTTTCAAATGAAATATTAAAACCAACGTTAGTTTATAAATAATCAGGTCAACCTTTAAAATTTCAGTAAAACCAAAGTTTCCATTTAACAAGAAATTTTTCTCCTTGTCAAGGATTGCAACGCAAATGAGCAGGTGGAAATTTGAACAAGGAAGTCCTGTCCAAAGTAGCTAAAATAAAATTTCAGTATAATATTAATTTTATTAAAATTAAACAAAACCAATTTGAAACATACTTCCCACAAGGACATTATTTCCTCTTGGTTAAACTCCCTTTTAAACCAGACGAGAAGCCATCGGAAGCAAAAGAACATATTTCCTGAGTCTCTTTCTTCCAAAAATGAGGCCAACTCTGGGCTTACGGCCGTCAATAAAGTTTGTAATTGGCTTAGCTGTTTCTTCATCCCTGACTGATCCATATCAAAATTCCTGTACTGTTAAATAATTATCAAATTAATTATTTTTAAGTATGTTTTTTTATAATTTTATAAGGATAATGATATAATTTATGTTAGGCAAAAATGTGGCCTCACTTAATATGCAAAATGGGATAAGGATTAAACGATAAAGCCTGAAAAAAGGAAGATATCAATGAGAAAAAAATTTAAAATTACCACTTTGTTCATAAATCCAACGAAGCACCAGAATGCATCAACTTCGTTACTCATGAGCGCTAAAATTGGTGAAAGAAGGTCGCTCATCCCCTGCACGTAACCAAGGTCAAAATTATACATCACATACGTCATTAAAATATCATTGAGCAGTTTTAGATTCGGATTTTGGTCGCCACTATAAAACGGAACAGTTCTGTCAGTTCTGTTTACATCCTTTTCTACAGGTAAGAAAAAAATATTATAACCAAGATTATTCTCGATAATTTTACTTATTTATAATACTTACCGATTAAACTTTTACGGTCGTGAAAATCTGAAAACCTCGATTCCTGTTCTGGTGTCATGCTTATCCATTGGCTCTTCATTCTGAAGTATTCGTCAAGTTTGTCTTTTCTAAGAGCCTGCCTTTCAATATTCGTGGAATTCCAAGGGAAGTAGTCCAAAAGATATTTCCAGACTTCATACCTCAAAGAAGGAGTGATTCCCTAAAAATAAAATATGTAAGTAAGATAACAAAATTGGGGCAAGTATGAAAAAAAGTTTTTGATAATTTTTTTTTACAAACAAAAAATCAATTTTATTTATTTCGGGTGTTTAAATGGATTAAATTTTACTATACAGTCGACTCTTTTTGATAAATCAAAGTTCTTGATAGTACAAACTCTTCAGCAGGTCACTTCAGTGAATCAAAAAAATTCTGCATTTTGATACACTCGGTAACATGAAATAGTTTTCGTAACAGGGAGAAAAATCGTTCTATTAATCGAAATGGAGCCTTATAACTTTATAATTTGAACTTTTTCTTGGTTACAATCATCCAACTTTCCAAATTTTCTCTTTTTTTTTTTTTTTTTTTAAATTTAGAAAAATGCAAATCAATTCAACAATTTTTTTCCTCTTGATAATTCAAATTATTTTTGTTGTCTCTTGCATTTCTAATTATCAAGAGTCGACTGTACTAACTACTGAATACGAATAAAGAGTCCCTTGATTTTCCCTGATCATCCTAGTCTGCCTATCCTTAATGGTTTTATCTGTCAGGATGACTCAATATAATTCTGTACAGATAAGCACTTATAAATGGATGTACATGGTAAAATGCAGATGAGCCAATGGATATAATGATAAACATCTAATGGTCAAAACCTGTGAGGAAAAGTTGAATCAGGATGATCATATATTATGATCCAAGTGCACATTTTAGTTAAAACACTTAAAAAATGGGCTTTTGATTTACAACAATCACACAAACGTGAGTTATTTAGTGGCCATTAATTAATGATTATTTACAGATTGTTCATTTAGAAAAAGTTTTCTTTACCATGCCAATGTTTCAATCTTTTCTGAAATTATTTCAGAACATTGTTTTTTGAACATAAACATTGTTTAAATTATAAAAAATTTCTATCATTGTTTAAATTCATTTCTTACATGTGTTTGTATAACTTGAACAATACAATTAACTAAGGTTTTTAGTTGAGATAAAAAATCGATGGCACGAGCGAGATTCGAACCCACGATCTTCGGCTAGATACACAACTGCTCTACCACTTGAGCTAGTAAGTATTGGGTTGTCCGGAAAATAATGCAGGATTTTAAGTTTTCATTAAAAAAAATCTATATAAAATATTCTGTTTACGTTTACAGGATTACTCATTTGTATGAATGTCAACACTTATTAATCCTCTTCCAAATGATATTGTTTGTTTACCTCTGTAGCATTCCGCTACTTGGAAATAATTCAGTCATCCTTATAATGTCAAAGCGAGAATTTCGTACGATTTTCTTTTACGAGTTTAAACTCGGCCGAAGCGGAGCCCAAACGGCTAGAAACATTAACCAAGTCTGGGGCGAGGGTTGTGTTAATGAGTGCACTGTGCAAAGGTGGTTTAAAAAATTTCGGGAGGGAGATTTCAGCCTTGAAGATGAAGAAGGTCGTGGAAGGCCTTCCTCTCTTAATGATGATGTTCTGCGATCAGTGGTGGAAGAAAACCCCAAAACAACTGTTCGAGAACTTGCAGAGCAACTCAAAGTCAGTAAAACGACCGTCGCTGACCACCTCAAGGCGATTGGAAAAGTGAAATCGGAAAGGGCCCATTTTGTTGCATGACAACGCTCGACCACATGTGTCACGTGTAACGTCACAAAAATTATTGGAGCTTGGCTATGAAACTTTGCCTCACCCACCCTACTCTCCGGACCTCTCGCCTACTGACTACCATTTTTTTAGACACCTGGACCACTACTTACAACACATAATATTCAAAAATCAAACGGAACTGGAAAATGCATTTATTGACTTTATCAATTCTAAAAATTCTGAATTCTACTCAGACGGAATTAATAAGTTACCAACACGTTGGGAGAAATGTATTGAGAGTATGGGAAATTATTTTGATTAAAGAACATTGCTTTAAAGTAACTAGTTTCTTTTTTTTTTTTGTTTAATACCAAAATCCTGCATTATTTTCCGGACAACCCAATAATTAGTCGAGCCGACCACAAAATTAGTGAATTTGAACAAAGTTTATAAATCCCAGGCCCTGAAGGTGATCTCAAGATCGAAATGGCGTGATAAAGAAAATGTTTTTTCACCAAACCCATCTCATGATTTCCAAATAACATCACAGAAACGTTTGTACTTTTCCAATATTAACTACTTCAATCATTCAGAAGCAAAAGAACATTATTAAAAGTTAAATTGAATCACCCCTTTGAAGATGGTTTGTTTCACTTCCTCGACATTGGTGATTCTGCCTTCTTCATCCATGAAGTGAACCCACTGTTGCAGATTGAGAGGTGGGTCTCTTGGAGTAAGAACTCTTGGAGGCAATTGGTCATGTTTTTCAACAACGAAATGGTAGTCTTTAAGACTATCCTTCTGCTGAGCAAAAACAGGCCCATCAGAGTGTGACAGGTCATTCGTCTCATCTCTCGCTTCTGGCATTTTGTATACTGCAATTAGATGAAAATTAGTTTCCAAATGGTTTGTTTTCTTGTTAATAACTTACACCAATATTCAGATAATTTTGAAAATGTGGAGAGTGTTGTTTCGTAAGGACTTGTTTTTAAGTCGTGTACAAATTTCCACACCGTATCTTTTCCAGAGTCTGAGAAGAGATGCAACTCAGAAAAGGAATGGGTCAGCCCTTCAGGATCTCCCCTTTCTGCAATGATATTGAAAGTATGTCTGTCACGACTAGATCTGAAAAAAAGTCATAAATAATAGTTGATAAAATATATGAATTTTACGTGGACGAATCAAGGTAACGAATGACTATAATTCGTAATTATTTCACCTTTTGGTTTTAACGACACTCCTTAGCGACCTTGTGAAACAATCGGCATTCTCATATTGGAAAATGAAGGTGTATTTTTTCTTACGATCTTTGCTTGTCAAAATAAGTTTTCGCTTTTGAGAAGATACTCTGTAACTTTTCAACTCGGAAAGAGGGATTTTTATACATGGAAATTTCGTTGTGTTAGATTCATTTCCTCCTGCAAAAATTAAATAAGTTAATTAACTTTTTTTAAAAACTCCTGTTAGATACCACTACTATTATTTAATTTATCGTTAGAAACAGGAATATTTCCTATCATTTGGAAAGCCAGTCACATTGTGTCAATATTTAAAAAAAAGGCAATAGAGCTTTAATACAGAATTATAGACCCATAAATAAATTATCAGTTATTCCAAAGGTTTTGAATAAATATGCACAAAAATTACTCTTATTTTCAATGGTTTAATTGATGAAAACCAACATGTGTTTGTGAAATATAAATCCCCTTTAACAAATCTGTTTACTTTCTAGCATTTGAAACTGGTTATAAAGTTGAAATCATTTACACTGACTTCAGTAAAGCTTTTGATACAGTTAACCATGAGCTTCTCTTCTCTGAGGTAGAAGTGTATTCATGGTGGCTTGCTGGAATTGTTGAGAGATTTTCTGATCAACAGAACACAAATTGTAAAATAATATGGAATCAGAACAGTCTGTTACCTCTGGAGTAAGAAGGTGGCCACATCGCCTTTGTTTTTTAATATATTTATTAATGATATTGTTAAATGTTTTACAAATAGTCGATTTATGTTGTTCATGGATGATTTCAAATTATTTAAAATAATAAAAACTATTGAAGACTTGTGAAATGTTACAAGACAACTAATCTAGTCAGATGGTATGATCTAAATTATATGACTCTAAATATTGATAAATGCAATGTTGTTAATTATAATTAAATTTAAATTGATTTATATTATTTTTTTTTTTACATTGTTAAAGAAGGGTAAACTCAAAAGGTGGGGTTGAGATGGGAAGTTGATGTCCGAGTGGAATGAGGACAGGATAGCTCAAGTGGTAAGACAATTAATGCTTTTAGTTGAGAGAAAAGTCAATGGCACGAGCGGGATTCGAACCCATGATCTTTGGCTATATACGCTGATGCTCTACCACTTGAGCTATCCTGTCCTCAATCCACTTGGCCAATTTTCAAAAACACCAGCACCCTGAGGGTAGTTGAAATAATCTCATTATAAAAATTAAAAAAAAATAAAAAAAACTTTTTTAATCATTGGAGTGTAGAAATATTGCTCACTATTGTTCCCTTTAGATAAGCTTCTTATTCCTAATGAGTTACAGGACAGTTAACGGACAGTAAAGATCCGAATATTTAATCGTTATAGGATAATCTGTACCGTGAATAGAAAAATTATTCTCTGCAACCATTTCGTGTTATTTAGCAAAAAAGATTCTTTTTTGAAAAGTCTTTCGTCTAAATCTCGCACATAACTTTTATCTATGGTATCTAGACTTGGATTGTAAAAATATAATGTATTCTCTGCATCTATGAATGCACCGGTGTATATGGTCTTGGGGGGCATCGGTGGCCGCAAGGTTCAGTCTTTGACAAGGCGCTCATCACTATAAGGTAAAGGTCCCAGGTTCAAATCCAGCGGCCCTGCATTCGAACCCGACATACTTACAAATGGGCTTTTTTCAAAAACACCGGCACCCTGAGGGTTTATATGACCTCTGCTATTGCGAACCCTCGTAAAAAAAAAGTCTTGAAATGAAATGTATAACAAAAAAAATTTTTCTAAATGGATATTTATAATGGATTTTTTTTCCCCAATTATTAACACTAATACAAATTTAAATTAAATTCAAAATAAGTTAAAATTTAATCAAAATTATTGTATGTTTGACAAGTATTAAACAAACACTCACGGGAGAGAAAAAAATCCGTTCACAATGATATTTTTATTTTATGTAAATATAACTTGAACCTTGAAAAGTTATCTCCCCAGAGAGGATTATTTTCTGATTGACCAAATTGTGCAATATATGTATCAAAAATAGAATTTCCCTCACAATATTTACTTGTAATGGATTTTAGTAGTTTTACTGTACAACATTAACAATTGTCTCTGCCTAAAGAACCTGAGATGATGCATGTTCTGTTGGAATTGTTAATGACTGACTTTTATCAAACTAGTAGGAAATGAAATTACCCCTCCCAGTATTAAACAATACAAGATAAAGACAATTTGGGAAAATATAAATAATAAAAATGAAAGTTTTCCAAGGCATGGATACTGAGATGCCTCTTGTGTGGCACACTAGTAACAATTACAGTGTGAACTATTATCAAAAGTAAACATATAGCACACATGGCCTGTTTTTGACTCCCAAGGAACTTTTGAAACACAACAGTGATTGCAGCAAGGAAATGATTTTGTACCTGAAAAAGTCACATTTTACAGTCCTCCATGGCTATCTCATATGAGTAATGGTATTTATTAGCTTGCGTGTTTTGGATAGGTGGATTTATGGTGGAATAAGAGGTGCAGCGTAGACAAATGTAAGTTACCTGTTAGATGTTTATAGAGTGAATGGTGAGGGATCGCATTTAATCTAATTCTAGGTTAGAATCTTTTTAATTGATAATGCTACGAAAATTGCGGTTTCACCCCTCGTCCAAAACATTAATGCTTCCTTACTTGCTGAGAAAACACCTCTTCGTAACGGATATTCTACCAGGTTCCTTTTGCCCTTTTTGCAAAATAAAAGAATTAACGGCAAGGCTTTACTTTGCAGAGAGTAATAAGTATGCCAGGTCCAAAATCTTGGGGTTTGTGAACAAGGCCAATTTATGAAGGGCACTTGAGCCGACCAAGTCTCGGACCTTTCAGGGATGGGATATGAGCCTACCCAGGCATTTAACCCCTCAGGTCTTGGTCACCCACCCTGCATTTTATATATGATATAAATATGACAAGATGCTTTACTTTAGAATGAGTAGTGGTAAAGCACTGGCAAAATATCAAATACATAATCGGTGTACCATTTCTTTTATCTGTACAAACAGTTTGAAAGGTTTTGTTTTTGCATGATTTTATTGGCCAATGTGAATGTCTATGTTAGGGTGAGCTTGTGGCAAAATATACCAAAGCGAGTTATTTCAAGTTCATTGGGGCGAGTAATATCGAACGCCATGCTGACATGGCAATTCTTTTTGAAAGGTTAGGTTTTGTATGAATGTATTTATTAGCTTCTATAAGAATGTTGAGTACCCCAAGTACCACCGAAGTTAGATTAGACGTGTATTTGGATGAACGTATATTTTTAAACCGTTTAAAAACTTATTACTACATATACAAGGTGCATGAATATTATTTTATAAGATTACAACATCCTAATATTCAAAGTTAATAAAAGATCTGGAATGCCATTTGGACAGGCTGGAAAAAAAAGGAGAAGGAATTTTCTTAGTGTGTACCTTCGCTTAATATTTTCAAGCAAAATACTTTTATTTTACCCAATTATAAACTCTTTTTTTTTTAATGTGAGAATCATTGATGTGTAAATAAGTTGAACTGGCATTTAGTCACGTACTTCCGAGTAAAATATGCTTCTAAATAACGAATGTAGATGGACCCAAGGCCAGTTCAAATACGTTCGTCAACTGGCAGACCAAAATCAATTTTAATAAAAGAACAGTTTATTGCCAAGATAATTTTAAGCAATAAACATACAAAAATAGGAGATAATTTTTGTCTATTTACTTCATAACATCATCGGGATTATATTATACTATTCTAACAGTGCAATTTTGAAATAAGAAAAATATGTAGTACAAAAACGAATGCATACCAGCAGATGTCCTTGACCCTGTATTTACCATCGCCCATTCTTGCTCTTGGTCAGTGACTACGGAAATTTCATTTGGCTTCCATTCTATGCATTTTCCAAAGCTCTGTAAATTGTATTATTTTGCTGTACTGCATTAATTCCTTGTTACAAAATTTAATTCACCAGAGAACAATATTGGGTTCAAATTGATTTTTGAAAAATTACTCATTGTTTACTAACGCTGAATCCTTTAGAATTTAGCTCAATATAAAGTTAAACTTTGTAATTAAGTATGAAATAAATAAACATTTTAAAAAAATAGCATTAAAGGTAATTGTAGGTGAAATTGCAGTAAACAAAAAAAATTTATATTAAAAAGTTGAAATGTATGTCTCACTTGAAAAATAAATACAAAATAAGAGGGAAAAATTATATAAGAGGTAATAAAACAAATAAACACCTCTTGGTAAAATTGTTAATTGTCAACAATTTACTCAAATTAATCAATAATGACTGTGACCCTCGTGTTTGTTGTCAGTCCAGAAGCCTCAAAAGTCGAGGTCCAAAACTTGACATGCTTCCATAAATAGCATAAATTCTAATTCAATTATGGAAATTTTTATGAATTAATTAAGGTTTTTGGTTGAGATAAAAAAGTCAATGCACGAGCGGGATTCGAACCTACGATCTTCGGCTAGATACGCCACTATTTTGTTGTGACGTCGATTCACTCAGACACCAACTTCTTATCTCAACCCACCCTTTTGAGTTTTCCCTCCTTTTTGCCGTTTTTCAAATGTCGTGTAATCAGATTGGATTCTCGACGACAAATGAAATGGCCATAGAGAGCTTTAGTGAAGTATACTTAATTTTAATTCAATAAATTCACTAATTTTGTGGTCTGCTTGATCGATTAATATATTACAATTAATTTTTTTGGTTGAGATAAAAAAGGTGGAGTTGAGATAAGAAGTTGATGTCCGAGTGGATCGAGGTCACAATAGCTCAAGTGGTTGAGCAGTGGCGTATCTAGCCGAAGATCATGGGTTCGAATCCCGCTCGTGCCATCGACTTTTTTATCTCAACTAAAAACCTTAATTAAATGTAATATATTAATTGGTCAAGTGGACCACGAATTTGTGAATTTTTATTAATATTGAAATTCAATATTGCCACTATAGTGCAATTGTACTGTTAAAAAGTTTATACTTACATAAACGACAATACTGAGCGTCCCTCCGTTGACCATGTCATCATCTTTTGAATTTGGAGTATCGAAACATACTCCGTAATGACTGAAGATCTCCTAAAATACATACTATTATTTTTATTTATTTTTTTAAGTAAAAATACATGTTAATAGCAAAAAATTTTCATATTATTTGAAAATTTATTACTATTATTAAATTGCATAATATATATTCCACTACATTGTCGATTTATTCTATTTTTTTCCAAAGTTGTTCTCGTAAGAAAAATAACACAAAATCAAAAAACCTGACCACAAATATATTCCACTGACAAAACCAGAAAATACTAACAAACTCATGAGGTACATCATTTATAACTGATATGGATCATTAGAATAACTAGGTATAAAAATTGGAGGATTCAAATTTACTTTGACAATGGAAAAATTTCAATTAAACTCAAAATTTAAAAAAAAAATGTTCTATCACTAATTGATTCCAGTGTTTTGGCAAATTTTCCATCAAATTGTCATAATTAAATATTATTTATTATAACTACAGAATTTCTCATATCATTTAATTTCCTTTACATTAAAATAAGTATGTTGCAATTAATACAATGATAAAAATACTTTTATACAGTTTTAAAACGTTTGTCTGGTTCTGTCTTTGTGTATTCATTTTCAAAACAAAGAAGTATACACATTTTTAACAATCAATATTTGTACTAAAAATTAAGAGAAATGAATTTAAAATAAATTTAAAAAAACCTATTCACACTATTTTATGAAATGCAATGATAAGATTTGTGTTAAATGAAAAGCTTTTTGCAATAAAATAAAGAAAGCTTTTGGCTGGATTTCCTCACTGATCTATTTAACAATATTAGATTCATTTTATTTTATACGATTGAGTTTTAACAAAACCCAATAAGTGACCCAACGTCAGTTCGTTGAAAATTATACTATAATATAATAATTAAGATAATGAAAAGGTCTCTTTACAGCCTTGTGAACCACGAGCAATATTGATCTATTGTGAAATATTAACAAATTAAATTAATCAATCAGCATGATAGACTCTCGGCTCTAGAAACCTCGGCACGGGTTCGATTCCCACCATCACTCTGGCGCTTCTTTTCTCGCAGCCCTTCCCCCAAAAAATCACATATGAGATATAACGTCCCTTCGCTAATATGCAAAGTTCATAAGGCTATAAAAAACATAATTTTGTATTTTTTAGTTAGCAACAATCTCAAATTAGAGAAACTACCTTAAAATTAAACTATGAAGAATAATTTTAATTCGTGCATGCTTAGCAGTCATAAGTGACCATATTAATTATTTAAAGAATAAGTTTAGTTGATTTGTTAAATTAACAATAAGTAGTCAAGTCTAATAGCAATCTATATACACATATACAACTTAATAAGTGAAATATCAGAATTATAATGATCACTAAAATTGGCATAACAACCGACGGCATCAATTATAATCTTTAATCAACACAAATGTATATAGTATAACTTACGTTTTTTTAATTTCTATTTACTTTTGACATATCAAATTTCATCAAAAGGTCCACCCTTCGATTTCTGGCATGAACTTCAGAAGAAATGATCTATGTTACAAGTTTGTATTTATATTAAAAGTGAGGCCGCTTAGCATAAATGCTAACGAAATATTGGAATCACAAAACATCACAAGTATCTGGTATCACTATTGCCTTTGCAAACTATCACTATTAAGTTTAACTAATCTTTAAAGAGAAAAAAATTAACTAATCAATAACTAAAAAAAAGACCGTATAATGAAGTTACCGGATGTCATAATATAAAGGAAGTGTTACATGTCAGTGAAAGTGAGATTTGTCATTGAGATTAAAAACGATTAAAATCATGCAGTATGAAAAGTGCTTTGATACATGATCATAAAAAAAATAGTGAAAGTTTTAAATAGAATTATAACTTATATTAACTATTAATCCATGAGTGGTCAATTGACCATGTTATTTCTTTCGGTTAATTATTCTTTCTATGTACGGTCTTGGTCGAGATAAAAAATTTATATTAATTGCCACCAAAACACAGCCGAACTAGAAATCACTTTGTTTAAATCATTTTCGTCTAATCCTTGCTGTTTCGGCCTGTCACATTTCAGCCATTTTTATATTTTCTCAACAGTCAAAAATGTTTGTGTCGACATGACAACTCTGCTCTTTTGTGCTTGTGTAACTGTTAGAATAGGCAAAATTAAAACAATTGAAGCACTGATCAAGAATTTCAAAAGAAAAAGTAAAACAAAAAACATTAAAAAAAAAAAAAGATAGGACAATACAAATGAGCCCAGTGAGCATTGAAAACAACTGAGGATTAATTAACCAAATTAGTTTCTAGTTTTACCAAGACATCAAATTTCCCAAACAATAATTTGCAATTTCAGTTTTAAAAAAATGGTATAAAAAAAGATAATTTAAATGTTAAATTTGCTTTTCCTTATGTTTTATGTTCTTAGTGATAAATCTAAAGGAAGAAAGTATCTTGTAATTGTTAAGGCAATGAGAAAGCAGACACCATTGCAAGGAAAGGGGCTGCCACACCGCTGATAGGACCCAAACCCTTCTGTGGCATAGGAATTCACGCTATTAACAACAGAAGGACAAAAAGAAAATGAAAGAACAATGGAATTCACACATTGGACACAGATAATCCAAGAACCTTCTAAACAAATTTGGTAAGAAAGAAATCACAGTGTCAAAGGAAGCAGGAACAGACTGCGATTCTTAACAGGACACTGCAAATTAAATGGGCACCTCAAGAAAATTGGAACGACCCAAAATGGCCCTGCAGATTCTGCAATGGAGACACAAACACATTTACTAACAAACTGCGGAGCTACATTAACCATAAAGGAAATGTTTTGGGATGTACACTGTGTCCATAGAAGAGCTTCAACCACTGAAATAGGGCCTGTTAATCAAGTTTCTTGATGAAATAGGACCCACCGATGTGCTTTAGGCAGAGAACAGGGGATACAATAGCTCTTAAAGGGCACAGTATACCATACCCTGAAAAATTACATCTACATCTTGTAAATTGTTAATACACCCTCTTTGGTTTTCAGCGTGAACAATATAAGATTGGAATATGACTTCAGTTAAATTTCCACAATAAATTATGATTTTAAAACGTTCTTTTGGTGTGTTTTTATTGGTCTTCTGTTGTCACACATTGTTGTAAACTTATCAAGGAGGAGGCAAAAAAAAAAAAAAATCAAACTTTCAGCTTAATGCTTTCATCGATACTACAATTTTATAGCTTGCATAAAACAAATATGATTGAAATAATTTATTTATTTATTTTGTGTGTGTGTGTGTGTATGTGTGTGTGTGTGTGTGTGTGGACTTAGAGATGAAACCTCTGAACAAACAGGATTGAACTTTTGAACATAATTTTTTTATTTTAAGTGATGATTGAACACGAACTTGATCAGGACGAAAAATGTATCCAGGCCCCCTAGACATTAAGCCTAAAAAGTCTTGGCTATCAGATATAATGAATATCACAATTAATTACGGTTTTTAGTTGAGACGAAAAAAAGTTAATTCGTCCTGAGCTATCGTGACCTCGATCCACTAGGACATCAACTCCCCATCTCAACCTCACCTTACGAATTTTACCTCCTTTTGCCATATTCGTGCTCAGGTGGTAGAGCAGCGGCGTATCTACCTGAAGGTCGTGGGTTCGAATCCCTCTCGTGCCATTAACTTTTTTTCATCTCAACTAAAAACCGTAATTAATTGTGATATATTAATTGGTCAAGCGGACCACGAAAACAGTGAATATAATGAGTATATTTATTTATTCATTCATGTATAAATATATTTAAATATATTTAATTAACGGTACATTAAGCCTTAATACCCCTCTTCAATTTTGAAAGCACTGTAATCATATTAGCCAAAATTATCAAAATAATAATAATAAATGTAAAGAGGAAACGAGCAAGGGGAGACACATTAGCTTAGGATAAATCAAACTCAAGGAAAATAAATCCCCACACCCCCCTCGATCGTTACCATCATAAGGCGAGACCTGATGACGATAAGCTCAAACATTTCCACCCTTTTCATATTTCACACCCATTCTTAGTTTCGTGTGGTCTGCCAGTATAGGGCTCCCCTAAGATATGCAGGGTGGTGGACGGGAAAATGTAAAATAATAAAAATAACAACAGAATAAAAGCATAAGAGAAACGAAAGTAGGTGACAAAATTGGTCACACCAAAGCGTAGGCTGGCCAAAATGATCCGAAATGACCAATCTACACCTTCATGCTGTGGAACTCTGCAGTAAATCTCACAATGCTTTAATTTTTTATATTTATAATTTGTCAAAAAGAATTTCACCATTTGTAGAAATGTGTGGTAATTGGTGACTGTTAATCGATAATTATTTAGAAAAGGTGAGATGCAGTCTGGTGTGATGTAGGTTTCAGAAAAACATTTTCTTTATCGAGCCAAGGTATCTTGCTTTATTTAGATCATCTTCAGGGCCTGGGATTCTTTGATCTTTTTTCCACATCCTACATGTATTTGCTAAATGTAAACAATGTTTATAAATCCCAGGCGCTAAAGATGATCTCAATAATGCTCAAAACGTGGCACGATAAAGAAAAGATTTTTCTAAAATATTATTTGGAGATCATGAGATGCGATCTGGTGTAAGGTAGGTTTCAGAAAAACGTTTTCTTTATCGTGCCAACGTTTCGAGCTTTATTGAGATCATCTTCAACGCCTGGGATTTACAAACATTGTTTATATTTAACAAATACATGTAGGATGTGGAAAAAAGATCAAAGAATCCCAGGCGCTGAAGATGACCTCAATACAGGTCGAAATGTTGGCACGATAAAGAAAACGTTTTTCTGAAACCCAACCATGATTTGAAATTTATCAACAAGTATGTGTCTTCTCTCCCTAGATTATAATATGGATGTTTAACAATTATAAATGTAAAAAAAATTAATTAGCAATATAAAAGACAGCATGTTTGTCATATGTACCATTTATATGGAATCCCTTTTTTTTAAACATAATTTTCATCATTTGTACAAACAGAAATCCATAGAACTATTATAAATCACGAGGCAATTATTTGTTCATGTGTCTAAATCTTCTCTCCCCGGATTTAATTATATATAATTCTTCTTTTTTAATTAAACGAACATCAAAATGAAAAGTTGTGAAATATTTCGTTAACTGTCTCTTACCCTCCCTTGCGATGTGGGAATCTCGGAAGAGGAGCTCCTTTTGGTTAGCTCAGGCTCGTTCATCACTAAATTCTCACAAATCCGTAGAAAAGATCGATCGACAACGGGTCCAGTCTCCTTACAACGTTTTCCTTTGTAACACAAAAGTGTTATCTTCTCGTAAAGACTTATCTAGTATCTATTCGACCTTTAAACCCAATATTATTTAAAAAGAGGCGAAACAATAAAATTGTAAACAAATTCAAGTTTGGGAAAAGAAAAGTCGACCTTCTACATGGATATCACCGTCATGACGGATTAAAAGTCTAAACCGACCAATTGTTTGATTTCTTTCGGAAACACTTCCAGCTTAATAACACAAACAAGTGTTAAAAGAGACATATCAGCCTTGTAACTCGATTTCGATCCATCGATTTCAAAAATCGAAAAATCGTTGGTTATAGGGGAAAATAAACTAATATCAAATCGATTTATTAGTGTAATAAAGTTAAGAACATTTTACACTTTAATAGCATTTTGCTCATAAACAAACTTAACAAAACTGAAAAGTTTATGTTTTACTAATACATGAAAATTTTGTAGATTTAAGTGATTTCATATCAAGATTTTTTTTTTTGTAAGTTTTAACTGGGGCATTAATCAGTTAGCCTTAAGTTGAGGTTTTACTCCAGAATGTCTAGTTCTGTGTCAATGTTTTTGAAATTTTCGAAGAAAAACAGGATAAATTCAATTATGTGATTTATACGGCGACGTTGGCGTTGGCTCTTTCCTATACGAGGACTATTTTGAAAACATTTTTTCAAATGTTTTTTAATTTATGATAAATGTTTTGTTTACTTCATGAATTTCACTTTTGGACGCAAAAGGATGGAATTTCCGTTGACAACTTGGACTTCGGGGCTTTTGTGTAAGTATTTGGCAATCCGATGGTCCATTATACGCATCAGTTATGTTTAAAAATGAAATGATTTTTGACATAATTTTTTTGTTACAAATCTAACTGTACTTCTCACTTTACAGTTAAACTGCTATTCTGGATTTCTTTCACTCAATTTGAAGGAATCATTCGAAATTATAATCGATAATCAGGGCAATGAGACTTAACTATTCTGTTTTTTGATTGAAATCAAATTAATAAACTCAATTACCTAGTAATAAAATATAATCACAATATCTCAGCTCTGAACAGAATCGAATCAGCACAGTTGCCGTCTGACTTATTACTGTCAATCCTTTTGACATGTTGACAAAATGGTGGTTGTCGGATAAACAGACACATGACTAATGGTGTAATAAAACAAGACTTTCCAATCTTCTGACTCTGACTCTGAAAATGCAATAAATAACATGATTAGAAAGTGGTAGCATCACTAGGATCAGCAGAGAAGCTCTCATCACGTCACTAATGACAGGTGGCCTTTAGAGAATTTGTCTCATAGAAGAGTCATCCTGACTTAATTGGCCATGTGAGGTAGACAGTCACTTACTTCTGGATCAAAGCGTCATACTGTACATGTATAAAGGCTGTTCAGCTTGTCTCATTTAATAGCCTCCATGTGTAGATATAGGATTGCCACCTGGTATGAGTATGGCGAATGTTTGGGACTCCCTGTAAAAATTTTTAAAGGAAGCACAGTTGTTTTTTGTATATAGTAGATGTAATTTTTCAGGGTACGGTATACTGTGCTCTTTAAGAGCTATTGTATCCCCCGTTCTTTGCCTAAAACTCATCGGTGAGTCCTATTTCATCAAGAAATTTGATTGACAGGCACGGTTTCAGTGGTTGAAGCTCTTCTATTGTCACATTGTACATCCCAAAACATTTCCTCCTGTTGGCTAATGTAGTTCCACAGTTCATTAGTAAATGTGTTGGTGTCTCTTCTGTCTCCTTGCAGAATGTGCATGTGCCATCTTGGATTGCTCCAATTTTCTTTAAGTGTCCATTTAATCTGCACTGTCCTGTTAGGATTTGCAGTCTGTTCTTGCTTCCTTTGACACTTCCTGCGATTTCTGTCCTACCAAAATTGGTTAGAAGATTCTTGGACTGCCTATGTCCAATGAGTGAATTCCATTGTTCCCTCATTTTCTTTTTGTCCTGTCTGAGATATTCATTAATAGTGTGGATTCCTATGCCATAGAAGGGTTCGGGTCTAATCAGCGGTGTGGCAGCCCCTTTTCTTAAAAGGTTGTCTGCTTTATCGTTTCCTTCTACTCCCATGTGTCCTGGGGCCCAGCAGAAGTTTACTTTATGCTTGATATGTTTAATTTGTTTTTGCAGTTCATCACCATCCTTGAACAAATGGTACTTGAGCTTCGTGCTTGGCTATCTGACATGATAGCTATAATCTTGTTTTTGTACTCTTTACTTAGATTGAATTGGGTACATCTTTGCTAGAAATTTTAAACTCAAAGTATTGATTAGTATTGATTACAAATATTTTGATTGAGGCTAAAATTTCTTGCATTGTATAAGTACCCTTTTTTCACATCCTACATGCATTAGTATAATTTAAACAATGTTTGTTAATCCCCGGCCCTGAAGATGATCTCAACAAAGATCAAAACGTTGGCACGATATAGAAAATGTTTAGAAAAACATGGTGTGTCCATGCACATTGATATCGCTAGAATGAAAGTTAGCCACGATAGGACCACATGGTGTATGTGGATATAAAAAAAAAAAAAATTAATACAATAAATAATGAATGGAGAATCCATTGGACTGAAATAAAGGCATCTAAATTATACAAATTTAAAAAACATATTGGCCTCCCTGGTCCTCAGAGACGGGGTCTATGGAAAGGCCATACGAGATTGTGCAAAGGTCATGCAGCCCCAGGGTTCGGGAAAGAGGCGACTGGCGAAATAATGCGCTCTAGTTCTAAAGCTCTTTATTCTACAAACTATGCGATCTACATCTATTGATCTCAGTAAACTGGATAGAACGGCTAGGGGGCCTAACAACGATTTATTTGTGCCACCACTCCAATTAACACAGGTACTCTCCAATAAATCCTGCTACGAGGAGCGTCCACCACATCACACAGCTTTTCATCGACTTCTCCTCTCTGGCTGCTCCGCGTCTACTGGCCCCTATTGTTGCCGTTCACCCGAGGCCGAGTTGCTGACAGAGCACTCGGGTCCCCTCTTTACTGACAGTATTCTTTATTATCCTACTTACAATTTATTATTAATTCTATTTAAAAATCTAAAATTATCACCCATCACCGGTTACAGTCATATAAGGTAAAAGGCTACCTTCCCATGGAGGTGATACCATCCAGGCACCAATTGAGTAGAGTGCAAATAACAGACTGCAAAGAAGTAAGATATCTCACATGATCTATGCTTGGTCTTGGGGCAGATGGCACAGATTTTTGTTTTATTGTTTATCCAATTACTCAGGGTCGTACATTTTTTTAAATTTATGTAGGTCCTACCTTTATGCATTATTTGTTGTAACGAATGTATCGTTTGCTTAAATGGAGGAGCTTATGTTTGTTAACTGCACTTAGGTTTAGCAATACTAAAGATTTCATTGTTATGCCAAAGAGTATACAACCCTTAAAAAAAATTTTAATTTAATTTTAAAAAAACTAGATTATATTAACTTTTGGGACAGTTTGTTATTATGATTATAATCATTAAGTAAAAAATGGCTACAATTATAGCTTGAGGAAAAACAATTAGTGTTTGCTTTGTTTTTTTAAATTATATATTAAAGCAAGCCAAAAATAATAATATAATAAAACTATCCAACTGTCAGAAAAAGGGAAAATAAAAAATTTGAAAACAAGAATATTTTTAAGAACAAATTCATTGGTTTTCATGTTCCGCTTGACCGACTAATATATTTCAATTAATTAAGAGTTTTAATTGAGATAAAAAAAGTCAGTGTCATGAGAGGGATTCAAACCCATGAAGTCCATGATAGCTCAAGTGGTAGAGCAGTGGCGTATCTAGCCGAAGGTCGTGGGTTCGAATCCCGCTCGTGACACCGACTTTTTTTATCCCAATTAAAAAACCTTAAGTCAGTGTCACGAGTGGGATTTGAACTCTCGACTGTTGGTTTGATACGCTGCTGCTCTACCACTTGAGTTATCGTGGGTTCGAATCCCGCTCGTGACACTGACTTTTTTAATTTCAACTAAAAGCCTTAATTAATTGAATGATATTTAGGAACAAATTTAAACTCAAAGGCCAATTCTTCTGAATAAACTCAGTAGTTGGGTGCCCATTCTCACAGTAAAATTTTTGAAATATATTTCAAATGACACATAACCATAGGCATATGTTTATGGATCATGAACTAAACATAATATTTTTTTTTTTTTTAACATTGTTTATTGTATTTTAAAGTTATGGGGAAAAGAAGAACGTATCCAACTGCCCGATTATCAAAGGGAAAAAGGCTTATGCAGAGGGCAGGGACATAAATTGGTCTTTGAGTAATAAAAGACCAAAAAAACTTAGAGATAACTTGAAAGAATTTGAGGTAATTAATTTTGAAACAAATCGTTACATTTAAAAATTTTATTTATTTATTTTTTATTTTTTAAGGATCTTTTGCTCAGCAGCAGAATACTGAATATATCATGGAGGAATCCAACATCAATACAAATTTTATTTGGAAACGGTTTGCTCTGTTACATACAGCTGAATCCATCGACAGGAGATATAAATGAATTTATCTACGACAAATACATGATTGGGAAACTAGTTAGCCATTATGTTTCTGACGGTAAATAATTTTCTTAATCGCAATGATTTATTTTTGTTAATAATTTTATTACTGTTTTAGTAATACTTGGGTCTAAGCATGCCATTTTCGTCTACACGGACAACCAAATTACTGTCGTCTACTTTACAAAGCCATCTTTAAGATTTGGACTAGTCAAGAAATGGAGCTCTCTTGACATGAAAATAAACACTGAACACCTCTCTGGGCCTTCTGGCCGTCGATTGGAGAAACAGCTTTCGCTCAATGCTTCTGGTGATTTGGTAAGTCAATGTAGAAATCAAATCAACTTGGTGTCACTTTTAATTTTTTATTAATTTATTTTATTATTTATTTTTTAATAAGATATCTGTCTGGTGGAAGACTGGAAATGATGAAGTTTATCCTTGGAGTCCTATTGTTAGGGAAGAAGATAGGGCCAATATCCATGTTTATTCTTTAAATGGGTAAAATAAGTTAATATATTATTGTATTTACTGTAAAAAAAAAAAAAAAAAAAAAAAAAAAAAAAAAAAAAAAAAATTTAAAGCAGTTATTTTGTTTTGCAGAACTAATATTCAACTTTATTGTTTTTATCGATCCGAATGTGAGCCAATTGCAGTCCAGTTTAGCGTAACTCAATCAAACGTTATTTTTGTTTTTCAACAGAGGATAACAAAAAAGGTGAGAACACCTAAAGTCAACGCAAATATATGTTTTTTTTAATTTTGTTCCTCTCTCGTGCAGAGTGAAGTAACTATAGAATGGCTGACTTCTGAAGTTCACTTTGAACAGTTTGAAACGAATTACAGCCTGTCTCTACAGATACCGACTTATTCTTGTGTGCTCTCATTAAGCCCGAAAGAAGACAAATTACTTGTAGCTTGCATCGATGGATCGTTACTCATTGCAGATAGCTATGGAAATTTATTAAATACTATAAAAATAACATTTGTAAGTTTTAAACATTTTTTAAGTAAAAACACAATTTTATTTTTAATTATATATTTTACTTAAAGATTCCTACGATTGGATGTTGGCATCCTGATGGCTGCCTTTTACTTATTGGTAATGAACGAGGCCAGTTACAATGGTTTGACAGCTACCTTAATTGCGTCAGATCTCAGTTTTTAAGCGAAGACTCAACACCTTCTGCAGTTTTAGACATCGGGTCATTTTTTAAGTGAGACTTTTTTTTTTAATAATAGGTGTACCAGAAAGTTCTGTCCATTCTGATTACAAATTTCGACAAGTTAACAACAACAAGAAATTCACTAATTTCATGGTCCTCTTGACCAATTAATTAAGGTTTTTAGTTGCGATGAAAAAGTCAGTGGCAAGATGGTTGGATACACTGATTACACGGCATTTGAAAAATGGCAAAAAGGACGGAAAATTCAAATGGTGGGATTGAAATGGGAAGTTAGTGTCTGAGTGGATCTAGGTCACAATAGTTTTCATCGGTTTTGAATCTTGCTTGTGCCATTGACTTTTTATCTCAACTAAAAACCTTAATTGTAAGTATGCAAACTTTTCATTTGTTAAGGAATATTTGGCCCTTTTTTTTTTTTTTTTTTTTTTTTTTTTCTTTTTTTTTGAATCACTGAATACTGATCTAGCAAATGAACTAAAATGAAGAGGATTCATGTTAGTATTAATTGTACTCATGGCTACTGATAAAGTTTTTTTACGCCACTATATTTTGTATGGAATTCCAACAAGTAAGAAATGCTACAGAAGCGTGTAGAAATTTGTTAAAAGTTTTTTTAATTTGAGATAAAAAAATTAAATGGCACGAGCAAGATTCGAACCCACAATCTTCGGGTATATACGCCTCTGCTAACGTCGTTAAAAGTTTAGGTTAAAATGAAAAAAAAAAAATCTTCTCTAAAGCTCTTTGTCGCCGAGAATCAAATAGATTACACGACATTTGAAAAACGGCAAAAAGGATGGAAAATTCAAAAGGTGGGTTGAGTGTCCGAGTAATCACAGCGGTGTATCTAGACGAAGGCCGTGGGTTCGAATCCCGCTCATGCCATTGACTTTTTTATCTCAACTAAAAAAAAGTCAACGACATGAGCGGAATTGGTCAAGCGGACCACGGAATTTATTGAAAGTGTTTGGTGAAGGTACAGTATCTATGATAAAACATGCAGAAGATGGTTCAAAAAATTTCAAATAAGTGACATCGACTTTTCTGTTATTCCACACTCTGAGCACCGTCCTTGATCGACGACAATACTGTCAAGATCATATTAGAGCAAAATCCTTTTTTGACAACATTGGAGATTGTGGAAAGGTTTGATTTGGCTCAACAAACCATTTCGGGGGCCTATATTCGGAAACTAGGATTGCTGTGGAAATATTTAAGATGGGTGCCAAATGAGCTAAGTTCTGAGAAGAATTCGGATGATCGAGGCACCATATGCACATCTTTACTTGCACAGAATAAAATCAAACCCTTCCTGGACCAGATGATAACCTGGAGATGAAACATTGATGGAATAGTTATGTAAACATCGTAAGGAAAGCCTGCCTCTAAACTGAAGGTGATGCTGAGAAAATGAAGGTTGAGAGTACATGGTGGGACATATAGAAAACCCAATATATTTTGAACTGTTGAAATCGGACAAAAACCTAAATTCAGAGAGGTACTGTCAGCAATTGGATAATTTAAAAAAGCGCTCCAAGGAAAGAGGCAGGCGATGTGATGATAATGCCAGGCCACATTATGCTTTGGCTACTTGTCAGAAACTAGCACTCTCTGATTATCACTTGTTTCTATTCTTACAAATGTTTTTTCTGAGCTAAAAATTCCAAACCGAAGAAATTACGCTAGTGCTGATTCAATTTTTCACCTCTAGGCATTTTTTATGGATGGGCCAATTTGTCATAAATAATGATGGAAATTTATTATTCAATAAAGTTTTGAAAAGCCTATTATTTTGTTTTATTCTAACAGTGGACAGAACTTTCCAGTAGACCTGATAGTACAGCAGTTAAATGTGTAAATAATTAAATATAACCAATTTTAGGTATCAGCCTACACTTCTTTCGATGGCATGGAATAGGAAATCAAGCAACGTTGACTCTCACAGCGATGATTTGTTACTCTTACATTTTGAAAGGTAAATAAAAAATACACGAATCAATTTTGATGTAACACTTTTAATGCTGGATCATTTTGGTGACTTAATACTTTTATTATTTGAAGTTCATTTGAACTAGTGACAGTAGGTAGTAGACCAAAATGTCCAGTCAGTTACTAATATTTATTAAGATGCAATTATAGCACATAGTTTATCTCAATTTTTATGTAGTTTCACGGAGAAATAATTTTCAGAGGTCCATTGGTAATTGTAAAATTGATAACCGGTTATGACGGCTGTAAAAGATTGTCCTCGGATGTCATCGTTTCACAATATCTTAAGGATCAGAATGCAATGAATGCGGTTAATCTTTTATATACGATAGACTGGGAACACGAAGGACAGTCGGCGCTATCATCTTTACAGCTCATTATTTCAAATCAGTTAAAACATCATTTAACCCCTGATCGAGAAGGTAATTCAATAAGCAGAATTAATACCAACAATATTTGCCTAGTAAAGTATATTTTTTTGAAAATTGAACTATTTGCCTTTTATGTATACAGAATTTAGTTTAATTAATAACAACAGAATATTATCATATGCATGTTTGTATTTTGAAAATAATTTTAATACTCTTGATCAAAAATTTAGCTATTTTGGAAAAAGCACTTGGCAGTTACCATAATCCATTCAGACCAATACCACAGAGCATTCAGGGAGAATTTGGTGATTCGGTGTATGATCTCACTAGGAGATTTTTTCATCACTTATTGAGGTGAATAATCTTTTTTTTTTCTTTTTCTTTTTTTTAATTATTTAGAAAAGTTCATTCGTTAATAAATTCCATCCACAGGTATCAAGTATTCGAGAAAGCTTTCAGGTTAGCCATCGATTTGGACGATCACGATTTGTTTATGGATATACACAACTATTGTAAGAAAATTGGAAACACAAATATGGCTACTGCAGCTTTGGAAAGAGCAGAAGAAATCCTCTATTCAAACGAATCAGGTGTCTTATTTTTGTAAATTAATAAACATGCTTAACGCACAAGATGTCGAACCACTTTACAATACATTTTTTGTGTTTGATAATTGTAAGCCATGGGATATGACGGGATTTGAATTTCAGCTACCACTCACCTCTTTAATTTTTTCAAATTACATTATATTAAAAGAAAGTAAAGAGGTTAATTTCAACATTTCTAAATGTTTACTCACAATTTCCTATTGTCTTTCAATGTTTATTTATTATCAATTTAAACTTTTGCAATGTGCGTTGAAACCTAAACTATAATGACCTAGCTTCAAACATTAAAACTTATTCCATTCACTAATTTTGTGGTTCGCTTGACCAATTGATACATTACAATTAATTAAAGTTTTTAGTTCAGATGAAAAAGTCATCGGCACGAGCGGGATTCAAACCCACAATGTTTGGCTCGATGCACCGCTGCTCTACCACTTGAGCTGTCATGACCTCAATCCACTCAGACATCAACTTCCCATCTCAACCCTACCTTGTGAATTTTTTTGGATTTGAAAAATGGCAAAAAGGAGGGAAAATTCAAAAGGTGGTGTTGAGATGGGAAGTTAGTGTCCGTGTGGATCGAGGTCACAATTGCTCAAGTGGTAGAGCAGCGGCGTATCAAGCGTGGGTTCGGATCCCTCTCGTGCTATTGACTTTCTTATCTCAACTAAAAACCTTAATTAATGGTAATTAATTTTTTTTTTAATTTGTCTTAGATTCATCAAGTTCTGGCTCTTCAAATTCAAATTGCTCCTCTTATTCAGAATCGACCGAATCTAGTTTAATGTTATGCCAGCCAGCCAAAAAAACACAACCCCTTCCTTTACTCTGTACATCAAGGCCTCCTCCTCGCAATCAGATTAAATTTCCTAATAAAATATCTCATACATTTAAATACCAGGTATCTTAATTTTTTTTAAATTAGTCTATGTAGTTCCGTTTCATTTTTTTTATTTTTTTATTACAGGTGCCAACAGAATCAACGATATCCGAAATTAGCCCGAATGCGGTGGGCATTCCTACTGTTGGTGATTACGATTCCATGTTCATGGGCAATATAAGAAGGGACAGCAAACTGAACAATCAACTGTACTCGACTAGTTTTATAACCGACATCAAAGAATTACCACCGATAAAATCAGTCGACCCACCAAGTCAAGACCAGGAAGTTAAAAAACTGTCCGTCACCGAAAATGGAAAGATTAAAGTCGTCCACTTCGGTCTGGTATAACATATATTCGTAAATTTAATTTATTTGTTATTAATAATTAGACTCTAAAAGTCAACGTAGCAATTAAGAAGTCTAATATATTGTTGTCATATTTATTTATTTTTTAGTACAAATATTTATTATTTTATATTGTTTTATAATAAAAATATATTTTTTTATGATTCATAATATTAAATTATTATTTCAACAAGGCTGTTATCATTAAAACCGTGGTCGAAAACAACTATTAAGAATGTCGCATTCTCTGGGGAGTGAATGTACGACTTTTCTTGTTTTAGAAAAAGGAAGGATAATCGGAATAGTACCATGACACTGAACTTGCTTCTCAGGGAGCCACACATTGAAAAACATTTACATATTCGACAATTTGATCAATTATGAGGCTATTGGAGAAGTCTAACAATCACAATTTTACATTAAAATGTTGTTTCGATAATTAATTTCTGGGGATTACTACAATTTTTTAAAATTTAATTAATAAAGTGTATTAATTTGCTTGCGGTACATTTCTACTTGCTATAAATATATATATAAAGAATAAAACATATCACAACACGTATAGTTACGGTTTTTCCTTTTAAAAAAAACTTGTTGATTTCATCAATTTCTGCTATCATAAATTATATTTTGTACGACGAATGTGCCATATCAGCTCCTGAAAAAATTTCAAAATTATTAAGGGCTGTTATTAAAACAAATAATTACGCACCTCTCCAAAACATAAACCAGTTGCGAACGAAGCCTTTGCTGAAGGGCCTGGGCATGAAAAGGCCGTAGCAACCAGATCGCTTGCTCCTGTTTCTATATTCTTGCCCGGTTATTCCTAGGGAAATAAGCCAACTTTCGTGAACTAGCACAGCACCTATGAATACGGCCACTTCTAAACAATAAATCGCGGTGACAAAACATGTCGCGTACCTAAAATTTATTGGGTTGAAGCCTGAAATGTGATGAACTTGTAGCCTGATCACCTTTGATCATATTCTGTGCATTATCACTGATTTTACCTGTCAGACAGTATTTCAGTATCACCTCCATAATAGTTTTTAATATTTTTATGTTTCAATTGGTCTTTGCATGTTTTGCAAATTTACAGTAGGCTTGTAATTGATCTGTCAGTGAAGTTATAAAACGGCAAATGAGTGACAAAATAACACAGACCAACAATTGAATATGGCAAAATTACAAGCATTTTTAATCGTTATAACAGGAAGATCAGATGACAGAAGATGGTCAAGTTAAAATTTAAAATTGTATTTTTTTTCTGTATCACTTACTGGCTATCAAAATAAACATCGCTGCAGTCGTCTGGCAACATAATGGGTGAGCCGAAGACTTTAAAAGGATGGCAAGCAGTAGTAAGGATCAAATTTGAGCATAAAAGCAGCTGGCTAAGATTTGAAACTAGGAACATGATATACCAAAAGTGGTTGCTCTGACCGATGCAGCAATTCAGCCTATAAATAAATTTCATTATTAAATTTAGATTGAAATTAATTTGAATTCCTAAATTAAAAAGCATTAGAATTTTAATAATTTACTTTGCATTGATTCAAAGTAAAATTTGAAATAAATTTTTTTTAAACAATTAAGGCTTTCAGTTGAGATAAAAAAAAGGCAATGGCATGAGCGGGATTCGAACCCACGACCTTCGGCTAGATACACCACTGCTCTACCACTGAGCTGTCGTGACCTCAATCCACTCAGACATCAACTTCCCATCTCAACCACACCATTCGAATTTTTCCCTCCTTTTTGCCATTTTTCAAATGTGATGTAGTGTAATCAATTTGATTCTCGGCGACAAATGAAATGGCCACGATGAGCTTTAGTGAAGGTATACTTAATTTTAAACTTATTCGATTCACTAGTTTCGTGGTCCGCTCGGCCAATTAATTTATTACAATTAATGAAGGTTTTCAGTTGAGATAAAAATGGCAAAAAGGCGGGAAAATTTAATTATTGGGTTGTCCGGAAAATAATGCAGGATTTTAAGTTTTCATTAAAAAAAATCTATATAAAATATTCTGTTTACGTTTACAGGATTACTCATTTGTATGAATGTCAACACTTATTAATCCTCTTCCAAATGATATTGTTTGTTTACCTCTGTAGCATTCCGCTACTTGGAAATAATTCAGTCATCCTTATAATGTCAAAGCGAGAATTTCGTACGATTTTCTTTTACGAGTTTAAACTCGGCCGAAGCGGAGCCCAAACGGCTAGAAACATTAACCAAGTCTGGGGCGAGGGTTGTGTTAATGAGTGCACTGTGCAAAGGTGGTTTAAAAAATTTCGGGAGGGAGATTTCAGCCTTGAAGATGAAGAAGGTCGTGGAAGGCCTTCCTCTCTTAATGATGATGTTCTGCGATCAGTGGTGGAAGAAAACCCCAAAACAACTGTTCGAATTCACACCTCAAGGCGATTGGAAAAGTGAAAAAAAAGGTAATGGTTACGGTATGGTGGGCTTCATTTGGTTTAATACACTACAGCTTCTTAAATCCTGACGAAACCATCAATGCTGAATCATACTGTAACCAAATTAATACCATGCATCAGAAATTGGCAGTAATGAAGCCCTCTTTGGTCAATCGGAAAGGGACCATCTTGTTGCATGACAACGCTCGACCACATGTGTCACGTGTAACGTCACAAAAATTATTGGAGCTTGGCTATGAAACTTTGCCTCACCCACCCTACTCTCCGGACCTCTCGCCTACTGACTACCATTTTTTTAGACAACTGGACCACTACTTACAACACATAATATTCAAAATCAAACGGAAATGGAAAATGCATTTATTGACTTTATCAATTCTAAAAATTCTGAATTCTACTCAGACGGAATTAATAAGTTACCAACACGTTGGGAGAAATGTATTGAGAGTATGGGAATTTATTTTGATTAAAGAACATTGCTTTAAAGTAACTAGTTTCTTTTTTTTTGTTTAATACCAAAATCCTGCATTATTTTCCGGACAACCCAATAGTGTGGTTGAGATGGGAAGTAGATATTTGAGTGGATCGAGGTCATGATAGCTCAAGTGGTAGAGCAGCGGCGTATCTAGCCGAAGGTCGTGGGTTCAAATCCAACTCGTGCCATTGACTTTTTTGTCTTAACTGAAAACCATAATTAATTGTAATATATTAATTGGTCAAGTGAACCACGAAACTAGTGAATTGTTTAAAAATATGACTTTTAGCAAACATAAAATTCATGGTTTTCAGAGACGTGTGTGTTTAGTTTCAAAATAATTGTTTAGTTAAAAAATAAAATAACCAACATTCCAGATTTAAAATATTTTTGACCACAAAATTAAGATAAAATTATTAAAAAATATAATTTAATTTATATTTTATAGAGCATACAAATAGATAACAATATGAAAAAAATTAAACTTAAAAAATTGAAATTAAAAATAATATATATTGGATATCAATGAATAATGACATACCAAGCACAATGCTGATCCTTTTTTATGATGCATGCTTGGCAGATGTGGCAATGATAAGCTCGTAAAGGTATGTGTATGTTGCAATCAGAGCAAACTTTGTTTACGAGGCAATCTCCGTCCTCTACATCATTAACAACAATAGACAGCTTCTCCAGCTGCCGTACCTTGAAGATACAAAAGAAAACCGCGACAGTTAAGATGAGAAATATGATATTCTCGTCTGTACGGATTTCGAGCAGAGACACCCCAACGCCCTCGAACACGCAACACGTGACTAGAGTCGAAGCTATGTTCCACACGTAGAAGAAGTACGTCTGGGGGTACAATTCCATGTACAAGAGGTGCGCATAGAGCAAAAAAAGCGGCATGAATGGGAAAATAAGCACGGTCATCCACCACCCTTGTGCAGCCCAAAGTAGAGATAACGGAAGTACAAAAATAGGCAGGATTGCATCTTTGTTGAATTTTCTTGCACCACCTTTCCAAGGTATCCTTAATCTGTCATTCGATTTAATCATCACTTTCATCAACAAGTCAGATGGAACTCTCTGGCAGGAGATTAACCTAAAATAATAAGCAAAGTTTGTAAGTAGGTTCTAAATTTTCTTACATATAAAACATGTAATACACTTATATACAATGCGTATTAAAAAATAAACTTTCACTTTTAGTTGTAAAATGATTAATTTGTAATAATGAAATCTCAATTATTATATTTTATTACATTTTTAATTACACACCATTTAATTATTAATTAATAAAATTTGAAAAATAAATTTGATTTTTTTTTGTGTGTAATAAGTATTAATGTGCATTTGTCATTAGATCATTTTTCTTTTGGACCACAATCTAAATGTTTAAAATTATCGCTGTACTTACACCAAGCAGTACAGGAAATTTTCATGTTCTCTGGGAGGGGATCGTCTTTTAGCATTTTCATTCCTATCGTGCTCTCTTTTTCATAAAGGTCATAATTTCCTGACTGAAATGTACAAAAACGATCTAATAAACAATATTTTCGTTAGGGAGGTAGAGAAATGCGTGTTACGACGCCAAAATATAAAACCAATTTCAAAATATCTAACCATATACAAACTGTAAATTATGAAAAATAAATACAAAAAGACATTGTAAGATAATAGCACATTTTTTAAGTTTATTAAGTTAAGTAATTCCTGTCATAAGAAAGCATAACATGCAACAGTAGGGGCACAGGTCAAACCATTTCACAATACTTTCTCCTTAACAACAATTAACAATTAAAATTCCAAGTCCATGCACTACGCTACGATTCAAACCCAGGAGGCAGGTGGCAGATACAGGTACCAATGGCGAGTCACTGTGGACCTAAATAAAAATATAAATACTTTCTTGAGATAAAAAAAGTCAATGGCAGGAGCGGGATTTGAACCCACGATCTTCGACTAGCTACACCACTGGTCAAAAGGTGGGGTTGAGATGGGAAGTTGGTGTCCAAGTGGATCGAGGACATGATAGCTCAAGTGGTAGAGCAGCGACGTATCAAGCCGAAGATCATGGGTTCAAATCTCGCTCAGACCATTGACTTTTTTTATCTCAACTCAAAATCTGAATTAATTGTAATGTATTAATTGGTCAAGCGGATCACAAAATTAGTAACTTAAGAAACAATTTTATCTTATATCCAGATTATTTTTAAATAATTAACACTATTACTACTATTTAAAAATAAAATTATATGAAGTTTCTCTCGCAATATAGAATGATACAAATGGAAGAATGAATTCTCATGTATTTCAAGAATGTTCACTTAAATTTTTGTCTTTTTCTCTTTTTTGGTACATTCAATGTTTGGTGATTTTAAAAATTGACCGCTCTGAAATCCCGTGGCATGCCAACATGCTCTCTGTAGTTTCTATTACGTGCACATCGTCCACTCTTTTTCGGCATAAGAGGCTTTGACCCAGGAGGAGGTGCTCGTATGTTAACTGCTTCTGATCAAAAGAGGCATTCATCGTAAATCTCTGTATTCAATGGTCAAATCCACTCCAAAACTTATTCACGAATCATGCAAAAATGAGTCAGACACCCTGACCATTCAGCCACTGCAGAGCCAAATAAAAATATAAATACTTTCTTAAGAATATAAACAATTATTACAATTAATTAAGGTTTTGAGTTGAGATAAAAAAAAGTCAATGGCACGAGCGGGATTTGAACCCACGACCTTCCGCTAGATACGCCGCTGGTCAATGGGGAGATGGGAAGTATGTCCGAGTGGATTGAAGTCATGATAGCTCAAGTGGTAGAGCCGCGGCGTATCAAGCCGAAGATCATGGGTTCGATCCCACTCATGACACTGACTTTTTTATCTCTACTGAAAACCTTAATTAATTATAATGTATTAATTGATGAAGCGGACCACGGATTTAGTGAATTTAAGAAACAATTATATTTTATCCAGATTATATTGAAATAATTAACACTATTTAAAAATAAAATAATCTGAATTTTTTCTCGCAATATAGAATGATACAAATGGAAGTATGAATTCTCATGTATTTCAAGAATGTTTGTTTAATTATTTTCCTTTTTCTCTTTTTTGGTATACTCAATTTTTGATGATTTTTGAAAATTGACCGTTCTTTAATCCGGTGGCATGCAAACATGCTCTCTGTAGTTTCTATTAAGTGCACATCGACCAATCTTTTTGTGTAAAAGAGCCTTTGACCCAGGAGCTCGTGTGTTAACTGCTTCTGGTTAAAAGATCTCTGTATTCAATGATCAAATCAAATCCACTCCAAAACTTATTCACGAATCATGCAAATATGAGTCAGACACCTTGACCATTCAGCCACTGCAGACCCAAATAAAAATATAGATACTTTCTTAAGTATATAAACAATTATATTTTTGATACGTAAGATCCTCCTGGACCTACCCCAGTCTGAACAACAGCTGTGTAGGTGTAGAGTCAGGCAGAGAGAAGATAAAAATCGATTTTTCAATCGCCTCATTTCTCCGAAACACCAGATCAAGTGAGCTATTCATACCTTGAACTTTTCGGAAAGCTGGACCAAGTCCTGGGTGAATTGATCATTCCAAACCCTATTTACTCCTTAGGAAGAAGTCATAATGTTTGTGATTATCATTAGCAGGCTGGATTAAAAACAGTCTAGCTTTTATTCATCATTAGATACAATTTAATCAATATATTACAGTTAATTAAGGTTTTTAGTTGAGATGAAAAAAGTTAATGGGGCAAGCGGGATTCGAACCCACGATCTTCAGCTAGATACACCATTTGAGCTATCGTGACCTCAATCCACTCGGACATCAACTTCCTATCTCAACCCCACTTTTGAGTTTTTGCCATTTTTCATCTCAACTAAAAACCATAATTAACTGTAATGTAATTGGTCAAGCGGACCACGAAATTAGTGAATTTAATCAATATGTTAATCATGTTAAAACATTCAACATAAATTTCTGATATTCAACGTTGAAATCAGATCCGCTATGAAACTTATTCCAGAATATCAGAAATTCCAGAAAATCAGCCTAATTTCTCACTAAACCACAAAAATACAAAATCTTGTGATAAAAACTAATTTAATTCAGAACACGTCCATATATGTAACAAAACATGTAAGGAAATTTATAAAGATAAGAAAGAATAAACTATCTGTGAACTTGAGTTAACGCTGTACAACAAAATAAAATAGAATGGAGTAAAACATGAAATATTAATATATTGTAAGAGCCCAACAGAACTTGGAATAAAAAAGCATGATTATTCAATAAAACAGGAAAAATTTATAAAAAGAAATTTACAGGAGAGCCGAACAAACTTGGAAGGATTTGAAAATTAAAAAGTGCAAACCTATCACAGCACAGGTCCAATTCTTGGCAGTTGCAGCAACATGCGAGTATGTGGTTCATTTCTCCGCTTTCGTCAACGAACTCGCAGCAGCAGAGGGTGGTTGACATTTCAAGTCATAAGTTCGTCTTCTTTATTTAGTATTTTGTTATTTATGAGCACAATAAGCGACATCTCTTATCAGCATTTGGCTCGTATCTGAAACAAAACCCTGATATCGTCCTTTTGTAAAGGTACCGGCGTTTTCCACGTCAACGTCATGCCATGTAACGTCATGTAATAACGAACAGAATTTTCGCGGATTTTCAACGAATACCCCAAAGCCAAACGCTGAAATGTCTAAGAGTACCAAAATCATGCATTGTATAATTTTTTTTTTAAGTACAAATAGGACAATAAGCCCTCTTAAGTTATTAAGCGAAATAAACCACATACTCTCATGTTGCTGCAACTGCCAAGAATTGGACCTATGCTGTATGTTTTGCAGGTTTTCAAATCATTTGAATTTTGTTCGGTTATCCTTTAAACTTATTTTTATAGACTTTCCCTCTTTTATTTTATAATCATGCTTTATTATTACAAGCCCTATGTTAAGCACTTTTAATATTTAATCTTTTACTCTAACTGTATTTATTATTTATTTATTTATTTACACATCAAAATCCACTATAAAAAAGACATTTTACAATAACAAAAATACAAATAATATATATTCAAAAAAATAAGGACATATATACATGGTAATAATATAAATGTTAAATATAAAAATACAATTAAAGAGTAAAAACTGAACAAACAAAAAAAAAGACATAATTACCAACCAAATAAGGCAGAGGAAACGAAATAAAGCTGAAAGACAATTGAAACTACAATAATTAGGTAAATATTTAATGAAAATAATGCTCTTTGTAAATATACAATAACATTAGAGTGTGAGAATTAGCTGAACCAGTAAATGAAATAAATTGTAATAAATTTTGTATGGTATGAAATATAAAAGCATTCAACTAAGGTTGTAGGATACGGTTTTTCACAGATTGCCCAGAACTATTGAAGAAGTCAATGCTATTTCAGATGATCAATTTGAACTCTTGATCATCATTCTGTGTAGAGGAGAAGAGAGCATGCAGTTAGAGCTTTGGAATTCAATATAAATAGTTTATAGGTTTTAAGAGAGCACGAAGGGACATGTAGCTGTAGTTGAGAGAGGAAAGAAGCACTAGCAATGAGATTGTTTAATAATTTAAATACAAAAACAATATCAAAGTTAGTTTAATACATATTATAGAAATAAATTTTATAAATATAAAAGTTTTATAAATATAGTAAAATAATAATAGCAATGATAGTAAAACATACAAAATGACATAAATAATAATATTTAATAAAATCAGTAATAATTTCTTAGAAATTCACAAATATCTCTATAAATTCAGAACACTCAACAAACGTGGTATTTGTTTGGGTTCCTAGTCATGTCGGCATTTCTGGAAATGAAAAAGCTGATCAACAGGCAAAAAACGCTGCAAACCATCCACAAAGAACGGATAAATTTCCTCTCCATCCAGATGATACAGTCGTTTATGTTAAAAAACATTATCAAACAAAAGGGGGCGGCAAGATGGAATGCCTGTAGAGATAGCATGAAAGACCAGACCGCATCTCACGATAGCTGAACAATTATCCGTTAACGGTCACTAATCTCTACACAGTATGAAAGAAATTAAGCCAGCTATACATAAATGGCCAATTGAAGAACTTGAGAGAAAAGAACTTGTAATTCTCTCTAGATTGCGAATAGGTCATATCAGGTTAATTCATAATAGACTCGATGTATGTGAAGTGGAGAACGCATCATTTTGACAGTGAAACATATTTTGGTCGACTGCCCCATTTTACAACCCTTTAGGCAAAGGCTCAACCTTTCGAGCAATTTACAGGAGTTACTGGGTCCCCAGTGTTTCTTTCGAAGAACGCTTTTCAGTTTTCTCAAATTTATTGGAATTTACAATGAAATTTAGGCTTTTTCCAAAATTATTTTACTATTGAATGCCTGCTAATGTCTGCATAAGAGTTGTGCGTGCATGATTTCTTTTTTCAGAAGTTTTTGAGGCTGCCGGAGCGGAAAAATAAAATGGAAGAGAATAAAAATTGCGGGGTAATGCACAGCAATGCCCAATATCGCAATTTAAATAAGAAAAATCCTTTAGAAAAAATGTTATTGTGTTTTGTTTCTTTTTATTATTATGTAGAATTAGTTATCATACTTGAATGGAAGAATAAAAGGATAAGGATGAGCCTGTAATCACGCTGAGACTGTTACTAGTCTGGCTCCATTATTATTATTATTATTAGCCATACAAGCTGATGGGGAAATTTTAAATTATGGAAAAAACTTTTCATTTAAAAAAAGAAACAGAATTAAATTTTATAATTTCTGGCCAGAGGAGGATCCGCAAGACCACACATAGGCCCCGAGCCTATCCTTAGGATATCAAAAACAAACATAGAATCCTCCATCGTAGAATGGATCCAAATAAAACAAAGAGAAAAATGGATAAACTCTAGCAGTGCTAGACACAGTAAACCCATGATAAAACAACCCTCATCAAAACTGGCAAAAACACTGCTACAATTGGAGAGGGCAAATCTCAGAGGAGTGGTAGGACTACTAACCGGCCACTGGCATCTGAAAAAACATCTGCATAACATGGGCATATATAATAGTGATCCTTATCATCTTCGAATGCGAAGCAACGGCTAAATGGTGGTTCAATCTGACGCATAAAAGCGACTCAGAGAACCACATTGAAGCAATAACAGTCAATGACTTGATACTTCTGAGAAAAAGGATCTATTGACTAAACCAAGGAACTAGGAAGGTACAACAAGCCAGAAGGCTGCAGTGCCTGGGGCACACAAACCCCACTTCTTAGTACCCTTGCCACCATTCCATTCCAAATTTTATAATTTTATTAAATTTAATGTAACTTGGCCTTTTGAAATAAGAATTTGAAAAAGAAAATCAAAGCTTGGATGGCAATAGGATAAATTAGATTACGAGTGAATGTTTGGAGTCAGAGCTTTATAGCACTCAGGAGAGATATAGCTAACCTAAAATAGAATGTTTGGATGATGTGAAATGACCTTAGCCGTTAAAACGCCTTTAAAAATTAATAATAATACTAATAATGATAAGTAATAATTTATAGTAAATAAGCAATAATATAATTTTTTAAACTCCGTTTCCTGCTCATCTAGGTCACCATTAATTGTCCTTTAGTTTTTCAAATATTACTCATGAAAATGTTTTAGAAGCCAACCTTTCAATTAGTCTAATGCCTCAGGTTCCAATTTTATTCCTATTAAACTCAAAATTTGTTCCCTTTTAAAATACAAAACCCACATTTTGAAATTCTCTTTCATTTCATCCTGTTTTCCAGTAGATTAGAAGGACGTCCTAATAATTGCTTTACCCGAGAAACTTAAACCTTTGCTTGCTACTGAGTTGACTCCCGTGTGCTTTTAACTTCTCAGATACAAGGAAATGTTGAGGGGAGGTACAAGGGGTATTCTCTCCGGAGAAAGATGAAAGAAACACAGGATGGAGAATACATAGTTTACCCGAGTATCCTATTTTTTTTTTATTTAAAATTTTTACCAAGATACCATATTGAAAATAAAACCTATTTTTCCATCCCTATTTTTTTTTCTAACGAGGGTTCACAACAGAAGTCGTATAAACCCTCAGGGTTCGAATGCAGGGACGCTAATTTGAACCTTTACCCTACATTGATGAGCACTGTGTCAACGCCTAAACCGTTGTGGCCATCGACACCCTATCATATTGTAAATTCAATCAAAATTAACCCAAATACAATGTTCAAAATACAACCAAATCTAACCCAATTATCATGTTGTCAATTCAGTCGAAATTAACCCGAATACTTTGTTCAAAATACAGCCAAATTTATCCGAGGAGTAATCTAAGTACTCTGGGCTTAGACAAATTTAAGCCACCCACCTGCTTATAGAGTATAGGGTCAACATCGTACATATGCTTGTTCGCCTTTTACATTCCTAATGCAACTCGCCATTAAAAGAATTCATTAAAAAAATAAACGAAAGGGGAAACACCCTTTTTGTCTGGTGGGGATGACTCTGTCAGCAGAAAACTTATGCTAAATCGCCTTTATTCTATTATTGTAACACTATTATTTCACTTTCCTTAGATTCTCAATCTGTTCATCACCTTCAAATTGCTTATCCTTCCTTCATTAGATACTGTTAACATCCTAAGACAGGAGATCATATTCTACCTGCATTAATGTCTTTAGCAATCTTAACATTTAAGCACTTAAGAGTTTTAATATACATATTTAAAATTAAATCAAATTTCAACTACTTAATTTTTTTTAATGTAAGGTTTCGCTTAAAATGAAAAAGTTAGTTTAATGAGCAGGATTCGAACTTATGACCTTCAGCTAAATACACCACTGCTCTAACTACTTGAGCTATCATGACTTCAATCCACTTGGACACCAACTCCCATTTCAGCCTACAACCTTTCGAATTTTCCCTCTTTTTGCCATTTTTCAAACCTTCTTTGGACAACATAAAAAGATTAAGTAATTGAAATTAGTAATTTGGTCAATAGACCACAAAATATGATGGATTTAATAAATAAAACGAATAATAGCTTCACTAAAAGCTCCCTGCTGCCTTTTTGCTTGTCGCTGAGAATCAAATGGATTACACGACGTTTGAAAAATGGCAAAAAGTGGTAAAATACAAAAGGTTGTAGAGGGAGTTGGTGTCCGAGTGGTTTGAAATCACGATAGCTCGAATGGTCAGAGCAGCGCCGTATTTAGGCAAAGGTCTTGGGTTCGAATCCTGCTTGTTACACTAACTTTTTCATTTCAACCAAAACCTTACAGATTAAGTAATTGAAAGAAGTAACTTGGTCAATATACCAGTAAATATAAGGGATTAAATCAAATGTTTCCTTATCTATCAATTTTTCCTCTTATTCCTTATATTAAGCTTTCAACATCCAAAACTTTAGCCATATACTTCAGAATTGTAGAGGCAAGACTGCTTTTTATCAGCTTTGTTTCAAGCTCATGGCATCTCAGTTTTTAAAACAGACATGAATCTCCTTTTCTTTTCAAAATTTGCTTCTGTATCAATTGCCATACTTGTGTAGAACTAGAATGCTATATAAATGTAATGAATATACCATTAATATTAAAAATTCCATGTTTTTAGTTACACAAAGCAAATTTTTCAGACCCCATGTTCCAATTTTATTAAGGAAATTGGAGGTTCTTTTGTTGCACATTGTTGTTTTCCTCAATGGTTTTGTGAAGAGGTATTTATTAGCATGAGTGTCAATAGCAGAAAATTAACACATTGACTCTTATTTAGGTTGGTGTATAGGACGATGAAGGAATCCCCAAGTAAGGTTTTCAGTATCTACAAACTAACAAAGGTACATACATAAAAAATATTTTAATGATCATTCACAATGGAATATTTTGTTATTCCATTACTGTGAAGGCAAGAAATAACAATACTATCATTTTCATTAACTGTTAAGTCCTGTATTAACATTTCCGCCGCTTGGTACACGTGAGAATCATGCGATGAAGAATCGTACAGGTGATCTCCACATTGGTAACTATATCCGTGTAATATCGCATTTACTTTTCCCGCTTGCCTGATGTGGATTTCACCCTTGAAAATGTCAACATCTTGGCAGTTGCAAGTTTTTAGGTTTAAGCTACCGACGGGAATCTTATCAGAAAGTTTTGTGAATTTTAACGCTGAGGCATCCAACTCGATGTGGGTACTCGTCTGAAAAATCAATCAATTTAATAAACATGAATTTATTATGATTATTGAATTCTTACCTTGTATTCATTAATAACGTCAGCAATTTTAAAATCACCAACGTCTAAATTAGCATCATAGACCTTGTACTCATGCGCTAATTGTTCCGAGTAAATTAATTGACACCAAAAGATCAAACAGGATGGTATTATTATTCCATTTGGTTTCAACTTAGTTCTAAAAATTAAATAAATACTAAAAAAACATTGGGGCTAAAGTTTTGAGTGTTTTTAATTTTATTTTCAAGTATTCAAAATCTTTCTATATTGCAAGTGATAAAATTTTTAAAAAATTATTAAATATAATTATTTATTACCTCAATTGAATAAATTGGGAAAAGTTGTTTTCCGACAATTCCCCGTTTGTGTGAAGTAGGTCCACAATAATGACATCGAAGAACATTTTTTCGAAATCCTGCAATACATACTCTTCCCATGTTTTAGCAATCAATGAGTTCGAATTCGATAACGTTTTGGTGCACTTTTTCAAAGATTCTCCTGATGTATTAATCCAAATCACTTTCGAATTATATTTCAAAAATTGAATCCCACCGTAAGGAAACGGTGATAAATCAATGATTGACAAATCATTTTTATGTTTAATATCAGCTATTGAATCATACATGAAGTTCAATAAGGATGACGAATTGATATATCTAATAGCTGACTGTTCAATATTTATTAAATTTTTTGTATCAATATCAGTCTCGTTTATTTTGTTATGCTTTATTACTAGTTTACCATTTGTGCAAGAAGCATAAGTTGAAACTCGATCATCAGTCTTGAGATAGTGTGAAGTGTAACAAGGGAAAATTGCCTGCCCCCAACATGTATAATCTTGAGATAAAGGAGACGATGAAATTTTATTTTCTTCATCTAGGTATAAATCAAACCAGGCGGCAAACCCATCCAGAAATCCTTGTTTGCAATTAAACGTTACGTTTAAATTATTAGCACCGTTAAGATGGTCTTCCATGTTTTTAACGCTTGTGAAATCAACGTTGAACAGTTCAATAGGATCACTCAAGAGTTCATAATCCAAATATTTAAGGTACTCCAAATCGTACGGATCGTTGTCCAGATGTGATAAAGAAAGATGACTCAAATCTTGGCAAGGCTTTTTTCTTATTTTTGGTAAATTCATGTACTTTTTAGCGACTGACAAACATTGGATTGGCGCTGCAAACAATGTCGCCCGAAGTGGTATGACATTCCCTGAACGTCCATCTTCCTCGGGTCTTACAATGAGATTATTCCAAGCGTGGATTAACGTTTGCAATATCCCTTCTCCAAAAAGGCCTGCATCAACTATTTCACTAACAACTAATGAGCATCTTGAAAAAAAAAAAAAATTAATGAAAAGAGATGTAACCAAGATTATAAAAACTTCATTTACCTGAATGGAATGTCATTAGGTATTACTAAATTGTTTGATATGTTTTTTAAAAGCTTCACTTTATTTTTAACGTTATTTTTACTAAAAACAACACCGGCTATGTCGTACATTGCTTCAGAATATTCACAAGCAAAAACATTTTCAGCACCTTGTTTGATAGCATACAAACTAAAATCAATAAAAAAAAATTTAATGAGCATAATAAAACACTGTATAAACTCAATTTTATCGATGGTTTTTCAGTCTTAAGTTTCTAAATTCTAAAACTGATAAAACTGTAAATTTTGATTTTTGATTAATTATAGGAAAAACTACAAGTAAATAATATTGTTCATTTATAATTCATGAAGGTTTTTAGTTGAGATGAAATAAAGTCAATGGCACAATCAGGATTCGAACCCACGATCTTCAGCTAGAAACGCCATTTTCCCTCCTTTTTGCCATTTTTCAAATTCAAAAAAATTCAAAAGGTGGGGTTGAGACGGGAAGTTGTTCAAGTGGACTGAGATCATGATAGCTCAAGTGGTAGAGCAGCGGCCTATCTAGCTGAAGATCATCGGTTCGAATCCCGCTTGTACCATTGACTTTTTTTCATCACAACTAAAAACTGTAATTAATTGTAATGAATTGGTTCAGCGGACCACGGAATTAGTGAATTGTTCATTTATGTTCATTCTAGTCAACCTAGTCTAAATCGTAATATTTCTGAGATACGTGCGCAATTTTTGACCGGAAATTTTGTTATTACTGATCACTTTAATATGACTGAAAAGGTCAAAAACTGAAATGATACAGACCAACCAAATTTCAACCTATTCTAAAGTTTAACTTAACAATAAAGCAGAAAAAGAAAAAACAAAATCAACATAAAATGAGACTCTAAACATAGTGAAAAATAACATTGAGTTTGTTTTTGTGCTTTTCTTATTAGGTTAAAGTTTGACATTAACTTCTGTATTGTTTTTTTCTTCTTTTTTCTATGTTTTGTCTAGATATTTTGTCCAATTTTTGTGCTTAATTGTTGTCTCTTTCTTATATGTTTTGTTTCATTTTTCTTTCTTTTTGTTAAAATTGGAAACAACAAGTTGAATTGTTAGATTAATCCAATTTAGCATAAAATTTCTGCATTTTGGTTCAATGTAATTAAAAAAAAAAAGGTTTATTGCAAGATTTAAACAAAAAAGTTATTATAAAATTTACCAATCTGCACCATGAATTTTTCCAATGAGGTTGAAAATACAATTTTTTACAGATTTTAACTTTTAAACAGTTTTTGAAAGATTTAGTTTTTTTTTTTTAACCAAAAAAAATTTTGAAAGTTCAAGACGGGTGTCTTTTTAAAGGAAATTTACTGAACTTTTCAATGTTTTTCTTTTTACTTACCCAACAATAAATAGTTCAAAGTATGATGAAAAACCATAGAAAAGAAATGATAAATGGTGCATTAAAGAAAAATCCTTAATTATTCAGGCTATTTTTGAACCTGAGATATAATTTTTTTCTGTTAAATTTTTACCTTTGCGCTAATTAGATATACTAATGTTATTAGTGGTACAGGCTGAGAATAGAATTAAATTTAATACTCTACTACCTACCTCAAAAGTCCAGTACCAGTTCCAATATCAATGACATTCTTTGATCCGTTTTTGATCATTTTTGATATGGATTCCTTAAGCGCTTTGTTCCTAAAAGAATCATTCAGCATCTTGAAGTGCCATTTTTCGACCAGGAGATTTGTCGCGCTTTGAAAATTGTGAAACGCAGGTAGGTAATTTTCATCCCTGTCTAACGCACTTTTAAAATACTTCCTTGCTTCTTTGACAAACCCTATCCTAAAACATCATTTACTCCATTTATTCAAGTTATAATTTTGAAAATTTGTCCATTATAGTTCTTTGTTTTCATTTTGTAAAAGCTACTGTTATTAAAGAAAAATGACCGCAAGGAAAAAAATGGATCTTAAACTTTTATTACCTAAAAAATATTTAATATGTCTTTTAATTTATGAAATACTTTTTAAAATGATCAAGCACTATGGTGAGGGGAAAGAAACTCGTTTATTTAAAAAACAAACACATTAAACTTTTCTTTTTTTATTAATATATTGGTCATAATACAATCAAAATGAAATAAACAACTGCAATCATTCAACAAATTAGTCTTAATAAATTTTATTGAAGATTTTTTTAAATATCCAAATTAAAACTTAATATATTATAAATTTTATAACAACACAGAATTCTCTCGAGAGTCCAATAAAAAATATAAATTTTTTGCTTTATTGGACAATAATGTTTGGTGATAATTATAATTTTCTCACTCATTTTTCTAAAAATTTAAAGTGACTTTTAATTTTTAGAAAAATGAGTAACTTTTTTTATTTGAAAAAATCTTATAAAATTAAAAAACAAGAGGAAATTTTGAAATAATCTCTATACCAAACGTTGTATCTATTCTCGCTGAATTGGGGGATGCCAAGATGCATCTTATAAAACAAAATCAGAATGGCAAAGGATTATCGGTTATGATCAATACAGAAAACAATATAACTCTTATGGTTCTATCTTTTTAAAAATAATATATTAATTAGAAAAATAAAAATATATATAGTAAAAAAAAAATTTTTTATTTGTCACATTTCAAATGTGGTCTTTTTACTTTATTTATAAATAAATCCCAACAATATTTGTTTTTTTTGGGGGGGAATAAGTACATTTTTAAAATTGCACAAGGTACTAAAAAATAATAAGTTTTTTATAGTATTACTGTGGTTGGATTTACGAAAGAATTTTCAATTCTTAAATTCATATGCAACGGCTTAGCCTTTCTTAGTTTATCAAACCAAATGCGGACATGTTTTATTAATTTATCATCACAAATATACGTAATAGAATATAAAACAATTTCAGTTTTTAAATATCTCGATTTCATAAATATTTTAGTGTGAATTAGAACACAAGAATTTATACAATGCATGTCGCCCTTTTTAGACCAATAAACAACAGGATATCCTAGAACTATACCGAATGCTGTCGGAACAGACCAATTCTCTTTGTGATTAAAATTTTCTATTTTCTTATCTACCGCCTCTTTTGTTAAATCTGAAAATATTCTATCTATATCTTTATTGCAGTGTTCTATGAGCAGAGGTTTCTTTAAATTGTGGCTAATATCAATGAAACAGTAGTAGTCACGTTTCTTTATATTTTCCATAAGAGTATTTTTATTGTAAATCAAAATATTTTCGTCGATTATCATTATTTTCAAAAAATTAAAATTCAACGCTTGAACAATTTGAAGATATATTTCTGGCTTGGCGATCTTGCTAAGGTCCCAGAGGTAAGCAGATTTCAAACCGAGATTCACTCCCTCGAGATTCAAATAAATTGTTTCGTAAAATTTCCTGCCTTTCCTTGGAAAATGCTTTTTCAAAATTGCAATCACCGCATCAAATTTTTCCAGTGAGAACATTGTTCCTTTTCTTAATTTTTTTTTTTTTTTTTAATTTTTTTAAATCACCTGATGAGATGACCACCGAGATTTGTCAATATTTCCTTCTCGCCTGGATAAGTTTCAATTGCCTCTTCATAGCAGGCAAACAAATCTTCGAACCTCTCTTCAGATTCAAGATACAACCCGAATTTATCTAAAACAAAAAAATAATATTGATATTTTCTATTCAAACTCAAAACCTTTGAAACTATTTATTACATACAGTCGCTAAAATAATCGCAAAACGTCTAGTATTAATTATCAAGACAAAATGCAAGCTAACAAACTTTAGAGGATGGACGATTTAAACTTTCCAAAACAAAATTATATATGTAACAATGATAAATATTTAAAAAAAAATTGTAATAAATGTTAATAAAAATTATAGGGGAAAACTTTCTCAATATTTAAGGCTGAAGTAATAAAAAATAATAACTATAATTACAATTAATTTTACAATTAATAAAGGTTTTTAGTTGAGGTAAAAAAAGGCAATGGCACCAGCAGGATTCGAACCCATGATCTTGATATACTGCTGCTCTAACTATACTATGAATACATTTGACTTATCTGAACGTATAACTGCTACCGGTCATAATAAATAAAATAAAACTTCATTTATTTTTCTTTGTTTACATAAAATATCGCTAATTTACATAGTTGTAAACAATGTCTCGCGCAACTGATGTCACCTTGTTTTCCCTGTAAATTGCAAAATGTTTCGCCTCATGGAAATTGTTAAACCAGTTAGTTGAGCGTAATTTTTTTTTTTTTTTCACCCGGTGGACACCCAACTTCACATTATAGACTGTTTAGAGTTGGCTGCATATCAAGGAAATCATTAAATCACAGTCCAGTAGTTCGGTAAGAGCAATACAATGATTGTCTCTAGCTAAGTTACATCACACGCCCTGAAACACTGCAGCATACGGATGGTAGAGCGTGGTACACCCAGAACTTTGGCTATATAAAATGTCCGCTATTGGCCAAAGCATCTGCCTGAGGGGGAACTTGTTGATCTTGTTACACCAAAGAAAAAAATTTAAAAAACCAATTACCTTACAAGATGACAGAAAGAATGAAATTAAACTTTTTTTTTTCATTTTTAATCTAAAGAGAGCAAAAAGATTAGTAATACTACACACAAGGTAAACAAGTTGTAAACATTGTGTTTACATACTTTATGCCTACTTATCATGGAAAATAAGTAAGTCTTTGAGGGTACATTAACAACGAAAATATTGCATGTTAACTTACACAAAACTGCTAAAAAGTCTGTTTTGAATTGTTGCTTCCATTCGGGTTTGAGCTTGAGTGCGACTAAGAAGTGGGCGAAGGACCTGCCGGGTACATCCTTATCCTCATAGTACTGGGCCAAGTTGATCGAATTTACAGCTACTTCATCCTCGCTCTGTTTTTGCATATTTGACGTTTAATTCTGGTTCAAAGTATGCTGGCAACAGAACCGTCAGAAATAAAAGGATGGTTTATATAATCATACACCTCGTGACTACATTATTCCGGTCCTGTTTATGAAAATTCCACATGGATGTTTCCCCTCATTGGATTTGTTCTATTAATCCACGTTTTTTATTTGAATTTCAAAAAGTTAATTTATGATAATGGTGTAAACAAACAAGAGGTAACAGGCTTAAGTTGATAATAGGAACTGCCAACACGGTACTCAACATTCATGAAACAAACGTTGCTTTTAGCAAAAGCAAAATATAATTTAAAATAAATTAATTTTAAAAAAATACAATTTTTCTCTTTTCATCATGATTCATTTTATTCTTTTGATTCAGAGACAAAGTTAAAGAATTTTTGAGTGTTAACCATCCTAGTCTACAGGGATAATTATGCTGAACCCCCCCCCAAAAAAAAAAACAACTAAAGAATCAGAAAATTTTAAATAAATAAATGAAAAAAGAAAAATAGTAAAAACCAGAGCTTTAAGATATTTCTTAACTGTTTAAAGTGCTACATGTATCGATCACTATTTACTCCTGATCACTCCGGATCTTGGCATGATTTTGATGAAAAAATCATATTAAATTGTCACTGTCAAGTTTTCGACTTTAAAGTCATAATCAGGACAAATTATATGTTCACTAATAATTAACATAATTAAATTTTTAATAGATTGTTTTCAAATTGCTTTGAAGACGTATATTGTTTCGCCCTGATGATGACCTTAAAATAGGTTGAAAACTTGAAAGCTTGGCAGTAACAATTTAATTTGTTCTCTTCAAGACAACATCGAGATACAGATTATTTATGGATATTTACCTTAATAATAAATATATTTCAATAATTAATCTATTGGATAAAAACATTGAACTGTTAAAAAAAAAAAAGTGTTAATTGTAAACCATTGTAACAATTTGATCCCATTAGAAAATAAGAACTAAAACATTTTTGTTTCTCTGGCAAAAAAAACCACCTTCAACTTTCCATTTTTGTGTCTACTATTCAATTAAAAGTACAGTTTATAAAAAAGAAAAGAAATTAGTACAAATAATCGAACAAAACTTGTTTGGATCTTACAAAATTGACTAGTTAATATAATAATAATGAAATCACCAAAAAAATAAAAAGAATCAATCATTACAAAAAGAATAAAAATGAAAAATGTACACATAACACAACTGTTTCACTGTCCACTCCTTTAGTGGTGCCTATAATACGGTAATTTAGCCTCAATGGTCTGTATCCATATGCAGCTCACCCCAGAAGAAAGATGTGATTAGTGGCTGTTAATTGATAATTATTCAGAAATTGTGAGGTGCAGTCTGGTGTGATGTAGGTTTCAGAAATACATTTTCTTTATCGTGCCCACGTTCCAAGCTTTATAGAGATCATCTTCAGAGCCTGGGATTTACAAATATTGTTTATATTTAACAAATACATTTGCATCATATAAATTCACTTTTTTCCACATCCTACATTTATTTGTTAAATTTAAACAATGTTTGTAAATCCCAGCCCCTGAAGATGTTCTCAATAGATTGAAACGTTGGCATGATAAAGAAAATGTTTTTCTGAAACCTACATCACACCAGACCGCATCTCACGATTTCTGTATAATTATCAGAAGGAAGGCTCGATAAATTTCATTTTCCCATGGTCAATACCCTATTCAGCAATATCCACTTGCTGTTACTGAGGGCAAGCAAGTATATTTATTACAGAACAAGAAATCATTATGTTCTGGTTAAAAATTAAAATATAATTTACTAAGTTTTATCCCACAGATAAAAATAGGTAGACACTAATTTTATATATAATTTATTAATCAAACTTTCATTAAATATAGATTTTTTTTGTTAACAAATTTTGGAAAATATTTAATGAAAAATGCCCTTTAAAGATTTTATATGCTGTGATGCGTTGAACCATGTTTATTTTGCCAGTCCTTAAATTTGTCCAAATTAGACACTGTTGGCTTTGTCCTTTCGAAGGAACACAATACATCTGATGTTTCGATTGGTTTCAAATTCTTCACTCTTTTGCTCAATTCGACACCTTAAAAAGAAAAAAAATTAAATAAGTTAATTATTGTCAAATTTGAATGTTTCTTACCGTCTCCTAAAACAGGGAATAGTGGGCGCATTGCTTCCATAGCTGTTTCTTTACAGACCAGTTTGATATCTGATCCTGAATACCCTTCACATCTCTGTAAAAAAACCATGTTTAATTTAAAACTAATTTATTTTTATATTTGATATGCCAATTTGAAAATTACGGAAGCGAGTGCAGGATAGTCTATGTTAACTTGAAGTTTAAATTTAGTGTTAATTATTGGTGGTAAATATCTCTTGAGTAATTTCGTCCTAGCTTCCGTATTTGGCAAGTCTACAAATATGTGTTTTTCAAGACGTCTAAGAATTGCTGTATCTAGATCCCTAAATCGATTAAAAAAACAAAAAAAAAAATTTACATAAAAAAATAATTGATTAAATGTTAAAATGAGTTCAATTACCATGGGAGGTTTGAAGTGGTGAGAAGAAATATTTTTTTATCGCATTGAATTAAACCGTCCAACTGTACAAGAAATTCAGATTTGAGCCTTCTCGAAGCTTCGTGTTCGGTTGGACTTTCTCTTTTTGAAGCTAGCGAATCAACTTCATCGATGAAAATAGTCGAAGGTGCCTGAAGTCTCGCCAATTCAAACATCACCTAAATGTAATGTCTATAATATTAGTTTTAATTAATCGAGTTAACGATTTACTTACTCTAACGAGTTTTTCAGACTCTCCTCTCCATTTACTGATCAAGGATGAAGCGGATATGTTGAAAAAAGTTGTATTGCACTCTGTAGCAACGGCTTTTGCGAGAAGAGTTTTTCCTGCAAATTAATTCATTTATGCTATTGCTGTTTAAAATGGATTTTTTTTTATGAATTGCATAGTAACCAGTTCCAGGAGGACCGAAGAGCAAAAGCCCTTTCCAAGGAGTTAAAATGCCTTCAAACATTTCAGGATATTTAGACGGGTAAACAACAGCTTCTTTCAGCAGTTGTTTTGCAGTATCCAAACCAATTACATCATCCCACTTAACGTTCAAATTTCTGTCTATTACTTCCTAGTTTTATGTTTTTTATTAGTAAATAAACATTAATATTTATTAATTTTTTATTACTTTTGATATAATGTCAGCAAAACTTCTCCATTCTTCAGAATAACCCTCAAAATGGCCCAAGCCTTTCCAGAGGCGTTCATGCCCGTCATTTTGACCAATTTGAGTAATAAACAGTGAGGAAGAGTTGACGTTCAAATTTTCATTTGCATCCCCTGCTGATGGATTTTTTATTTCTTTGCTCTTAAACAATTTTTTATCTTGATTCCTCTTGATAATCGGAGCGTTTACTGGGGATTCGAGTTTCTTGCTGATTTTCGGATATTTTTGGAACCTCAGGTAGTAGTAGCATTCGTAGTCTTTTACAACAGTATTCAGGTCGATATTGTCGCAAAGAGCGTACATATTCGGGACTCTCGCTTCCGAATCGAATTGCATAGCAGTCTCGACATATCTGGCAACAGTAATTATTAAACATTTTGATTTTTAAGAATTTATCTGACTAAAATGGGCTGAACCATGAGTTCGCTGACTCACAGGCCAACAACAATCCACAAAGTAATCGTGTTCAATATCATTAAGAAGAATTTCAAGTTTAGACACATTCATGCATTACACACTCATAAACCTTTCCAAACTTACCCTTCATCAAGCAAGTATTGCTTTATCAATACCATTAAATTTATTTTTCTGTTTTTTGCCTTTTTTTCCTCCTGAAAAGATGAAAATACGGAACACATAAGCAAGCATATTTACAATATTTATAGACAATATGTACATATATATATATATATAATTTGCTGATATTTACAATATTTACTATTTACATATAATTTTATTACTATGTTCAAGAGCAGTGCAGAATACAGTTAGTAAAACAAGTTAAATGGACTATCAGAATATGTAACTACGTCAAATTTGAACTCAGAGCCACTGGTTTTGAACCCGGGACCTTCACCTTTCAGCGATTAGCCAATGCCTTTAACCATTGCAGCCACTTTCACCCCAAAAAGTATATTTGAAAAACACGAGTACCTCAGATGGCAAAAAATGAAAGCAATGTAGAAATTTAGTATTAAATAGGAAAGAATGACTTGTAATCTTTTACATTAATGTACAGAACAATAATCTTTTTTTTGTGTGTGTTTAATTTATTTTTAATTCAGGGTCAGGTGTGAAAAAGTATTTATACTAAGAGTGTGATCCTAACAGACCTGACAACTCTGGCAAATGCCAAAATTCTTTGAAAATAAGTAATAGACAAATTTGAAACATTAATTAAAATAATAGTTTTGAAGACAAAAAAAATTATTGTTCTGGGATATAAAAGGGATATCGGTTTGAACTGAATTTTACATACGAATATAACTTTTTATGACAGGTGCAAGCGAACTAAAAATGTTTCTACGTACCGTTTCCTTAACTTTACAAGACTTCTCGATGAGAGAAAAATTAATTTCCGCAGTCATTATTTCCTCAGCTTTGGTTTTAAATTAATTAAATTATTTAAAAAAATTAACACATAAAAGGAATTGTCAACTATCAATGAGCATAAGTCAGCCTGTTGTCATGGAATTAGATAAACAATTATTTGGAATTTAATGCATAGTTTAATATTTTGAATTTTTTTTATTTTAAAAAGAAATTATTCAGAATGGGCTGTCTTAACAAAATTAATTATTCTTCCAAGGAGGCCCTTCCAAAATAAAAATCTTTGAATTATCATTATTGAATGATATTTTTACAACAAAAAACTTTTTAAATATACAATAAAAGTATTGAAAAAATTGAAAGTTTAAATATGGTGTTTTTTTTAACGATTGAATGTTAGTTTCAATGTTTAATAGTATTAGTTTTAATATAGACTTTTAAACATCCTTGCTAAAAACCTAAACCTCTGTAAAGGTTGCTACTTTGCAGGTTTGGCGTGATAACGTGTTATATACCTCATTAGTTTGAAACTTTTTTTTGTTTTATTAAGGACACCTATAAAAAAAAATTTTAAAAATAATATGATTAGGTATTCGTTGTTGAAAGTGGCAAATTTCCGACAGGTGCGTCTATTCGTATGTAATACATTCTCATATATAATTGAATTTACTTTTGAAACGTAGTTTTATGATATGTAAATACAAATTTATACATTGAGTGTAGTAAATGTAAAAGCAGGTTTTTTTCTTGTTTTAATTTTGTTTTAAAGAATGCAAAAGTTATTTGGTAATGTCAAGTATAATGTCTGAATGCCTATGTGTCTATGTATAAACAATAATGTACGTAAGCAACCGACTGTCATAAAATAAATCACATTTCAAAAATAAACTGCAATACCCAGCCAAAAATGATGAAAAGAAGTAAAACCGAGTTCATTTCTATTTTGCCGTGTGCCTATTATTACCTTGAAATACTCGCGGTCCCTTTTGCAATTTCATAGCGATTCAAATGCCTTCGTTTAAGTGGTTAAATTTGTGTTTTATACACTATGCATCAATGGAAGCTCAACATGATAGTTATTTCTTTTATTTAGACATTTTGAGTTATGAAAGTAGCCATACGATATTTAAAACCAAATCATTAATAAAAGGTATACCAGGCAACATACTTTTAGGATTAAGCATCATATTACATGCATAAGTTATATGTTTAATAGTGTTATTTTGACAGACAAGAATGTTGTTTAATAAAAAACAAATATCCCTGGATTTTTCTGCACAAAAAACTAACATCAAGAATAATAACCGACTTAAAACATTAATAACTTGTGGTTTACCTCAAGTGTTCGTAATTCCTTTACACTCTTTGGATTATTTATTATATTATAGGGAAAATCAATTCAATTTCATCCTGTTCAGAGCCAACGTCGAGTGAATTACATGTTAATTTTTTTTTAGAAATTGTGAGATGCTGTCTGGTGTGACGTAGGTTCCAGAAAAACATTTTCTTTATTGTGCCAACGTTTCGATCTCTATTGAGATCATCTTCAGGGCTCAGCATCTCACGATTTCTAAATAATTATCGAATAACAGTCACTAATCACCATACATTAGTTGTTTTTTTTCGTTAAAAATATGGTTTTAAGTCGAAGATCTGACCCAGGCAGTTTTGGCCAATGGTGAACATGGCCCAAGACCTGGCTGTGCCGCGTTCTACCATCCATGATGGTGTACAGCGGTTTAGGGCCACCCGGGATCTCGAAGAGAAGGTGCATAGATGAATTGTTTTATTTACTACTGAACTGTTCCTTGACAGGTTGTCATACTCCAAACGATCCATAATGGTGCAGAATCCAGAAGGCTTTGTGAGATTAGCCTCATTCTGCGTTAGGTTCTCTTTGATTGAGAAATTGAGCAATAATTAATATAAAACATTACATTATGTGAATTAGAAGTGTTATTTACATTTGTACTCCTAGTATAACTTTTAAATTTTTATGGCTCACTCAGTATTTCATTTTTGAAACAAGGCAATATAATTTGATTTTTTTTTTTAATTTTTAATGCACTTTTTCATTATGGAATGTCTTCAATAAACCAGTATCATATCGATGAAAAAAATTGTCAAGAAAAGACATGATGTACTCGGTAAAATAAATTATTTTTAAATCTATTAATTCAATAAAGTTTTTTCAATATTATTTATCAAAATAGTTTGTTCATTTTATTTTATTTTTTAAAATATGTTTTGTAAAAGTTTTGAGATCCAAGTTACTTTACAAATATTTATTAGGTTTCGTGGTCCGCTTGACATAATAATTTCTTTTCAATTAATTGCGGTTTTGGCTGAGATAAAAAAGTGAGTGTCACAAGTGGGATTTGAACCCACGACCTTCGGCTAAATACGCTGGTGCTCTACCGGTTGAGATATCACGAACTATTTATCTGAAGGTCGTGGGGTCGAATCCCGCTCGTTACACTCATTTTTTTTATCTTAACCAAAACCTTAATTGATTGAAAAGTCACTTTACAAAGTTAAAATGTGTAGCAATCTAAACGTAATTCTCTGATGACTTGTGTCGAATTAAATTTACTATCCTTGGATTTTTTAAAAGATTTTTCTACAACATTTCAGAAAAGGTCCATTATAGCCCCCTTGTTTTATAATATAAATATACAATCAAATTTCCAGTTTGAGGTTTATTATTAATTTTTTTTAAAAAGAATAATTCATAAATTTTAATTTACTGTTTAGGTCCGTCCAAGGAATATTTTACCATTTTTGCAAAAAAACGAATTCCTGTACGTTAAACGGCAGTGTAGCCCTTCGGCAGTTTATTTCCAATCGAGAAATTATTGTAAAAAAAAGGACGGTGGTAACGAAGATGGCAATGGTAAACCGCCACCTCATCCGCCACTTTCTTCGTACGATAGTGAGGATGGAAAAGATCACACTCAGACAACTTTACCGGCTTCGGTCGTCGTACCAGAAGTCTGGCCGCAAGTGCCTCTCATCGCCATCAACAGGAACCCAGTTTTTCCCAGGTTCATCAAACTTATTGAGGTAAATTATACTTCTATCATATTTTCTATTTTATTCATTGGTATTAATTATGAAATTTTGGAGGTAAATAAATTCATAACATGTAAATTTCAAATTCCATTATATTTTCTTTTGTTTATTAGAAAGTGATAAAGGCTTTTTTTTATTGAAAGAGGTTTTTCACATTTTGAATTTAATTGTAGATAACACATCCTGATTTAATAGAACTGATAAGAAGAAAAGTAAGGCTGAATCAACCGTATGCTGGTATTTTCTTAAAAAAGAATGAAGAGTAAGTCGAGGAAGAATGTTCAATTCAAACCATTGTATTAATTTGTTTCCTTTAAAGGAATGAAAAACAGGCCATTACTAATATAGACGAGGTGTATAAAGTCGGAACGTTTGCACAAATACACGAAATGCAGGATTTGGGCGATCGCCTGCGCTTGGTCGTCATGTCGCATAGAAGGATCCGTTTATTAGCACCAATTTTCGAAGAAAGTGAACAAACCGGTAAGAATAGTACTTAACAACAATAATACCACTTTTTTTTAAAACTATATATACTGAAATTTATGTATTAATATTTCTTAAGAAAATGTTACAGAATCTAGAAGAAAAAGGACTGCAAGAAAACTCAAGGAGCTTGGCCTTAATACAGACAAAGCGAAACAGGAAGAGCCTGATCAAGAATCTAGAACGAGCACCAAATCACAGACAATACTTATGGTTGAAGTTGAAAACGTACAGCATGAAAAATTTAAAACAACCGAGGAAATTAAAGTATAAACAATAAAATTCATTGTATGAAAAATACCTTTGACTAATTTTTTTTTTCTCTTAGGCATTGACTCAAGAAGTCATCAAAACAATCAAGGATATAATTAGCCTGAATCCATTGTATAGAGACACTTTGCAGCAGATGTTACACCAAGGGCAGAGAGTAGTCGATAATCCTGTTTACTTGTCAGACCTAGGTGCTGCTCTTACTGGCGCTGAACCTGCTGAACTTCAAGCTGTTTTGGAGGAAGTAGATGTATGATTACTTTTAACTGACAATTATGTAATTACAGTAAGCGCAAAACTGATTTATAGGAGTAATGAAATTATTTTGATATTTTACCAATTGCTGAAGTCTGGTCAAATTGGTTACTAAGTGTTGTAATAGTGGTGATTGAATTTTAAGAGTTTTAATAAATTAATTTTACACGATATTTTGCCAGGTGCCCAAAAGACTGATGCTTTCTTTAGCCCTTCTAAAAAAAGAATTAGAGCTAAGCCGCCTTCAACAGAAAATTGGCAGAGAAGTCGAAGAAAAAGTAAAACAGCAACATAGAAAGTATATACTTCACGAACAGCTGAAAGTAATCAAAAAAGAACTCGGCCTGGAGAAAGATGACAAAGACGCGATTGAAGAAAAGTTCAGGGAGAGAATCAAGGTGGAAAAAGAAATCTATAATATTATTATTTTAAATTTAAAATAACTTTTTTTTAGGATAAAAATGTACCAAAAAATGTCATGGAAGTGTTGAACGAAGAACTTAACAAATTGGGATTTTTAGAAAGCCATTCTTCAGAATTTAAGTATGTTTAACACAAACGAAAATTTGTTTGGCCAAGTGTTCAGAATGTTTGGCTATTTTGATAATTATGAGTATGCTTATTTTTTTTTAGCGTGACACGGAATTATTTAGATTGGTTGACTTCGCTCCCCTGGGGTTTGACGAGTTCTGAAAATTTAGATTTGTCTCAGGCTGTTAAAATATTGGATGAGGATCATTACGGAATGGATGACGTGAAAAAAAGAGTTCTGGGTACTACATTATTACTTAATTTATAATAATTTTTTTTTTTTAATTTTTTATTTTAAAATTTTCAATGACTTTAAGAATTCATTGCTGTAAGCCAGTTAAAAGGCAGTACACAAGGCAAAATATTATGTTTCTATGGCCCACCTGGTGTTGGCAAGACTAGCATAGCAAAATCGATAGCAAGAGCTCTTAACAGAGAGGTAATAATTTCTTCAGTTTTCCTTTAAAAAATAAATAATAAATTTAAAAAAATTAAATAATATGTTTTATAGTATTTCAGATTCAGTGTAGGTGGCATGACAGATGTCGCGGAAATCAAGGGGCATAGAAGGACATATGTTGGAGCAATGCCTGGTAAAGTGATTCAATGCTTGAAGAAAACAAAAACTGAAAATCCTCTAATTCTTATCGACGAAGTTGACAAGATAGGAAAGTAAGTCTTCATTTTATATTAAAAAAAAAATAAACAAAATGAACTTTCAGATAAATAAACGTGTATTTTATTAGGGGATTTCAAGGTGATCCGGCATCGGCTTTGTTAGAAATGTTGGATCCTGAACAAAACGCAAACTTCCTCGATCATTATTTAGACGTACCGGTCGATTTGTCAAAGGTACTCATGCAGGAATTTACGATTAAAGTTTTTTTTCTTCTAATTTTTAAATTGTACTAAATATTTCAGGTACTTTTTATATGTACGGCAAATGTGACCGATACAATTCCAGAACCGCTACGTGATAGAATGGAAATGATCGATGTGTCTGGGTACATAGCGGAAGAAAAATTGGCAATCGCTAAACAGTACCTTTTGCCGCAGGCAATGAGGGAGTCGGGACTTTCTAAAGCACAGGTTTAAGCCGATAATGTTATTTTTAAATATGAATTCAATACTTAATCAATTTTTTTTTTTATATGTTATAGATTAGTTTAGAAGATGATGCTTTAAACCAAATCATTAAGTTTTACTGTAGGGAAAGTGGTGTTAGAAATTTGCAAAAACATATAGAAAAGGTAAGTTAGAATCATAATAATTTTAATTTGCGTGGTTAAAGGTTAACACCGCTGAGTCTGTCTACTCAGTACGTTACATAATATGAACAATTTTACACAATGAATATTTAAAAAAAAAAAAAAAGAGAAGATAAAAATCTATCTAATTTAAAACAAAATTTCTTTGCCTTAAGTTTTCTAACTGAACATTTCAAATAACAAGCGTGACAATTTTCTCTTAAACTGACTAAATATAAATGAATTTAAATTGTAAATATATTACAAAGAAAAATATTAGTGAATTAATTTTCTATTGCATTAGTAATTGGTTGATTTCAGAAGTAAAATAATTGTACATAAAAAATCAGGGAGGCAAAGTTGAGAGAAATAAAAACACATAATTCCTTTGTTAAGCTTTCAATGATCCTTCATCAGGACTATGAAATTATTTCTAGTATGGTTAATAATTATAAATATTTATTTACAATATTAAAAATTAAACATCAGTTAGAATGAATTTTGAGGTTCAGTTTGTGTTTCTTTCTTCCTTATCCCTGATTTTTTTTTTTTTTTTTTTTTTTTTAATGTACAATTATAATAAATATTAATTTCACTAGTTTCATGGTCCGCTTGACCAATTATATTTTACAGCTAGTTAAGGTTTTTAGATGAGATAAAAACGCCAATGGCACTAGCAGGATTTGAACCCACAATCTTCAGGTAGATACAGCTCTACCACTTGAGATCCTCTCGGACACTAACTTTCCATCTCAACACCACCTTTTTAATTTTTCCTTGTTTTTGCCATTTTTCAAATGTCATGTAATCGGATTGGATTCTCGACGATAAAGAAACTGGCGGAGGACTTTAGTGAAGTGTACTTCATTTTAAATCATTAAATTCACTAGTTGCTGCTTGATCTGCTTGATCAATAAATATTTTACAGTTATTTAAGGTTTTTAGTTGAGATAAAAAACCTCCAATTTTCTAAAAATTTAGCTCAACTGAAAACCTTAATTAATTGTAAAATATTAATTGGTCAAGTGGACCATGAAACTAGTGAATTTAATGATTCAATAAAGCCCTCCGCGGCCATTTCATTTGTCGTCAAGAATCCAATCCAATTACACATTTGAAAAATGGCAGAAAGGAGGGAAAATTTAAAAGGTGGTGTTGAGATGGGAAGTTGGTGTCCGACTACATCGAGGTCACGATAGCTCAAGTGGTAGAGCAGCTGCATATCTAGCCAAAGATCAAGTTCAAATCCCGCTCATGCCATTGAATTTTTTATCTCAACTAAAAACCTTAATTAATTGATAAATATTAATCTTACCATAAAGATCAAAATATAATCAATAATATTAAGCTTTATATCATCAAGGAATGTATAATGTTATTATTTAATATTGACTATTCAAATCAATTGTACTTTCCAAGAAGATTGTTTTCTTAAAAATTAAAGTTACATTGTTATAATAGAGATATAATTTTTTAAAATGTATTTTAGGTTGCTAGAAAAGTTGCTTTTAAAGTGGTCAAAAAAGAATCAGAGAAGATAGTAGTAACGAAAGACAATTTGGAGGAGTTCGTCGGAAAGCCGATGTTCTCTCATACTAGAATGTATGAAACGATGCCAGTCGGTGTTGTTATGGGACTCGCATGGACGGCCATGGGTGGTTCCACTTTCTACATAGAAACGGCTCTAAGTAAATTGCCGACATTCGACAAGGACAAACCGGAACATAAGTCTGATGGGTCGCTTGAACTGACTGGCCATTTAGGAGATGTCATGAAAGAATCGGCAAGAATCGCCCTTACTGTCGCTAAAAATTACTTGCTACAAGTAGACCCAACAAACAGGTTCCTGCTGACAAATCACATCCACTTGCACATACCTGAGGTAAGTTCTTTTAAACATCAATTATCATATCATGTATATATTATGCTACAGCGAAAAGCGAAAACCCGATTTAAACTTTCTCAATGTGTGTGTGTCTATATATATATATATATAAATTTTTTAAAATTCATAATTAACCTATGGACCTTTAATAAGTCAATCAAAAATAGTAAAGGCTGCCAGATCGCCCTTCCGGTAGTCCCACAATCAAAGAGCCCAGAGAGGCAGTCTAGTTTTCATTAAAAAAAAAAATAAAAAAAATAATAATAAATGGTACATCCTACTTTAAAATACTAGAAATTGCTGTGTTGTGTTGTTGTTATGTTGGCTTATATTGAAAAGTTCACTAATTTCGTGGTCAGCTCGACCAATTACTTTTTTTTATCTCAACTGAAAACCTTAATTAATTGTGATATATAAATAAACGCGACATTTGAAAAATTGCAAAAAAGGCGGGAAAATTAAAAAGGTGCGGTTGAGATGGGAAGTTGGTGTCCGAGTGGATCGAGGTCACGATTGCGCGAGTGGTAGAGCAGCAGTGAATCAAGCCGAAGATCGTGGGTTCGAATCCCTCTCGTGCCAGTGACTTTTTTATCTCAACTAAAAACCTTAATTAATTGAAAGATATTGAAAAGGTTTTTTTTTTTATTATGTATATTTTTATTGGGTATTTTCGATCATCCAGACAAGTCCCGGCCCTTCAAGTCTACATATGGATTTCTATGATTATATTATGGAGAACATGGTTGTTTATGTTGTATTATGTTGATAAAGAATCTTATTTTAAATTTAAAAAATATATACGTGCCTTTATTACATGTTATATTTTAGTGGAGCTTGTATTGAAATGAAAATTTGTAAATAAATAAAGTAAATCATCTTTATTATATTGTACTAATTATTTTCCTTTTTGTGTTGTTTAAGCTTAATTAATTGGTTCATTTGTTATAATTGTAGGGTGCTGTTCCAAAAGATGGACCAAGTGGGGGCATTGCCATCGTTTCAGCACTTTTATCTTTAGCGATGAACAGGCCGATCAGGCAAAACATAACAATGACCGGTGAAGTATCATTAAAAGGAAACGTCATAGCTGTTGGAGGAATCAAAGAAAAAATCATGGCAGTATGTTTTTTTTTTGTTTTTTAAATAAACTATTTTAGTTATTATTTATATGTAATTAATTAATTTTTCAGGCAAAAAGAGTGGGCGTGAATTGTGTTCTCCTACCTGACGAGAATAAGAAAGACTTTAATGACCTGCCTTCATACATTACCGAAGGTTTAGAAATACACTTTGTCACCAACTATGATGAAGTTTACAAACTGGCATTTCCAAACTAGCATTTAGTCGATTTCTATAATAATTCAAAAGTGAAATTTTATAAACACTTTTTCCCCTAACGCGATGAAACGTTTTGTAACATTGAAATGGGCATGACCATTGGAATCAGTTATCTGTACAAATGTATCCAATAGAGGCATTATGATTATTGTTCATTATTGTTTTTGTAGTCAATAAACGTTTTTTTATAGTATGTTATTTTGCTATTATATGTTTTCTAATTGAGCAAATTGACCTAAGTAGTCATCCAAAGTGTAGTTCAATTTTTTTACCTATTTTTATTATTGAAATATTAACCCTGATGTTTTGACAAAAACCGTTGTAAAAATTATTTAGAAATCGTCAGATGCGGTCTGGTGTGATGGAGGTTTCAGAGAAACGTTTAACTTAACCACTCGGCTACCGCGGCCTCCAGCCCTGAAGATGATCTCAATAAAGATTGAAACGTTGGCACGGTAAAGAAAATGTTTTTTTCTGAAACTTACATCACACCAGACCGTATCTCACAATTTCTGAATAATTACTTAGCAAATACATAAAAATGAACAGGGTGATATGTTGGCAATTTTGGGAAACCTTTTCTTTGATCCTCCATAGGCCAGTCTAGTTCCTAAACTTTAGGATCTGTATTGTCACTTTACAGGAACTTTTCTCGAAAATTAAAAATGTAAAGCCATGATTTATGTTTAACATATTGGATGTATTATAATTATTACTTTTTGAATCATCATCAGGAAATGTCTCACACTTTCTCTGGAAAACCCCTAGTTGTTTCTGATTCTGAAGCCTGCCAAATTACTCAGTGATCCAAACAGCTAGAAAATTATGTTTCACGTATATGCATTATAGATAAACACCTTCAACTGTCACAAACATACAAATAAGAATGAAAAAAGAGTGAAAATGAGAAGAAATACAGATCCAGTAAAGTGATTAGCGTTGACCAGTGTTCTTCCTTATTTATTTATATATCATGCATTATTAATCAAAAATAGTTTTCTGTTTCACATTTTTTTCTTAGGAAAGCATTCGTCGACAGATTTTATCAAGAGAAAATGTATATTTTTAATATATTTTATTATATTATACAAAGTAGCATCAGCACATCGCCGATAAATATGATCAACAATCGTAGAAAAAAATTGGTTTTATTATTATAACTTTTTCTCTATTGGTCAATTTGAAAGTAAAAATAAATCTTTGTTTTTAGATAATTTGTGTTGTTCCAACGAATAAAAATTGAGGATTTAATGCGGCCTCCATCGTTCACCAATGTTCTCGAAAACACAGAAACAAACTAATCTCTGTAAATATGAAGTATAGTTTTGAACCTTATAGCTACTACGTTCAGAATATAAAATACCCTTAATTATACAATAAAAACAATATTATGATAATTCCAATGAAATAAAATTGCCGATAATTTTATTGGATTCAAACTTTGAAATACATTAAATTCACTATAATTTCATTGTCCTCTTGACCAATTAGGCAAAAAGGAGGGAACATTCGATAGGTGGAGTTGAGAAAGGAAGTTGATGTCAGAGTGTATCGACACCATGATAGCTCAAGTAGAGCAACAGCGTACCAAGCCGAAGGTCGTGGGTTCAAATCCCGCTCGATCCATTGACTTTTTCATCTCAACTAAAAACCTTAATTAATTGCTAGGAAATACAGTTCAGTTAATCTATAAATCAGTTTGAAATTTATTTATTTAATTAATATTATAGTTGACTATTTAATCTGAAATTATGATGAATGATGCTGAAGAAGCCAGTCAGAAATTTGAAAATGCTACACGAAAAATAAATTGGTATATTCTTTGAATTCAATATATAACGCCCTACACAATTGAAGATCATTTATATGAAATGATGTCATAGATAATTACCTTTTGAAAAACTATAAATAAAATTGTACCTCACTTCATTAGATAATTTGACATTTGTTAAGAAATTAATTTTAATTTTATTGAAACTTATTGATTGTATTTTTTGGGTAATTGTGTAATGTTTAATAGATTAATAGAACAATAATTAGTAAATTAATTTTAATTAATAGTTGACTAGTTAATCTAAAACAGACTGGTAGGATACTGAAGAAGAAACTAGTCGGAGCTTTGAAAATGCTACATAGAATTTAAATTTGTACGCTGTTTGAGTACACACTATGTTACACCCTACAATATTTAAAATAATTTATATGAATTGTTGTTATTTACTGTCAAAAAATTATTTTCTCTAAAAAAGTATATTTTCAATCTTGTTAAATAAATAAATACAGTAAAGACAAATAGGGATAAATTTTGTTTTTTAATAAATTGATTAGAGATTAGTTGGATTATAACAAGTTTTGTAGTTGTTCATTAAACAATATTTAGTATAGTTTTTAATAGTTGTAATGACAATAAGTATAATTAATAAGTATAAATAAAAGAAATATTTTTTTTAAGGCCTTTTCATAAAAAATTTTTGGATAATTTTTAAACTTGTACAAAGGTCGGATTGATAGGTGTGTTCGGTTTTGGAACGTGGAAAATCTCAATCATTTTCCAGTGTTTTTGTTGTATCTTTTTTTTCTTTTTTTTGTATATATTTCCCGGGTTTTTGTTGTGATGTCTCCACAGCACCATCTATGTTTGTTTACAGTTGTAAGTTTTGTGTTGATGATGTTGCTTTGTGATGGCGGATGTAAACACAGGTGATATCGGGAAAATTGACCAATCAACAAACCCAAAAGACAAAAAAATCACTTTAAAACTAAAGACTATTTTTAATCCGTTTTCGAAAAGCGGAGCGGTTTTTATTTTTCCAACGCTTTCTCCGTATTCTCAAAACCGATACCATAAGTATTCCCTAAGGATTTTCTCCTATTGCTGATAATTTTATCTTGTTAAATATTAAAATCTATTTATTATAAAATGTGTGGATGAGGAGATGGCGTATTCGGTAAGTTGAAATTTTGCGCCATTCTTCTTTTATTTTTCTCTCTGACTCATTCTCACTTATTTTATTGTGCCTCGAGGCTACAGAACAAGTTTTCTGTTTGTTTTCATAACGAATCCTCTTTCGTATCGGCCTCTCGTCTCTTGCTCTAAATTAAGCACAATTTAGTTGTTCCCTTGTAAATATTTATCTTTCACTTCGTAAACTGAGTAATAATATAAATAAAAATCGCTTTGTGGCATTTTTTGACCATTCGATAAGAGTGAGAGAGAAATGAATACCCTTTTGTTTTTGTCTCTTTTTGTGTCCAAGTCAAAGGAGATTGCTGAAAAACGATAAACAATGAATGAGTCATATGTAAGGAAAAAAAAAGTATAAATGAAATAAAATAAATCTTTATATTTTTTTTTCTCCGTTGGATTTATAAACCAGCGAATAAGTGATAACGATTCATGTTTGTTTTTAGTGTGTGCGGGTGCACTTTGAAATTGGTCATGAAGCAACGTTGAGGAACAAGAAAACCCCAAACGGTTTCACCCATGACTGGGAAGTGTTTGTACGCGGCGTAGATGGGGCCGATATACACCACTTCGTCGATAAAGTTGTGTTTCATCTACACAACACATTTTCAAAGCCGACAAGAAGTATGACCTATTCATTTATACAACTTTAGTATTAGTTTAACAAGTATTTCAATATGATAATGAGCAAGTCTTTAAGGTTTTATTCTACTTATTATTATTTTTTTTTTTTTTAAATTGAATGCGTGTTAAACTAGCTTCGATCAACATCGTATATGTTGTCAAATGTTTCATCAACCATCTTTATATAAATAAAACAATATAGTTTGATTGTACCTGGTATTTTCCTCTATTCTCAGTTTTAGGGTTTAGTAAATGATTCTCATATCACAGACCTCACAGCATTTCACAAAACACACAGCTATTCCGTTACTATTACTGCTAGTCTGTCAGTATAAAGTAGGGGCTTATTTGTTTATGTAATTTAATCGCTTGTGTTCATCCTGATCTGGCGGATAAACAGCACGGATAGGCAAATCAGGGAGAGCAGCAAAACCCAAATTACATAAAAATAAGCACAAACTTCATTCGCCTCACAGACCTTATATTTCACAAAACAATTAACAGCACCTTTACTATTTTCTAAATAATATTATTTACTAGTGAGTAGTGTTTATAGTTCTCAGTAAAAACTAATATTATTAGCTTAGATAACTTGATTGTACATTCTTTCTGCTTCAGCCTGTCATCATTCTAATAAATAAGTTTAAAAAACCTTCATCGATGGATAACAGTGTGTTTTTTAAACAATTCAGTCATTGCCAATCGTCCTGGTCTGATATTAAGGTATAGTAAAAGCTACCGATTCTTGCATCGCAGACCTAGCAGCATTTCACAAATAAATCAGCGTTACTATTACTGCTAGTCTGTCAGTATAAAGTAGGGGCTTATTTGTTTATGTAATCTAGTTGTTTGTGTTCATCCTGGTTTGGCGGACAAACAGTGGGGATAGGCAATGTTGAAATTACATAAAAATAAGCGCAAACTTTCTTTTCCAATAAAAAAAAACCGAAATCACAGATTCATCGCCTCACTGGCCTTACATTTCACAAAACAATTAAGCACCTTTACTATTTTCTAAATAATAAGTTTGAAAAATATTATTTTCTAGTATTGTTTATAGGTCACAGTAAAAATACTAATGTTATTAGCTTAGATAACTTGATTGCACAGTCTTAGTGCTTCAGCCTGTCAACATTCTAATAAATAAGTTTAAAAAAAACTTTAATCAATGGATAACATAGTATTTTGTAGACAATTCGTTCGTTGCTGATCGACCTGGTCTGACCATAGGGTTTAGTAAAAGCTACAGATCCTCACATCACAGACCTCACAGCATTTCACAAAACAATCAGCTATTCTGTTACTATTACTGCTAACCTGTGACAGTATAAAGTATGCGCTTATTTTTTATTTTATTTATTTATTTTTTTTTTTTTTTGTGTACTTTAGTTGTTTGTGTACATCCTGATCTCATGGACAAACATAGCTGGCACATCAGGGTGATCGGCAATGTCCAAATTACATAAAAATAAGCGCAAACTTTCTGTTCTATTAAAAAGGCGAAATCACAGATTCATCGCCTCAGACCTTACATTTCACAAAACAATTAACAGTATCTTTTCTATTTCCTAAATAATAAGTTTGAAAATATTATTTTCTAGTATTGTTTATAGGTCACAGTAAAAATACTAATGTTATTAATTTAGATAACATGATTGCACATTCTTTCTGCTTCAACCTGTCAACATTCTAATAAATAAGTTAAAAATACAAACTTTAATCAATGGGTAACAGTGTATTTTTGAAACAATTCAGTTGTTGCCAATTGTCCTGGTCTGATATATCAACACAGCAAGTACACAATGACCAAATTTATAGACAGATAAAAGAAACATGAAGAGACCTAGACAGGCCGTTAATGGGTCATTGTACTTGCTTTTCATTGGAAGTGTTTATATAAAAATGAGGCACATGCGATTCCCACTCGTTTCGGGGGGACCGTGGTAGCCGAGTGGTTAAGGCATCAGGCTAGTAGACCCCGCGGTCATGGATTCGATCCCCACCGTCGCCTCTGGAATGTTTCTAGCCCTAAGGGGACCGGTGGCTGCATTTGAAAGAAATTGACACGGAAGGGGTGGGACCGGATCTCAGCGACCCTGAATCTGTTCCCAACCCTCTTCAATGGAAGAACACCGGTACAACGGGGGCTCAAGTTCACTTTGTGTTGTGAGCCCTCCCCCAAAAATATGGAGCCAGAGTATAGTACAATAAACTGGTCAGCTGTAGTGCTCAGGAGGGAACTCCAGTCCCTGGTATCCATTGTATCCATCCATCCCACTCGTTTCCAATGGATGTCGCTCAGTACACGTCTGTTGATACAATTCTGCCTTATTCAAATGACAGAGACACACTAACTAATGTTTTAGTGTATGAAACAGCACTAACAGAAGAAATAGAAATAATCGAAGAAGCACCACCAGAACAGCGTAATGATGCTGAAACCAACCAGGCCCAAATTTCATCTTCTGTCATTGAGAGGATATTCTGAGGTAGTAAAGTGAGATGATAGCAAAACACCGCCACTCTTCCTTATTATATTCTGCCTTACTAATGAAATATACATATTGTTTAATGGCTTTATGTTCTGAGCAAATTAGCCAATGACAATGTTAGTACGTGTATTCATTTTGGGGGGAAGGGTAGCATGAGAAAAAGGCAAGAGACGACAGCGGGAATCGAACCCACTCGGCTACCGCAGCCCCCATGAAATATATTCTCGATAAGAAAGACAATGAAAAAAAAAAAAAAAAAAAATTACATTCCTGCTGGATTCATTCCCTTTTCATTCTAAAATATTTTTCTCCTTGGTATCCCGGGCTAGAACTCATCTCAATATAAATAAAATAAAATATTTAATTGCACCCATTTGGAATTAATTGTTCGAAGTCTTTAAATTCGACATGCGTTCTGTAGAGTTTCCACTCCACATTTTCTTCCTTTTCTTCATTGGAGTCCGTTCCTCCTCCAAAAAATTTCCTAGCCAAAACTTCTATTGAAAAATGAAACTGCAACACGCTTTCAACAACGCGACAATTTGGTTGTGTCAGCCACTTTATGTACATGTAATAAAATACAAGCCCACAAAACACAGACCAGACATGTTCTCTCCATGTGCCTGTATAAATCAACCTTTGTAGGTTCGTCACCTCACAGACCTTACATTTCACAAAACAATAACGTTTACCATTTTCTATATTATAAGTTTGAAAATATTATTTTCTAGTGAATATAGGTCACAGTAAAAATACTAATATACAATATTTATAAGCTTAGATAACTTGATTGCATGTTTTTACTACTTCATCCTGTCGTTTTTAATAACTAAGTTGATAAAAGTTTAAAAAAAACGGATAGATGTCTAATTTCTTTAAAGTTTTACATGTATTGATCACTGTTTTACTCATGAATAATCTAGACGAAAAACAAATTCAGTTGCTACTGCCAAGTTTAACCTATTTTAAGGTCATCATCAGGCAAAATTTGTCTATAAATTAACTCAATCAAGTTTTTCATTTTTGGTTTTAAAATTTTTTAAAGGCAGACTCTCAACATTACCAAGGACTGTCTTATTATTGTTTTATATAATGTAATTTCTTATTAGATAAATTGGTTTAAACGAAAACCCATGTTGGTACTAATTGTCTTTGTCAGCATGGGCTTATTTTTTTTATGTAATTAGGATGTTGCCAGGCATGCTTATTTCCTATGATGATTGATAAAAATTTTATTTTAATTTGATCATCCTGGCCTGCATATTTTCGATATGTTTGTTTGCCAGACCCGGACGACCAAATGGCAGGTTCGTCACCACAGAGAAATCTCACAACTTATTTATCGTGCTTTTAACATATTTATAATGGCATTGTTTCCAGTCAAATCGATTTTCTTTATGATCGGTGTAAAATAAAAAATCTTGCTGAGTAAAAAAAAAAAAAAGTGTTAAAATACAAATCAGTTTCCAAAGTGGAATTAGGGTCGTTTCACCCTTGAACCAACTTTGTCTGATTGCATCTAGAGACAATTTACACATCTTGTGAGCTCTCGTATTAAAAGACTTCTCAGAGTAATTCGTCTGTCAGTAGTGATTGTTCCATTATAGCTGGCAAACATTTAAAATGATTTTTTGGAATTTTTTTATGTACAATATTTTAAAAGTGTTTTCTTGAATTCAAATAATTACATTTTCTCTGACCACGGCTACTTACGGAAAATTCACGCAACTCGTCATCAAACAAGCATTAAGGCCTCACATCCTCTATGACCAAAAATTGCATAAAGTGCGAATTCACTTAAAAATAATTGAAAACACATGTCAAGAGTAGCCCTCATCTGAAATATTGCAGATATTTTCAAGAAGTGAACTTTTTGTGATCTGAAATTGTTCTCCTAGCTCCTCATGGAGGCATGGACTCTAAAGAAATTCTTGCCCAGGAAATATGTAATTTATGGGACGCCAATAATTAGAAACATTCATATTTGTTAACCTAGCAGTTTTGGATTTAAATCACTGCACAGATTTTTAATTGAATGAAATGAAAAAAAAACAAAACAAAAAAAAAACATTCTTAACTGGTTGGAACCATTATCCTTGACACCCATGTGCCCTCCTGTAAGAAAATAATTACTTTAATCGTAAAAAAATAATTGTTAAATATCATGGTAAGGACTGTGATGTTCCTTTTGCTCTCGCTTTCTCTTTATTGCTATTCTATTTTATCCCCTTTTGCCAATCTGACATGTTTTAGCATTTCAAACTGTGCCTAATGTATAAACTGACGATCAGAGATGATCAAACTAAGAAAATAAACGACAATCATAAGTCCAAGCTTCCGAGAAGTTTGGAAGATTGTATTAAACAATCCAACAAGGTCCGACTCGGTATAAAAAACAAAAGTTTTTCAAAATTTACAGGCCTAGATCCTGATTGTAATAATCATTAATAGAGATAGTTTTAAAAAAAATTAAGTGTTAGAACATTGACAGGGCTCTGCCATCTAAAGAAACATATTGCAGCTGTGTGACAAAATATAAAGAAACTGCTTTGCACGTCTTCATCTGTGAAGTCAAAATTAAGTGTAAGGCATGAGACGATTTATTAACAAAACCAAAAGAATTCCTTCCTATTGCCAATCTGTGTTAAAACACAGAGGTCCATAAACCTAACGGCTGTTGCATTAGAGCTTTAACCCTTATGTTAAATATACATAAACAATACAAATAATAGTGCTTCGGAAAAACATTGCTCTGTTTTATTAAAACCTTTTCTTTGAGAAAAACAAAAGAGAACCTATTGGTTTCACGTTCATTTCAAACAAAAAGTATCATAACATTTTTTTAAAAAAAAGTAGGAACAATCTGATGGTTTATTGTTCAAAAGTTTTGTTTATATCTTTTTTGTAATGATATTTTTTAATGTTTGAAGATTTGCTGACTTGTATTTTTCTAAAGTGAGAACAAGGATTCAATATTTAAAATGTTTATTAAAAAAAATTTTTTTCCTCAAAAATAGGTTATTTTAGATCATTTATAATATTTATAAAAAAATTTTTTTCAGCATTTAAAGAACCACCTTATTCTCTCAAAGAATCCGGATATGCTGGATTTAGCTTACCGATCGATATTTACCTTAAAACTAAAGATGAGAATAGGAAGCTTACTTTTTACTACGAATTGACAATCCGAGCAAATGGAACCATTTCAAACGTTACCAGGCACAAAACGGACTTCCCAAATCCTTCAGAGGAGTTCAGAAGGAAACTTATCCGTGGCGGTGGTGTATGTGATTGTTAATATTTGTCTTAAGCTTTTAATATAATTTGTTGATGTTTGATATGTCGATCTAGTAAACTGTTTTTAATAGACCATTTATACAAGTGCTTAATGCTTAACTTTGAATTGAATTTTCAGATTGGAATAGGAAACGATGGACTAGCAGCAATTGCTGAAAAACCTCATAACTCATCAAATAGTCATTTAGATGATTTAAAATCATCACCACATTCTTCCTCAAAGATTAAATTAAACAATAATGTGGACCAGCCAAAGAAACATAAACCAAAGGTAAATATTAGGCAAAAAAAATTGATATTTTATTAGTTTAAGATCTTGAATTCTATGTATTGATTATTTAGGACGTTACAAAACCTGAAGAAGTCCTATGTAATAATTCATTTGCTGCACTTTTTGGACCACCAATTAAAACAGGGAAACACTCACCTAATTCCAAACAACCTTCTAAACTAAGTTCAGAGTCCAAATTAATGTATGAAAATAAGGTAAAAATGTGATTATTAATTTGTCTATTTTGTTGATTATCTATAATAATTTTGTTTTATTTTTAAGGTCAAAGATTCAAGCTCTAAATCTACCAAACATAGCCCTCATAAAGATAAAGACAGGGAAAAAGATAGTTCCAAGGGGAGCAAAAGAGATAAAGATGCCGAGAAGATGAAAGAAAAGGAGAAGAGTAAAGACAAAGATAGCCACAAAGAGAAAGAGAGAAAACCCATTAAAAAATCGATATCTCCTTTGCCACCTGTTCTTAAAGAAATAAAGAAAGAAGAGTCTAAGAAACTGGATGATAGGGAAAAGGAAAAATCGTCTAAAACTGACAGTATAAAGTCAGATAAAAAGCATAAGGATAAGAAAAATCGGGAGGATAGGGATAGAAAGAGAGAAGATAAACACAAAGAACATGAGAAGAAAGAATTGAAAGAGAAAGAATTTGTTGAAAGGGAGAAAATTGAGAAGAAATTAGAACCCGTTCCTGTCCCTCCTGCTCCTGCTCCTCCACCTCCCCCTCCACTGCCTACCCCATCCATACCCATAAGAGAGCCTAAAGAAATTAAAGAACCAAAAGAGTCCAAATACAGAGATAAAAGCAATGAAAAAGAAGATAAGAAAATTAAACACAAAAAAGACAAAGAAAGGCAACACGATTTAATAAAACAAGAAAAATCAAAACATAAACACAAAAAGAAAGACAAACATAAAAAAGAAGAAGAAAAGAGTCGAATTAAAAAAGAGAAAATGGACAAACAATCTCCAGAGGTTTTAATACCTAAAATTCCAAAGCCAAAGACTCCTCCTAGAGAAAGATCTCCTAGCCCACCAAAAAATAAACCTGGTGTCAACCCTTTAAACATGCTTATTCAAGAACTATCTGATAAAGATTCAGACTCCGATTTCTCGGGTAGCATGGACGAAGAGAAGACGGAACCTCCAAAGCAAAAACTCGAGGAGAAAAAATTTGAACTGAAAGAAGAGAAAAAGGAGAAGAAAGATAAGAAAAAATCTAAAGACAAAGAGAAAGAAGGTAAGAAAAGAAAGAGGAAGTCCAAAGACAAGGAGGATCAACCGAGCGAGAAAGTAGTCAAAGTAGAACCAAAAGAAGAGAAGATCGAGAGGTCGCCGTCGCTCCGAAATGAAGAAATTGAAAGGTCGCCTTCGCCCGACAGTATTTTCACTGATGCGTACGTCACCCAACTCAAGGATCTCCAACACAAAATTATGACGTTGCAGGACAATGCCGATCTGCAAAAAGTGGTTCAAGTCATCTCAGAAACAGGTAGATTTGAAATAACCCAAAGGACTTTTGACTTTGACTTGTGTGCATTAGACAAAAGTACTGTAAAAAGATTGCAGGACATGTTTATCGCAGCAAGTTGATAATAGTTTAATTTTAAATTCTGAATTTTATATACATATGTATATACATATACATATATATGTGTGTACTGTATATTTTTTACCATTTTAAATTAAAATTCTTTCACTTTTAGTTCTTTTGCTCAACAAATTTTCTGGCCTGGTTAGACTATTTATTCATCCGATTTATTATCATTTTATTTAATTATTTTTAATAAACTAGACTGAAAAGGTTATTAATTGAAATATTTGAGAGAAAAAAAAGAAAATTAAAAAATGGAAAAAATTGCAATCCCAAGTTCCTAAAAATGAATCTTATAGCTACCACTCTAGAATATAAAATTTGATTAATTATACAGTATAACAGTATTACAATCAAACTAATCGTAAAAAAAATTCCCAATATAATGAACGCTATTGGGTTTAAACTAGAAAATATGTATTACTTTGTAGCCCAGAAAATTTATAAAATTAGTTTGTACCTCAGTTTATTAAATAATTGAAATTTAATATATTTTACAATTTGTTTAATAGCACGTTTATTAAGAAATTAATTTTAACGATTACTATTGATACATATTAATTATATTTTGTGTTAAATCTGTAATGTTAATGGCGGAATTAATTTTATTTTGAATACGATGAACTTTTTTTTGTATATTAATATCAAATTATGTTTTGTTGAAAATATCCCTTATAAAATTATTGATTGGATTATTAATTTGCTTGTATTAATTGAAAAAAAAATCTCTCTAATCTGTTAATATTTCATATAAATTTAAAATGTCCGGAAACTTGATTTGAGGAAATGTTATCAGGAAGTAGGAGTGTCCAAATTTATTTGACTTTTTTATTTCGAGTCACTGGTTTTTTGTTTGTTTTGTTGTTGTTTACGAGCATAAATTAGATTCTTAGTTGATAGTCAAAAAGTTTGAAATCGTTACTAACGGTTTCAACACGAAATTCGATATTTATAAAAAAAAATATAATTAAAAAAGCAAAACAAAATTACATTGCTGCGTTTGTGTAATATATGGTTAAATAGGGGCGTTTGTATTTTTTAAACTGGAGTATTTTCAATCATACAGCATTTTATAATCTGCGTCATGTAAGTTTTAAATGCGAAACAGAAAAAAAAACCCTCAATATTGCCTCTTCATAGAAATAGAAGTACAAATATTAGCTGCCTTTAATATAAATCTGTTTTGAAAACATAAAATGCCTTAATAACAATGGTTATCTTGAAAAGGGACTAAAATGATTTGTGTAAAAATATTGTGAATTAGTAAAGCTTGTAAGATAATTTAAGTTTTCTTTCTTTTTTTCTTTTCTTTTCTACAGTTGTGAAGAACTTTCTTTGTGTGTATGTGTGTGTATTTATAATCATAATGATGAAAGTGCCTCAGATGCCTGTAAATAGGGATATTTTATAAAAGATTCGATGAAACACGGTTTAAGATTCGTTTGAAACAGTAATCAAGAGGTAAATGGTGTTTCTTGCCCCCCCCCCATGACAATTAATACCTTCTGTGATTATAGCATCAGTAAGGTTCATTAAATATTTTATTAAAAAAAAAAAAAGAAGAAGAAGAATATAGTATTAGTAATTAAAAAAACTAACTCGAATACAAATTTTAGACAAAGGTTATTATATTGTAAAGTTTAACAATAAATTTATTACTGTAAATATATTTTCATGATAATTTTTACTTGTGTTTTAATGCACAGAACTGAATAGCGTACATATGAGAATTTATATATATATATGTATTATTTGTAGTTATTCTGTTTGTTTTGTTAAAAGGACTATGGTATTGTTAAATAAAGGGAAAATTAACTTAAAATGTTGAAGGAAAACATTGTTTTGGTCACTAATTCATTTTTTTTTTTTTTTTAAGAATAATTTCCCAACTTGTTTTATTTATTTTTTTATCTCTTGTGATAACATATTTTTTTAATTTATTTTAATATATTCGCTTTGGTTCAAGTACAGATAAAGCAAACTGCTCGTTTGTTCCTCTAATCGATACACATCACATTTGTCAGATTAAAATTTTTGCATTTTTTTTGTCCAGGAAATCCCTTAAAAAGAAAATAGTCATTTTATTTTATTTTTATTTTTTAATGAAACTGTATATCATTAATTAATCTTGTATTATTTTTTTATCTATGGTTGTACAGATGTAATTATTGAATGAACGACCAAATATTTTATATTTGTTCACAGAAAAGATGTAATTTTTGTAAGCGCAGTAGACATTTTTTTATAGCGAAAGAGTGATCTGATCCAGTAAAACTAAACTGAAATAACCCAAATTCAACTGCATACAAAATGTCTGATAAATTTGAGTCATGAATAAATTATTTGTTATTAACACAGCTAACTAGCAGGATTAAAGAAAACAAATCGTTTTACCTTGTGCTTTATTTTTTTCTTTACTTGTACCAAACACTATTTTTTTTTAGTTTATTTGATCGTAAAGGCCTAATTATTAATAAGTTTCAAAAAGTTAATAAGTTTTATTTAAATATAAAAATCAAGTTTGTCTTTCTAGTTCCTTTGAAAAAAAAAACAAACACAATGTGCCTCAAAGTTGGAAATTGTACAAAAGTTATACATAATTTCATAAAACAAACAACGATGATTAATATAGAATGTAAATAATTATAGATTTTTGAAAATTCCACTTTTATAGAGTAGAAGCAATTTAAGCGCCACGTGTAGAATTATAGGGATAAGAAAGATTACACGATAAATTTTTGTTTGTAATTCAATTTTGGTGTTAATCAATTTTTTTGTTGTAAAAATATGCATCTAATGTTTTATTAATTCAATTTTGTCGTGTGGCAAAAAAACCTTGTGATTTAATGTCTTGATATTACTCAATAAATGAAAATTGTTACCATGTTTATTTAAAAACATTTTAAGCAACAGCTCCACTTGTTTCAATCTTTTTAATTGTATTTTGTTATTGTACATACATAATAATCGTTTAATTTTTGAGTTGTGTACTATTTATTTCAATGTCAATTTAATTTTTTTTTTTTTTTTTTTCAGCAAATTGATTTATTAATTAATTCATAGGTTGTATGTCGTGTAGGATTTGGGTAATTTAAAATGAGGGTCACTTTAGTAATAATAAATTTTATTTTATTATAAGAGAGCGATTTTGGAGAACATTTTGAATGTTATAAATTTGTAATTTGTTCAGCTTTTCTTAAGTACAAGATTCTTGGATTAAACAATAAAAAATAAATTAAAAAAACTGTTGAATATGTTTTGTCTTACTTCATTTGATCGGTCCCTTGATATTTACAGGTTTTAAAGATTATTATTAAGTTTTGTTCTATAAACTAATTTAAAAAAAAAATTACAAGGAAATTGTAATTTTTTTACATCCATCTTCTAAATCAAAACTTTGTGTGGATTGTTTACAATTTATTAAAAAATTAAATTGGCACTCAACTTTTAACAAATGATGAATACAAAATAGCAATATTTAAAAGTTGAGGCAACCATTATTGCAAATAATTCACTGTATATTACAAAAATAATTTCATTATTTTCTATTGACCCGACTTATTGGTCAACATGCAACAATTACAGTCGAAGAGTGTGGGTTCGAATCCCGTTCGTGTCACTATCTTTTTCATCTCAACCTTAGGTAAAAAGTATAATTGAAATATTTAAAATGGTCGATTATGACTAAACAAATAAGGCTTAATGTTATAATTTATATTAATAAAATAAAAATATTATAATAATAAAATTCTTTGTCGCAACGTTTAATTTTTTTTTTTTAATGAGGATGTGCAACAGTAGTCATATCAACCCTCGGGTTTTGAAAAACAGCCCATTTCGAATATCGGGTTCGAAGTCAGGGCTGCCAGATTGGAATTTGATATTTTTATCTGACAGCGATGAGCGTGATGTCAACGCCTTAACGCTGCAGAGTTTAATGATCACATAATTTATTTTCCAACAAGAATCATCAATTTCATATTTTTTATTATATATTCATATGAGCAATTTTAATCTTTATTATTTCGTATGACCCAGTGAGAATAAACAGATCAGGGAACTCAAACAAATGGTTCATCATTACACAAACATTGTCAACGGTATTGATTTAGTTGTGTTTCATCCAAAAAAAAATTAATTATTGATGTACCTATAAATAAGAAGTAATATCATTCTTTACTCTAAGTTTTAAATTTGCTTAAAAAAACTATAAATTAATGAATTAATATAATTACTATGAACAAATAAGTATAAACTTGAGGTGGTATCACAGTTTATTAATAATAAAATTACTTTCCTTTAATTAAATACTAAGACTAGGTTTGACAATAGGAAAAATTGGTTTATATCTATAATCGATGATCTCATATCCCAGATTTTCGTCTTTGACGTAAGAAATTTCATTTTCTTCTAATGGAATGTTCAACGGTTCATCCATAACTTGAACATTGCGAACCGCACCGAAGAAGTCGGTAATAGGGACCTTTTTGACGTCTCTTTTAAAGAGATCCTTCCTCACGCCGACTGTGGAGATGCAAACACGTTTCGGGCAGACAGCCAAGAATTCAAACATTGTTTTAGTGCTGTTGGGCTGGACACGTTCTAAGAAAGCAAGCGCGTAGTACGTGTACCGGTCGATGATGTAGACACCTATGGCAGGATCGACGTGATGCGAAAGAGAATCTTCACCCACCAAGCTGCTCGCAACGGCTAAAATATTAGGCGAATAGAATTTATCAAACATACTTGCAGCTTGGCATGTATCGATCATGAAAAATATTTCATTGTAACGCCTCTTCTGCCACATCTGCTCGACGGCGTCTGCCAATTCTTGACTCGTCACTTCTTCGGAATCTTGGAATTTTAGAAACCCATCGCCACCGTGTCCTGTCAAGTAAACCAGGATGTTGCTTCCTTCGTTGGTAAGAAGCTGTTTAGACCTGGGCGTCCCGGCAGGCAGGCGGCCGATTAACAGCCTCACGAAATTTTCTACAGTCACCTCGTATCCTCTGTAATCTACTTCAACATCATCACCGTACACGTTAATATTCTGATTGGCATTGTTGAACACGGTCGCAGGCCTGGGATTTCGTGGATTGCAAGCCATATCGTCGGCTATCATCAGTATAATCTGACTGTCGGGTATCCCCAGCCTTTTGACACTCCTGTAAATAGAAAGTACATTCGCGACATGCCTATAATTGAACCAAAATCTAGAAGTATCCACTAATACAGCCCAGTTATTGGTGTGCCTACAATGGGTTGAACTTAGCCACGAGAATAATACAGCTAAAAACACCGGTAAGATGTACCTTAACCGTTTAATTAACATTTTTCACGGAAAAAAGTACTAAAACACTTTTCAGCTGTAAAACAATCACTAAACAAAGTAAAAAACGCTTCGCTACGGTTATCAGAGATTCAGAGAGGTTCCATCTTTGTTATAAACATAAATGTTTGAACCTAATGAGGAAGAAAATATTTTTAATGCTGCACTCTATTGACCTACTCCGGAGTTACCTTAAATACTGTTTTTTAAGAAGGATCTCGAAAATCCACCCACAGTTAGAAAATAATGACAATATACATTGACTTGAAATTTTTATATGTTCGGCCCATATTTAAAACATAAGACAAGTATAACTAATTTTTTATACCTCAAAATCAATTAAGGTTTTTAGTTAGACAGTTAGATAAAAAAGTCAGTGGCACGAGCGGGATTCGAACCGACGATCTTCGGTTTGATACACCACTGCTCTACCACTTGAGCTACCATGACCTCGATCCATTCGGACACCAACTTCCCATTTCACTGCACCTTTTAAATTTTCTCTCCTTTTTTGCCATTTTTCATTCATTAATTGGCCAAGTTGACCACAAAATTAGTGAATTTTTTATTACAGTCGCCATTAGTTAATAACAATGACCTAAAAGACCTGAACTGTACCTAGATATTGAAAAAAATTAAGTCTAATTATTTATGATCATCGGAACAAATCAACATCAGAACAACCTGTGCAAGAAAGCAATACTTCATGGAAATTCATAGAAATGATGAGTGATTTCAGTGTTCAATCCTTTTTAACAAAGATAGTTCCTACTCACAATAAGTTTTTCTTTAGTTTTTAATTTTAAGGTGGTATCTTACTGAGTGCGGCCTGCAGGGGAAGGCAGACGCCCGACCGAGGAGCCAGGCATCATGGGGGGGGGGGGCAAATGGGCAGCATTCTCTAGGATTAGATTTATACTTTTACTTTATCTTCCCCCTGCAGTACCCACTATTGACGATGGGCATGGGTCATGCGCACACCGCCCCCAAGTCTGGGGCTTGCATTATCGCCCCGAAGTCCACACCCGAGCGTCAGCCGCCAGCCGCAGGTCCCACCTCTTTATTTCACCCCATAAATCAGATTTTACCAATCGATTCTGTTCCCCTTAAAAATTTAAATAAACTTGATATTGTTGTTTCCCTGTCATTTAGTAATTTGGGTAAAGAGGCAGGCATGCCCTTGTGAACATCTTACATTCAAACAGTATGTGCTTGACTGTGTTTAAAACTCCACATGTCACGCACATAGGTGGAAGTTCGCGTGCCATTAAATACCCAAGTGTAATTCGTGTATGCCCTATCCTGAAACGTAATTTTGATGTTCAATGATAATTATACTATTTCCTTTTTTGGCTTTTAAAATAACATCGTGTTACTTTTTAACATTTCATCAATAGACCAAATTGTATCAGGGATGTTTAATTTTTTGACGTTTAGATTTACCAAGTTTCGTTTAATTATTTCAGCACATTTATATTTTTATTTATTTCCATTAAATTCACTAATTTCCTAGTACACTTGACCAATTAATGTCTTTCAATTAATTAAGGTTTTTAGTTGAGATAAAAAAGTCGACGGCACGAACGGGATTCGAATCCACAATCTTCGGCTTGATATGTCGCTGCTCTACCACTCTCTTTTGACCTCGATCCACTCGGACTCCAACTTCCCATATCAAAGAGGGAAAATTCAAAAGTTGTGGTTGAGAAATTAACAATTTCTAATATAGCCGAGATAACAAAAATAAGGAGGTCAAAAAAGAAAAAGTTTACTAAAAATCGTAAGGAAGAAAATAATCAAAATCAATTGACATGGACAAAATGGAATGAATTAATAAACAGTCTTGTAACATTCACGGGGAAATTAAAAGTACTTAATAGCACATCTATTAATTAAAATTATTTATATATTTTATGAAGAATCTGCTTACATTGCCACCCCATTCTGCATTTATCGAAATAGGAATAGAGCTAATATTGCTTATAGCATGAACCTTAACCGGAAATACATAATTAAGTCAAACTCCTTCCCAAATTAAAAGACTAGATTTTTAAATTTTTAAAAGAATAGATTTGAAAGTTTCTTCCACAATGTAATGTAGAATTTATTCAGATTGCTGATAGTGGGATATGACCAAAATCTATAAAATAATAATTTTATCTGCCTATATGGTGATTTTTCTTCCATGAATTAAACTCCCACTAATTAATTATAATACATTTTAAAATACAGATTTTGAATTTAATAAACAAAAAAGTGTTTAAATCAAAGCTACATGTGTATTATTTTAATTTGTTATTGTATTGTTAACTTGTAGGAGAAATAAACAGGTACACATGTAAACATTTTATTTTTTAATAGCAGATCATATTTAATTATTTGAAAATTAGCCCATTTTTTCCTTTGCCTGTTCTGCCATACCAGCACCGGCTGTTTTAGCGGTTTCTGACGATTCTTTCGCCTTTTCTGCATTATCTTTCATTTTTTCCTTCATATCGTCCATTTTGCTTTTCCTCGCGAGATACATGGTGGGCATTTCTGGCATTCGTGGCTTCGGCGGCATCTGTAGCATGTCTTCAAACTTTAGATGGTCCACTGAATCGATTGAAGTTGGTTTTCCGTCAACCTTATTAACATCTTCAGACTGAAAAAAAAAAAAAAGAAGTGAATTATGAAAATAATTTTAAAAAATATATAAAAACAAACATCCATAATATTACAAGTTAACCAACTTAACTTGAGAAGAATATACTGTACATAAGAGTTCAAACTGACAAAATAGATAAATTTGGATACATTTTTCATTGTTCGTCTTTCGATTGAACATAGATAAAATCCTTTTTACTACAATTTCCTGTGTAATAATAAATTATACTAATAACTACATTATTGTTAATGTAAAAACCATTAGTGAAGATAATGTAAAAGGGGGCTTGTAACTGATCCCTGAGCAACACCCCTATTTACATCTTATTATTTTATCTTAAATTGAATAGACAAAATTTATTTATTTGGCATACAATAATATGCTTAATACTCTTAAATAAGTATTAGAATAAAGCTGTGACTTTTAGCATTGTAAAGTAATCTAAATTATTTTAAAAATTAAATAAATCTTTAAAGCCAAAAGCCATATTTTGGTCTTGTCATTGTTTGATCAAATGTTTTGGTCCTTCAGTAAACATTCATTTAATAATTATTAATAAAAATTTAATAAAATTATTCAAGTAATTATTGGACATATAACAAAAAACACTTTATCATTAAAATAATGCCCAAAATTAATGTAAAAACCATTAGTGAAGATAATGTAAAAGGGAGCTTGTAACTGACCCCTGAGCAACACCCTTATTTACATCTAACAAATTAGAGAAAACATTATAAAAAAAACTTAATTATTCAGAAATCGCGAGATTCGGTCTGGTGTGATGTAGGTTTCAGAAAAACATTTTCTTTATTGTGTGAACGTTTCCAGCTTTATTGAGATCATCTTCAGGGCACTCTCAACATAACATACAAGAATGGCACAATTACACAGATGCCAAAAACTTTGAGCCGTGAAGATGATCTCAATAAAGATCAAAAATATTTCGATAATTATCGATTAATGTCACTAATATCTACACATTATAAAGAATGTAGATTTCAAATCTTCTTTAAGGTCTGTACGAGGTGAAAGAAACACAAAAGTGTTGGGATCACCAAGCTCTCTTCAACATTACGTTTCCATCATCAGGGCCTATTTATTAAGAAAAAATATACATAATTAATATAAATTTAACAATCAAAAATTAAAAACAATAATGCATATTTTCCCAAGAGAGAAGAGAATATTCTCATCGGAGAAAAAACTATTGTAAAAGTGCTTTGGTTTAGGTTATGAAGGAGTATTCAGTTGTACATGGTGAACAAGACATCTATGTAAAGTAGTGAGTAATTATTCGCATATAACATTAACAATTGACAAAAAATAATAATTTATATATAATAACATTTTTTTAAATTACCTCACTAGTGAATTAACATAATTACAATCCAACTGTTTTTGTTCTCACTAGCTATTTTTGACATTAAAAACGTACGTTATCACAGAAAGTAATGAGTAGAATGACAGCTTGTTAAAATGATATGTACAAGGGTATTAAATTTTAATTTTTTTTTCATTTATTGCTGTTATTGTTTACTATTGAAATAAAATATGGCACTATTCTTCTGTAGGCAACATATATTTGATTTATGGAATATAATTTAATAAATAATTTCGCTAATTTAGTGGTCCGCTTGACCAATTGATACATTGATACACTTGAGGTCACGATAGCTCAAGTGGTAGAGCAGCGGCGTATCTAGCCGAAGATCGTGTGTTCGAATCCCGCTCGTGTCATTAACTTTTTTTCATCTCAACTAAAAACCTTAATTAATTAATCAATTATTATTAAAAATCAATATAAACAATTTTTATTTAAGCAAATAAAAAAGAAAAAAGAAGACAATTTATAAAGGAAAACTTTGTAAAAGTGCAATAAAAATGTCCCAAATTACATGAAAAGATATTCAACTGGGAAAAACAAAATAAAATACTTACTTTTTTTTAATATAATTCAAACAAAAATTTAATAATTAATATGAATTTTGTGTGTATTAATTACATTTTCTAATTCTATATTTTTTAAATCAATTAATATGAATTATAATATTTTTGTGCTGTTAAAATTATATCAATTAAAAGTCATAGAAGTAATTAGTTTGCAGTTTGATGGTCTTTATATATTCTTCCTTCATATTTGGTCTGTTTAATTAATTTATTTAGGAAAATATTTTTAAAATTTTTAATCTGAGTAATACTTACATAAAGAGACAAAGCAGATGCAACTCCTGCCTATAAAAAAATAAGAAAAACAATTCATTAATAAATAGTAGGTTCATTATTTATTAACAAATTAAAATTACCATAAAGCAGACTGTAAAAATTAATGTGACTTTCATGGCTGAAATGATTTGTACAATTCTCACTTAACTGTTTGCAATAGTTTTGAAATAATAGGATTTTAAATAAAGTATATATATAGCTTAGATAAAATCTTTATTTGATTGAGCGATCCAGAGGAAGCAGGATGTTCATTGTCATATTTAACTTATCCGGATGTGGACGGCACGATCTTATGTGACTAATAAATAAATCTTGATGGCAATTTTAACAATGTATTGTGTGTTGGTAGGTCATGGTATATTTCAATGTCGCATACTTCACAAAAAAAAAAAAAAAATTTTTATAACAATATCCGAAAGAAAAAAAAATTTACACTATGCCCTTGGTTCTTACTTTTTATTGTCATAAAAGGACACATTTCATTTTCTCGCATAGTTTAAATGAAGTCAAGCCAATTTAAATGTTAATGTAATATAATTATAATTATAATAAATGGATGAAAATTTATTTTCTTAAATTGTGACTGTTTCGAGTTTTGAGAAGCACGTTTAGTTTTTATGTAGGATCATCCTGGTCCTTATATTCTCACTAGTTCTGTCTACGTGTGTTTTTCCTTCATTCAGGCACAAAAATATATACTTTTAGCACAAACTAAATCAAACTAGTTAGTTCTAAATCAAATTGTAGGACTGTGATACTCAAAGACGATTTTTCTTAAGAGAAAAGGTTATCTATAGCTGCTGGAAGACGTAAATGAAATATTTTACAGGGTAAAGAGTAATTAAATTTATATAACATGTATTCATCATACTTGAATGAATTTTTTCACAAAAAAAATTTTGAGAAGGTAAATTTTAAGAAAAGGATAAATCTATTAATAAATTATAAATTAACTTGGACAGGGACAACCAATTAATGTAATTATATCAGAAAGAGAAAGTAAGTAATGTAAAAATTATTATCTTAATAATTATTTTCTTTTTGAGTCATGTAGTCTGAGACAAGTACCATTGTTAATAAAGTTGATATTGAAATCGACTCCGTTCTTACTGAAGAATACCATTCAAAGATTCTTGAAAATCTTGAGAAATAGCAAAAGGAAACTAAAGAGGATCTTGTGTCTGATCCTGATCTTCAGAAAAGGGAGGCTGAGGTCTTGATGAGCAAACAGAAATCAAAGCAGATCTCTTTCATGTCAGAGCTTGCAGAAATTGGACATTTTTTGAGGTTATCTCAGGACATTCTGTGTCTAAAGGATATCAGTATGAGATTGAAAGGATGCCAAGGGAATCTACCACCCTAGCATCAATAATGACTTTCCTATGTCCTACAGCTATGCGTGGTAGTCTATATTTCAAGCCAAAAATGATTTCTGACGTATGGCAGATTAATGTAAAAAACACTACAGTGCTTTTTAAAGTAAACAAATAGTTTAAATTATATTTTTAAATTCACCTTATATTAATTAGTTTAGTCCTGCTTTACGCTTTATAAAAATGTATAAGAAAATCACGCAAACATAACACTGAAGATAACAAAAGGACAAAATGCATGTGACAAACAAAACCAATCAAGTAGGCATAGCAAAATTATTAAAAAAAGACCAAACTACAAATAACGAGGTCTTTCGTAGCAATTTTTAAAATTTTTCTAATTATAGAGACAATCGGCTTTTACAAACTAATTCAATAATGGAATTTATTATTAATGTCAAAAGTGCTCAAGATTGTCAACGGCCTTTTATGTTTTTCAAATTTTCTGTATAAATATGTCATACGTGACAGTATGACACAACTATACAGAAAATAAACACTTTGAGTGAGTACAAATACATTGATTGAGTATAAAATTTCTATCATTGTGTAAATTCATTTTTTCACATCCTACATGTGTAATTTAAACAATGTTTATAAATCACAGGCGTTGAAGATGATCTCAATAATGAGAGAAACGTTGGCACAACAAAGAAAATGTTTTTCTAAACCTCCGACACACCAGACCGTATCTCACGATATTCATATGATCATTAATTAATGATCACTAAAGGCCACATATTTTTCTGATAATGTTTTCCTTAAGTCTATTTGAAATGATCTAAAGGCCAAAGAACCACCATCAAGCTTGTGGGTTAAACATGATTTTTAGTGCACAGATGGAAAACAACACTTGTCAGGGTAGAGATTAAGACCCAAAGAGAGAATGAGTTAGAAATATTATCAATGCTCGTTTGCAATACAGCGAATGATGTCCAGAGTTTAGCTAATGTCTTTGTATAATCTGCAAAAGTACTGATTTCACAGTGAATTTTGTCATTTATATCATTGGTATAAAGGATGAATATAATTGGACCCAAGAATGATCCTTGCAGAACCCCGCTCAGCTCTGTATACGGATTTATGCTTGATCAACTTTGTCTTTAAAAATCCTGTCAGAGAGTTATGATTACAAGAAATTTAGGAAAGTACTATGAACCCCAAGACTATCCAGTCATACATACACATTGTTTTGCTAATACATACTGATATACAGCACGCACAAAAAGTGTGATTAACATCACACTTGAGGGTGGGTCTTCCCCTTTGGCAATCCACACAATAATTCACTGGAGTATAATAATTTGAAAATTAATAAATACATTTTTGTTTTTATCTATAATGATATAACACCAGGCGCATGATTACACTAGCATTTATTTACATTAACACAGATTTACAATCTGTAGTCTGTACAGTGCTTTTTTCTTTTTTTTTTCTTTCTCAAGTTTGTAAATTAGTAGTTTGTGAGGCACGGGATGAAAGTCCTGGGATGTTTGAGTTCATGTTTTTTGTCCATGTTTGTAAAACCAGAACATTTCGAAACCCAACCATGTTGACAGAGAGGAATAAAGTTTATTTCTTTTATATTCACAATAATTTAAAATTATCTCAAAAGAAAGCTTTGTAACACCTCCAGTGCATGTATAAAAAATAAAAATATTGATTTATGAAAGAAGAATTCTAATATTGGTTGAGTTTAAAAAAAATAAAAGTTGCGCCAAAATGACGTCATAATGTGACGTCATTAAATCCATTGGTCACTTTTAGAGAGGTTACAATATGTGAAAATAGTAGAATACTACACGTGCTAGGGTATACACAACAACACTTTCTTCAGTATTATTGTACTGTTGTAAATATGCATATTTTTTAATTATTTTTTAAAATAATTTTTATCGCCATCGCAATGGAGGATGTAATGGTTATGGGCGAAGATGTTCTGAGGCCGGCGCCCTCCTCGATCAATGATAATTGGGATCTTCAAAGCTACGTTGATAAACTTCACGTGAAGGTGATCCATTCTAACAAGGAAGAAATTGAATTCGATATGATTGGAATAAACGCGGCGATGATCAACTCTTTCAGAAGGATCCTTTTGTCCGAAGTTCCCACTATGGCTATTGAAAAAGTTACAGTATATCAGAACAAGACTGTGATACAGGATGAAGTCATGGCCCACAGGCTTGGTCTGATCCCCCTTAAAGCAGACGCAAGGCTTTTCCAGTATAGAATACCAGGCGATCCGGTAGGAACAGACCGAGACACTCTGCACTACGAGCTTAAAGTGAAATGCACTAAAAACCCACACTGCCGAGCAGGGCACTACAGGCATGAAGATATGTACATTAATCATCAAATATTATCCAAAGATATCAAATGGGTACCTTACGGCGGGCAGAGTTCACTTTACAAAGAAGAAGACATGGGCCCCATGTACGATGATATTCTCCTTTTGAAAATGAGGCCAGGTCATGAACTTCATGTTAAGATGACTGCGGTTAAAAGCAACGGCAGGGACCATGCTAAATTTTCACCGGTTGGAACCGCTTCGTACCGGCTCCTCCCCTTCATCAAATTAGTCGAGGAAGTCGAAGGCGAGAAGGCGTTCAGGCTTCAAAAGTGTTTTTCAAAAGGTGTCATACGGATTGAAAGCAGGAAAGGGAAAAATGTGGCCGTTGTGGACAATCCTAGGCTTGACATGTGTAGCAGAAATGTTCTGAACGAGCCTGACTTACGAAACAGTGTCGTAATTGGAAGAGTGAAAGATCATTTTATATTTTCAATAGAATCGGTAGTAAACATTCCTCCTCATGAGTTATTCAGGGAAGCTGTTAAAATATTAAAAAAGAAATGTACTGTCGCTCTTTCTGAAGTGAAAAAAGTCGGAGAGAATTAAATCGTTTCGACGATGAACTGGGTTATCGACCTACTGGAAAGGTGACGTTTTTCAGAGGATCTACGGAACCGGAACCTATATTGACTTCTTCTGTAGATCCTCCGAAAAACAATTTAAATTGTTTTAATTAATTGTTTTTAAATTGACTATCAAGTAACATAACTATATAAATGAAAGAGGGTAAGAACGCTAAAGAAAAAGCATTGTTTGGTTTTTTACCATTTTTGCCCTAATGGACTCATTGTATACAATCTGAAAAATGTTTGTATATTTATGAAGGATATTACACAAATATTAAATTATGTATAGTTGTTTTTATTCCAGTGTTTAACTTTCCTAAAATTTAAAAACTGAAAAGTTCTTTTTAAATACTTGTGATAAGAAATTGTGGTGAGGTCTCAAAGTGATAAATCTTTAGTCCATTTGTTTTTGATCATGTTGGTCTGCTTATTCCTGGTTTTTCTATCAGATCAACCTCTGAATTGTATTGACGAAATGTATCTGACAAAACCAGCGAGGATAGGCAAACTAAAATAATCAAACAAGAATATCATTGTCATTAAACAAATATGAGAACAGGCAGTAGAAAAAAGTATGTAATTTGATCATCTCTGATCATCCTTGCCTGCATTTCCACACAAACATATGAGTGAGTGTGGCAAAATGCAAAAATGACTATGACAGACCAAATCGGTGTGAATAAGCTGACCAGGACGTTCAGAGATGACAAAACTACATCGTGTAGAATTTCAACGAGAAGGAAGAAATAGCCATCCTGTCATCTTCAGATGCAAACACACCACTCAAACAACATGATCTGGGATAAAAAGAAAACCCAGGGAAAGAAATTCTAACAATGACCATAGTACATAAGAGAAGTATCAAGTTGATTGCATTGAAAGCACTGGCATGGACATCAATGGCACTGTCTTCCAATGAGCGGCTAGTTTATCAGACAATGTTTACTTTGTTTTAGATAAATTTGTTGTTTGAGTTCGACAAAATGGTGGAAACCACGTGTTTGCTGCACAGCAACCAGTCTTACAGACAGATTGTTGATTGCAATGCCAGAGTACAACATTGCCCTGTATGCCAAAAGTACCATAAGCGAGAAGGCCACTGAATGTGGTGGAACAAAAACTATCTCATCAACATCTTGTGAACCCTCAACTAAATCTTTCATAATACTTGTTGTACATTACAAAGTTGAAAGTGTCACATTGCTTTTTATTAAATTTTTAGGCTTTTTTTTTAAATGGCAACGTACATTGACCTTATAAATCAAATACTTGTTAATTTAATATTAAGCATATGTTAAATAATTTTTATTTATCACGTATATAGGTAAATTGTTATTTTAAAGCTGTAATTTGATAGAAAACAAATTGTTTTACTTCAAACAATTTATCTCCTATCCATTATCTTATAATGGAGTTTCACAAAATCAGGCTGGGCACCATCAAAAAATTAAATACATGGGCCACAGACAAAGAACACAATGTCTGATTCTTGCGTTTTGAAAATATGCTATGGAGAATGATGGGTCAAAAAACAAAAACTATGTGCTGGAAATTTATTAGACTTATTACAAGATAAATCTGCATGTGCATGTACGAGTTACAGGATTCTATATATGCGATATAGAAACAAGAGAAGGGTTAAGTATGGAAAGGAATCGTAATTAGAGAATTATGAAAATCAAAGACAAATATATAACGATAGGAAAAAATCCGTAGGTACCAATGCCATTGTTCTACTGGTTAAAAATAAAATAAGAAACAAAGCACTATTTTTTTTTTTTTTTTTTTTTTTTTTTTTTTTTTTTTTTTTTTTTTTTAAGAGGTCATATAAATGCTCAGGGTGCTGGTGTTTTGAAAAAAAGGCCATTTGTAAATATGTTGAAGCTGGATTCAAACCCTGGACCTTTACTTTTCACTGGTGAGCGCCTTGTGGCCATCACCATATTCATCTCCGCTTTAAATCAATTAATTTATTAATAAATCACTGAAATTTAACTACACATATAAAAATATTTGCAGATGATCTTAAAATTTATTAGTTAAAAGTATTAGACTGTATGTGCTACGAAGTGACTTAAACTCCATCATCTACTAATAATATTTTTAAAAAGTAACTATAATTATTCAATTAGTGGAAAGTAAATAAAATTAATATATGGTTTTTATACAAAGGAAAGCCTATGAAACTAGTTTAACTAGTTTTCCTAAAAAAAAAAAAAAGTATGAATATTAATGAAAAATACGTTTTTTTAAATTTTTTTAGCATTTTACATTTTATTCATTTATTGCATTTTTTTATAATGAGGGCATTTCAATTATGTTATAAGAACTTGAGTGCTGGTATTTTGGAAAAAAAGCATATTTATAATTGTCTCGGGTAGGAATGCAGGGCTGGATTCGAACTCAGGACTTTTAATTTACACTTAAACTTTTGTGGCCACCGGCACCCCCAAAAAAATATTTAAATCACAGTATTCTACTCTTGTTTAATCAAAATTTAATATCATTGTGCTATCACAAGATTATAATAAAGAAACACAAAGAGAAAATACAAAATAAATTCTTCATCGTGTAGCTTTTAAAATTAATTTAATGGTCAAACATAACTATACTCAAATGTTGTATCTTGGTTTATTTATTTATTTTTTTTAAGGGTTTGTAACAGCAGGGGCTTTATTAACCCTCATGGTGTTGATGTTTTTGATAAAATCGGTACGTCGATTTTGAATGCAGGGCCGCTGGATTCGAACCCGGGACCTTTACCTTACAGTCATGAATGCCGTGTCAAATCCCTAAACGGTTGCCACCACTAATGCCCCTCCACCTGTCTCTCTAGGGTTCATTCTTTATAAAATAATACTTAGTCAATAGTAACAATTAGTTATATACAATTGTACTATTACATCCAACTATGTGTATGTGAACATAATCTATGCAACAGATAGTGCTGAAAAAATTTATTGAGAATATGCTTTACAACTTATTTTTGGGATATTTTAATACGTTATGAGAAATAAATATGTATGTGAGTTTTAAATTAAATATGAGGATAATAAAAGAAATAGTTTCTACGAAAATTGACTTCGTATCATAAGTCTAAACTTAAAAATGGCAATCGTGAAATGTTAGTTGTTTTTGATTTACCTAGTTTTTCCATGAGGAGTGACAAAATATTACCACTTGTAAGAATAAAGGACTTTTTATGAAAAATGGCGAAAACCGTTAGAAAATCAGATCTCGAAAAGAACTTCACCATTGTTTTTAAGTACAAAAATTTAAATGCCTCTTGCTTGGTTTTCGACAATCACTATTAAAAAAGAGACTTGCAGGATAATGGTGAGACTTAGGACTAATCACTGTGTGTGAAAATATTACTTAGAAATGATAAATCAGTTACGAGACGAAAATTTGTGGTAGCATAGAAACAATGGAAGAACTAATCATGATGTCCACTCTAAGAAGAGAAATGTTTGAAGGTGCTGAGTGCTATTAAAAATGTATAAAAATAAAAATTGGAAATATAATAAGCTCCTGTTCTAGCAAAGTGATCTCTGCAGTGGGGGAATTCTTGAATAATTTAAACAAAAGAGTATGACTATATTAAAATAAGGGATGTAATAATATTGTTTTATTTATTTGTTTTTAATTGTTATTTTGGACACATTGTTCTTCTGCAACTTCATGATGTTGCAAGTGGCTCTGACAACTAGCTGATGCCAAAAATAAATTTAAAAAAAATGTTTAGGTTTTTATTTTAACACAATGTAATAAACAATACAAATAATAAAGGTACATTTAGAGATAAGTGATAGAAAAAATATTTTTTAAATTAAGACGGATGAATTTATAAAAATGATTGGATTACTGCATCATAAAATAGAGATGAAATACTTTATAGAAAAGTAGTGTACAAAAATTCACTAGTTTTAGTGGTCCGCTTGACCAATTAATGTATTACGATTAATTAAGGTTTTTAGTTGAGATTAAAGAAAGTCAATGGCACGAGTGGGATTCGGTTAGATATGCTGCTGCTCTACCACTTGAGCTATCGTGACCTCATGCAGCGGCGTATCTAGCCGAAGATTGTGGGTTCGAACCTCGCTCGTGTCATTGACTTTCTTTAATCTCAACTAAAAACCTTAATTAATTGTTGTGTGCAAAAAGTTCAATATGTCAATTTTAAAACATTTTGTATGACAACAAAGTCAAAACATAGTCTACGGAATAGGATTATGGCTGAAGGTAATTTGATGAATTTTAATCAATGATGAATTTTTGGAATATTTTAGCTTATTATGGGAAATTTTCCCATAAATAAATGAATATAAATAAATAATTAAATAAATAATTATATATATTATATATATACATCTATATAT
>CM077114.1:7988196-8001088 GCA_039619505.1 Cimex hemipterus | reverse complement strand
AATTTATATAAAATATATGTATAATAATTATAAAGGATGCATTTCTAAAAAAAGATCAGATTATTGCATTGCAAATAAGGGCAAAAACTTGGAATATTTATTGAAAATTGAGTTTATTTTTTTTCGAATTTCCTTTTTTTTATAATTACGATTATATTATAAGGAATGAATTCACAGCTATAAAATATATATTTAAAAATGATAAATATATAATATAGTGTATTATATATTCATAATAATGACGAAAGTTATGCGGGAAAAGGCATCGATTTGTGATAAATACAATACATAAACAAAACGAGAAAAAAAAGAGGATCGAGGAGGGATCTCGTTGGTAGTGGAGGGGGGACTCCAGGAGTTTCTGTATCCACTATCCAGTTCCAGTATCCAGTTTGTGCCCCGCTCTGGAGTTGGACAGACGACATGGAACGGCTCCTGAAGCGTGTCAAACCGGGCAAAAGTGAAACGTCCAAGTCGGAATATGCCGAGGACGAGTTGAAAAAGTTCATCGGCCCTGGCCACCTCATAGAATTGAACCCCAGGTTTATCAAAAGACGTTTCTGCTGTCGAAAATCAAAGGACAACGAGCTCTACCGCAGCAACAGCTTCAAATTCGAGAGATTCGACAAAGCAGATTCAGCCGCAGACCTAACGCAAATAGCAAAACAGGTATTTTTTTTAACTATTAAAAAAAATTATATATTAATTATAATCATTAATTATTATGTTCTAATTCCTAAAGGAACGTATGAAAAATCTATATTTATAAATAGATAAAGATTAATTACATTGATAAATAAATAGAAAGTCAAAAGAAAAGTGTTAGAAAGGAGAAATATGAAAAAAAAAAGAAATATTTAGTCAAGTAATTAGGTAAGGAAGAGAACGACAGAAAAATACAGAATGATAAAATACCGACAATAATAAAAGAAAAATATATACACACACGTATATAATACCTTAATAATAATGGAAACAGGTGGAAATCAACCCTCCGCCTTCAGGATTATTTTAGCCGGGGGGGGGGATTCATATATATGACCGCAGGTATTCAAAATATATTTAAAAACATTTGGAGCTTTTTTTCTTCGCAAGTATTAATTTCGTAAGACAAAATTGTGTTAAAAAAAGCCCGGTTCAGTATTTTCAGTTAATCGAAGATAAGATAATATTAAAAAACATGTTAAAGTTAATTAAAAATTGCTTTGAAGCTTGTTAAAGTTTAACCTTTTTAATAGAATCTGATGTTTAATTTAATTTCAGTGATTTTCAATTCTAGTGGACGTACAAGCAATAAATAATACATTCAAATCCGGTTCTCAGCCAGTATTTACTTTTAACATTGTTTTAATATTTAAATCGAACAAGGCAAATTGTCAAAAAGTCTTTTCAGCAGAAATCGCATCTGTTTGGCGGGGGGGGGGTTTGCAGGCGAAACTTTCCTTTAAAAGAAAATTGTCGGACAATTTTCCAAGTTGAAGGAGCTGAGGTGTTTTAAAGTTGAAAAAGCCCAGGGTTCGATTTCCCGTTTCGTCCTTGCGCTTTTATATGCTAATTTAAAGTTAAAGGCATTGTTTTTTTCTTCCCCCCTGACCCGTCAACGCCGTTTAAACGCAGGTCGTAAAGCTCACCTGTCAAAACAGGAAATTAACAAGATTAAGGCGGTCCTGGAAATATTTATACGCTGGTTTTAATGAATCGACAATTTCTTTTTAAAAAAAGTTATCTTTATCGTAACACCGCATGCATCAAGTTTTTTTTAAATTGGTACAAGCCGTTTGGAAAATTTTCTTTTATTCACCACCTAGGCACCCTTTAGAATCGAGAATAAAGTTGGGATCAACAATATAATCTATTATTAAAATGCTATTAGGACTGTATTGAATAAATAAATGACTAGTTGGACCGGCCCGACACCTTTCTTAAATAATAAACCTTGTATTAACCCTTTCTTGGGTTTATAACTTCTTATACCTAAATTTTGCCAAGTTTAAAACATAGTAAACTCGGAGATAAGCTTGTAAAACATTCACTCTTCTTAAGACACAGGGAAGTTTATTTTTTCATGATGCCCCAGCAAACTTTTATAATATTAAATTTAAGTTTTTCTCCTTAATTATTATCAACAATTTTAAGACATATTCATTGTTTGTTTTTGAAAATGTTTCTTGGTTGAATGAAATAATAGCAATTATAATTAAAAAAAAATATTTTCCGTGAAATTTTATGTTTTGCGAAGAAGAAGGATTCTTCATAGTGATGAGGAGGATAAGGGCGGTTCGAGGAAGAATCGATGTCTATTTTAGGTCAACCAACCTTACGAGGATATTCCGTCCTTATCTTTCATCTATCAGCTCTGCCTATCTCCTTTTTTATAATTTTCTCCCCCTCGGTATTTTCTACCGGGTAGGATTTTCAACACCTGAACGGGTCATTACAAATTGGAACAAAACGATATTTCCTCGGAATAACGATTAAACGGTACTTAATAAGCAGTTGATACTTTACCAAATCTAAGTATGAACAGTTTGAAGCAGTTTCTCCCCGTTTTAAGTTTTAGTGGTCAATTGACCAAGTTATTTCTTTCAATTAATTATTCTTTCTTCTTGGTTGAGATAGAAAAAAGTCAGTGTCATGAGCGGGATTCGAATGCCTTGAGTGGTAGAGTGTGGCGTATCTAGCCTAAGATCGTGGGTTCGAATCCCGCTTGTGATATCGACTTTTTTATCCCAACCAAGAAGAAAGAAAGAATAGTTATTTGAAAGAAGTAAATTGGTCAAATTGACCACTAAAATTTAAAAATGGGCTATTGAGTGATGGAGTAAGGTTGTGATCTAAGGTTGTGGGTTCAAACCCTCTTGTGACACTGACTTTTTTTTACCTCGTCCAATACTTTACATAGAAAGAATAATTACGTTAAAGTCCTCGTTCTCACCCGTGTTGATTGATTTTTGTTTGATTTATTATTAATCGAACAATTCACAGTTGTAGGTATTTTCGGGTGTTTATGAACTTACTCTCCTGTCTCTGCTTAACTTTTGAAAGTATATAATGTGTCAACCTTAAGAAAAGTTTCATTAAATTTTCTCGAATTGCATCTAGGAATGGTTGTGTCTTGATAGTTCCTGCGAAAATTTGCCAATTGGTATTTCTCTCTTGTAAATTTTGGCAGTATGCTCTAATTTCTACCATTTTATGCGAAATTCTTCCAGTTTAACACCTCGTGTTTCCTTGCTTTTTAAAATCAAATTAAACAGAATTCTTTCAAATGGATTTATGTAGTTTAAAGGTGGAGCCAATGGAATTTCGACCGATAGGAGTAGTTAAGCCGTTTTATCACGTAGACTGGGCAGCTCCACTTAGCCGTGGGTGGACGACAATCTCGCCTTTATCTAGATGTAGTTCATCCAAGGTGAATAACTGTTCACTTACCTCAATTATTCCTTGTCCGTTTGAAACAGCTTCACTGATTTCCCCACGTCCATCGACAGATATATCTTCATTTCTTGTCATTTGTAAATAGTATCGGAAATTAAGTATGTACTTGTGTAAACTGTATAATTTTTGGTTTGATCTAAATCTTATTTTTCGCCTGATTTTTGTTTTATTTTATTTATCTACTATTTTGTATCGTAATCATGGATTAGATTTGTAAAAATCTATCGTCACATGATGATTTTACAAATCGTACAATACATATCACAAAAATGGGCATTTTTTAAAATTAAACTGTTTCGGTTTTGCATTATCGATTTGTCAGAACATCAAATATTTTCTATCTCTACTGCTTTAATCATTTTTAACTTGCTGTAACTTTAACTGCTTTCTGGGACGTTACTTTTTTCCTTTTAGTTGGTCCTCATCACTTTTTTTCTACAATTTGTCATCACTTTTCACATCAACTGTTTGGTATGTGATACTTGTATACGTTTTGAATAAATTATTTTGATATTTTTTTTCATCTCATGTCTGTATTACGCGTTTATAAGTGCATAATTTATAAGTGGTTTTTGCATGTTACACGTTCAGTGACTCGAAAGCATAAATTATGCAGAATACGTTCAGTTATTATTTTAAACACTTTTCGTTTCTTAATAGGATCAGTAATCAGTTTGTAAATGTATAAAGAAGAAAACAAAATGTGCAAGCGGTATGAAAAATCAGTCATTTTAATATAAAATAAACGCAGTATGTATGTGCTTAAATTTAAATTTAATATAATCTCGTACAACGTTTGTGCGGAAACACCAATTAATAAGCCATCAAACTCAATAGTACAGCAACATTTTGTTGAAATATCGTACGTCTTGGAAAATTATCCTGAAATAATCACAAAATTTCAGTGGTTTGCTGAATATCAATAAATTTGAGAACTAATCTGATGGTGTTGTAACAAAATTTTAGTCGTGAGCCGAAATATCAATGAATTTGCAATTTAACCGAATGGTATTAAAAAAAAATCAGTTAACTACTTTAACATTTATCCCATCTTTATTATTTTATTTTCTCTTATATTGCAATTTTATGCGAAAATATGGCAAAAATATCAATCAATTTGTCATTTAACCCTGTAGTACTATCACCAATTTGCAGTCTTGTACTGAAATATCCATGAATTTGCAATATTTTTACAAATTATTTATATAAAATCGGAGTTTTTTTTTTACTGAAATATCATTCAATTTTCAATTTAATCTAATAGTATTATAACAAAATTGCAGTTTTAGGCAAAAATATCAATCAAATACAATTAGCCGTTAAACCCAATAGTACTACCACAAAATATTAATGTTTGAAATATGATTAAAATGAATTGCCAGAGAATTTGAATCATACGCCGAAATATCAATCAATAAGCCATTAAACCCAATGGTACTACCACAAAATTGCAATTTGGTACCGAAAATTAATGTTTGAAATATGATTCCAATATATTGCCTGAGAATTTGAATCATACGCCGAAGTATCAATCAATCAGCCATTAAACCCAATAGTACTACCACAAAATTGCAATTTAGTACTGAAAATCGATCAGTTGGAAATATGTTTCCAAACTTTTGCCACAGAATTTGAATCATACGCCGAAATATCAATCAATCAGCCATTAAACCCAACAGTACTACTACCAAATTGCAAATTGTGCGGCAAAATATTGGAAACATATTTCAAATTGATCTATTTCTAGTGCCAAATTGCAATTTTATAGTAGTACTATTAGGCCAAATTGGATTTGAATCATACGCCGAAATATCAATCAATCAGCTATTGTTTTATTATTAACATCATCAGATCCCCTGATGATCTATTAAAGCTGGAGTCATTGAATGTCGAGAGATGACTTTTTAAATACATCTTAACTTAATAATTTTATCCATAATATTTAGATGACTGTTGACCACATTACTTCTTTCAATTAATTAATCTTTTTATGCAAGGTTTGTAGTTGACGTAAAAAAGCCGGTGTCACGAGCGGGATTCGAACCCACGGCATTCGGCTAAATACGCCACTGCTTTAACCACGTGAGCTATCGTGACTTGAAGTGGTAGAATCGTGACAGTCACGATAGCTCAAGTGGTAGAACTGCTGCGTATTTAGCCGAAGGTCGTGGGTTCGAATCCCCCTCGTGGTACTAACTTTATCATGTCGATCAAAACCTTACATAAAAAGATTAATTAATTTATCACTTTTGTTCCCATCATTACCTGCAATGTGGCTCGTTAAAGTAAAAATCTAATAGACTGGTCGGTGAGAGCTGTTCATCTTTTCTCCCCTGTTAAAATTGCTCCCCATTTCTCCATTTCCTTGTAATTGTAGATAAATTGACTTTACATCTCAAATCAGTAAAATCTCGTCGTTCGTTCGTCGCCACATTTTTTTTTGCGGTTATCAACTGGAGATCATGATGTGTCACAAGTCCTTGGTTTGCAGTCTTAACTAAAAAAGTAACAAACAATCGCCAGTTCGTCCATCCATGACCAACGGAGTTTTTGCAACCTTTATTATAACACTTATAGAATTCGTATGGGATGATCGTTAGATTTAGTGACAAAAAAGAAATTCAAATGAAGTATGTTTATTGCACAAAAAAAGTGAAGTTTTACGCTTAGCTGAATAAGCTAATTACACGTACAACGTACACGCAGTAAATCCTATCTGACACTTTATCCACCGATGGATGGCAAAAAATGGCGCTCTATCATTTTTAAAAACAGCCAACCCAAGGTTCGGGATCAGATGGCAATTTCAACGTTATCTGACTGGTCTTAATGCACGATTACCACTACCGGTGTGACTAATTGGTCACTCTTCGCTTCACCTACAAACAGTATCACATTTACCACCTTGGCACTTTATCACCTGCGATGTAAAATATTTCCCTACCTCCAAAATTTCGAAGAACCGTGGAGATTTAGTACTGAACACAATGATACTTTATAAAATATACAGAATTTTATCAAGATTATTACTCGTCAGTACAGACAATACGGAAAATACGTAATACGTACAAAAATGACGATAAATGAACATAACTCGAAAATTCACTAGGTTGACCAAGAGATAGAAAAGTCAGTCATCCATGAGCGGGATTCGAACCTTCGGTTTGATACGCCGTTGATCTTGAGCTATCGTGACCTCGACCCACTCGGACAATAACTTCCCATCTCAACCACACCTTTTCAAATGTCGTGTATTCTATTTGATTCTCAGCGACAAATGAAATTGCCACGAAGAGCCTCATTGAAGATATACTTCATTTTAACTTGTTAAATTCACGAGTTTCCGTGGTCCTTAAAACTTGGAAATATACGAGCCCAAACCGACTAGAACAATCATCACCCCGACTAAATCCACCAATCGAAAACAAAAATCCCAGCCACACGCACCCTATTCATGTAGACTTTACAAAAGAAACTTAACATCCATAAAATCGCGTAGAAAAGCGCATGTATAGGTAGACCAAGATGATGGAAAGGTAAGGCTTTGGGATGGATGGATTACATCTAGTCTTTTCAACTTTGCCGTTGACGCATCACCGTAATATATTGATCCAAAATCCGTAACGGTTGATTTATAGCACAATAGACTGATAAGCTGTTCCATAGGGGATATATTTGAGGACGTTGACGATTTTTTTTTTTTTAGCCTTTGATACCATTTTTTCTCTCCATGTGAACCTTTTTCACTTATCACAAGTACAAACGTAGATATATAGATGATAGATTTCACAAAACATTTTCTATCAGGATGGAAGTCTTTCTTTAAGAAAAAAGGAAAAGGAAAAAGGGCAATTTTTGTAAACAATTTAAATTGTGCACTCTCGTCGAATAATAACCAAATTTTTTAAATTATATTTTGGAAAATTGCAATATGGCTAAAATAAATTTTGATTGTAGTGGTGTTCTGAAGATGGCTGATTTTAATGGTCAGATCATGAATCGAGGCTCTCATACAATCAGTGCAAAAGCACATAAATCCGGTCTCTTCTTGTGAAATAATGAACTTTTTTTTTTAAAAACTTACAATTAAACCGTTTAAATGACAACACACCGGCCGTGTGCACTGATTCGATGTCTGCCCTACAGGCCTTGAACCAGTGCTCAAATAACCCTATGGTCCAGAATGCCATTTATTCTCTGAAGTGCCTTTCACAGCGAGGGAAGAGTTTTTGGAATTTTTGTTTGGAACCCCTGGGCATATGAACATTTTAGGTAATGAACAAGCGGTCAGAGCTGCAAAAGAGGCTGCAGTAAATGGCATCCAAATCAGCGATATATTTAAATTCTGCTTTAGAGATTAAAGTATGGACACAATGTCAAAACGTTTGGTCAGATGTTACAAATAACGAGCTTCCGGAAATTAAATCCAATGTTCGAATGTGGCATTCCTCATCTAGAGTTAGAAGAAAAGAAGAAGTGATCCCAACTAGGCTGAGAATCGGGCACTATAGCACCAAGGGATACTTGATAGCTCGTTAGCCACCACCGATCCGTCATACAAGCAATGAGACTGTGACTATAAAGCATATGCTTACGTCATGTCATATTATGACAGCATCATAACTTTAGGGGATGATCAGGATACACTTATAAAGCTGTTTCAGTTTTTACATGAAGCTAATCTAATCAACTAAATATAAACTGGCAATGTGTATCATGGGGGGATCGTGGGGCTGGGTTTGCTGGGGTGTTGTTTGAGTGCGCCCTTCTGGTGTGTGCTGGTTCCTCGGTCTTCTTCCCGCGGAGGGATTCTCTTAAAAAATACGTGCTAACATGACCCTTGGTGGTTCGCGTCCCTCAAAAAAAGAAAAAAAAAACATTTAAATCAAGTGACGCTTTAAATAAATTAAGATTCGATCTGTACAAAAACGAACCACCGAATCATTCCCTAATAGAGTATGATTATTGGCGTGCTATGCGCGTTGGGGCCTCAATAAAATGTTAACGTGCAAACTTACGGCGCGGAATTGGGCATCACTATAAATCCTTAAAAGTCAGACGCGATTTTAAAAGCCAGCAATAACGAACCCTTCTGCGAAATTGCACTCGGATGTGTGTATACACTTGCGAGTTAATTTTAAGCCCGGCGATATATCTTCGCCCGTTCGAGATTTATGAAACAATATTACTTTTCCTTTGACCAAATGGCCTTTCTATTTACATACAGCCGGTGTTACTACAGCCTACTTGATTCAATTATTTAACGGATCACATGCTAGTTTTTATTTGTTTGTATTTATCAACTAGATATCATCAGGTACTCTATCGACAAAATGGAGAACACCTCTCGTATCGTATTTTGGTTGTAGTTCGGTCTTACGGCGGTGTCGTTCACTCGAGTGTCTACGTTTTTTCTTGTGGTGGCTATGTCTCGACCTGTCCCTTCCGGTCCGGTTTCTCGGATTTTCCACGATTTTAATCCTTCCGTGTTTAAGGCAGTTTTGGCAGGTATTTCTATTTAAATTAATAGGAATTTTTAGCTCATCTGATAACAATGGAGTCTCGTTTTCTTTGGAGTTATGGTAAAGTTTGTCCGCTTGAACTTGCTTCGAATCCGGTACTGCTAGGACGACGATAGGCTTTTTCAACGTAGCCTGAGGAAAGCTGTACTTTTTGTCTACAGTGTGGTTTGAACCTTTCAGCGTGATCAAGTCGCCTGATCTAATTCTAGGAAACAAATGGCTCAACTCAACTGGTGAATTGTAGTTTGTAAGTTTCAGATTTCCTTTTTTAATTGATGAACCTTGCGCTTCGTTTATACTCTCGCGAGTTAGGAAGAGCGGGATTAAAGGGTTGGCTTCATCGAAAGAAGTAATATTGTTGGTCTTGTAAGCGGGAAGCTGGCTTTGGTGTATCATCGGGTATGAATATTGAACTGCGACACTGTGGTAGTAATCGCTCACGTAAGGCTTTTGCGGTTCCGGCTTGCGATCGGTGAACCTGGTCTTGTCACATTCGCAGTACTTTTTTCCTTCAGGCGACTGTTGCTCGGCCCGAGGACAAGTGCAGTACTTACCCTCGTTAAACCCGTTTTGTGACTTCCTCGTACAATCGTGGACATCGCACGGTTTAGTCCAATCGAGATAGTTACTCTCCTGGGCCACCTGATAAGTTTGCTTTTTACATTCGCAAAATTTCTTCTCTCGTACGATCTGAATACCTCGACCGTCAGTATCGAAGTGGGTGTCATTTTCGGAAATACGTTTGTTACAAGTACAGTACTCACCTTGTTGTGTTGTACCGAATGGCGTCTCACATTCGCAATATCCGTTTTCTTGTTTTAGTGGATACATCAGTTCAAAATCGCGGTACTCATTCCTTCTACTCGAATTCCTCGCTTCAGCTTCACATTGAAAGCATATACTTTGATTAGCCGGTACGTTCTGATACGGCGGAAAGAGACCTTTCTCTTCCAAGTTACAGCGGCAAGGTAGACAAGTGTGCTCAGACGGAGATGCGCCGTATGACTTTCTTAGCGTGGTTTTGTCCTCGTACGTCGGATTGAAAATAATCGCATGTCTGTGAGTATCGCACGCATTGTTCTTTTCATACGGATGGCAACGCTTACAGTAGACCAAAAAATTTTCAGTCTGTCCATTATTCTTAGCGTATTCGGATGTCGGATCGTCATGTGAGAGATGGTGAGAATTCCTGTTTCTTGGTTCAAAAGCCCCGCACGACGGAGATAGAGTACGGGTCAAATTATGTTGGGAATTATTCGGTTCGCGTTGCACGGGTTTTGCAAGCTGTTCCCCGTTGCGACTCGCCGAATTTCTACCTCTCTCAATTTTCTCCAGACATCTGATTATGTGCTGGTCATAATAATTCATTTGGAAGTCTCAGACTGCGTCGACAACCCTGCCCCAGACTATGGTAGCAAACCACAAGAACTTCAGTCAGTTTACCTACATTTTGTGTGTGCTAATTTTATCACCTGAATATGAAATTACAAAATGATTTTCTTTTTTAGAAAAAAACAAAACAAAACAAAGGCTTTCAACATTATGAACAGAGAAGATGCTGATTAATAAAAAAATGCAAAAATCGCACAACACCGTCGAACTATTTCCGAATGCCGAGGCTTCCAATTACTCGTTCAATCAATAATATTCCTTTAAAGAACATAATAAATACAAAAAAAAATCATGTGTTATTTAAGGCCCTTCTCTATAAAGGTTCTTCATAAAAGACTCAACAGTACAGCTCGTTAGTGCTCTCTCTCAAAGATCATTAAAATAAAAATAATTAAGCTAGTATAATTAACTAGCTATTCTTTACTTTTAGTGTAAAAATACTATAAATATTTTTACGTTAATCATTTTAAAATGACCAAAATTCAATTTTCTTCTAATTTTTATAGATGAGTATTACACAAGAAAATAATAATCGGCTATTTTAGCTGAGTTTTTAATAAAACAAAAATTTTTTATTGTAAGCTAAAAACATACATTGCTTGTATAACATTATTTCGTTTTGAAAATCTTTGATCAGAGGTATTTGAAACAAAGTTGATTGGGAGCCATATGTAAAAAAAAGCTTCACAAGTGTGTATTTTGTGAATATTGTGGAATTTTTGTTTGAGAAATTTAAACTAGACAATTATAAACAAACAAAAGAACCTGAAGTTTTGTCTTTTTCTTTAACGTTAGTAACAGTTTACCAATTGCACCATTGCAATTCAGTAATTTTTCGCGGATTTATTCACTTTTCTTCGAAGCTTGAATTGTCTTCTGATCTGATTTAACAGGAAGGAAGGAGGCGTCGGTGGCCGCAAGGTTTAATCTTTGACACGACGTTCATAACCGTAAGGTAAAGGTCCCTGGTTCGAATACTTCCAAACGGGCTTTTTTAAAAAACCGACACCCTGAGGGTTATATGACCTCTGCTGTTGCGAACCCTCGAAAAATATGTTGCCTTCCAAAATCAAAATTTCCACTCGCATTTTCCGTTTCATTTCTTTCTGAACATATTTGGTTTAATGCCTCTCTGTTTGCGGTCAGTTTCCTTGTAACCGGCAAAACTCCTAAACGATCAGACCAATTTTTATGAAATTTTCATTCAATGTGCGGGTCTTGGAAGAATTAATATACGCGCATGCACAAAAGATGTCAGATTCTTATGAAATTTTCAGGGATTATGTTTAAATCCAGATGATCTATGAATTCCATTATTAAGGCGTATGCATAAAATGTGAGGAAGCTATAATGCCAACACAATTGGCAGAGGTTTTTCTACGCCTCAGAAACCTGTTGTCTGTACATAAACAAGACCATAAGTGCGATTAATGCAGAAAGATTAAAATTTTTGACACGATCGTGAGTCATAAACACACGTTCTGAGAGTTTTCTGTATTACACGGAACATGACTTTGTCAGCAGCTGGGGCCTCTAAAATGTTATCTCGTTAGGAAGAGCCGGCTCAGCTCGCATCTATAAAATATGAAACGGCTCATAAAGAAATTTTTTATATATATTTAAATTATTTATTGACAAATTTTGCGATTTTGTATTAATAATAGAACTATACGGTTTGGAATTGATCATAAATTCGTCCAAGCTGTTAAGTTGATGAACGGAGCCCTTTAATATTTTCCGACGGGCTAAAATCAACTTAATAGGACGGGAGAGTTAATGGACTTGGAAGACTGTGGACCGTGTATCTAAATATTTTAAGAAGGCAACTTTTGCCATCTGTACAAACTGAGAATGACAAAAGACACAGACGTCGAAGTCGGTTGAAAATTAAGGCAATGGATTGATATTAAATAAAGAGAGAAAGAAAAGAGGGAATGTTTAAGGGCGATAAAGAGCTGAAGACACAGCCAGCTCTCCGCGTGTATTTACTTCTCTTTCACGTCTTTTACCTTTTCACACTTCTTTAAATTATCAATCCTCTATTATCTTACATTAATATTTATGGATACAATTAGATGTTTTAGATAAATCTTTGAATAGACAGTCTCTTCTTTGTTGGTTTCTCTTGTAAAACTTCTTTCTAACGTTTCGGTAGTTTGATTTTTTACTGTACCACTTTTAAGTTCCGAGTTTGTTTGGGTGTACAAATCGTAGCAGTACTGGAAGCTCGAATAAATCATGTGTGGACAGGGTGGTTTTTACATTCCAAGAACAGCTGTCCGAAAGGTCTTCCATCGCTGCCACTGGAGGTTACTCAAGAAGGCAGGCATCAGGTCGTAGTCGTGTCACAAATTTGTGATTGTTTTAAAGAGAACGATAAGAACGATGTGCCTTCATTTTCTCTTCCACTCTCTCCTCTCTCGCTCGCTCACTCGTTCTAGCACTGAATTCGTTATTCATTCACCAGTTACTCTTACTTTCCTCTTTCTCTCCCTCCCTCCCTCCCTCCCTCCCTCCCTCTCTCTCTCTCTCTCTCTCTC
>CM077114.1:7909326-7987796 GCA_039619505.1 Cimex hemipterus | reverse complement strand
CAATTAATTAAGGTTTTTAGTTGAGATAAAAAGTCAGTATCACGAGCGGGATTCGAACCCACGACCTTCGGCTTGATATGCCGCTGTTCACGTTAGCTCAAGTTGTAGAACAGCGAACTATCAAGACACAACCATTCATAAAGCTAGCGCTTAGGACCAATGTAATTATTCAATGAGTGAGTTCATTTGAAAAAAAAGTGCGATTCGAGAAAACTTAATGAAACTTTTCTTAAGGTTAACACATTACATATGTTCAAAAGTTAAGCAGAGGACTTAACAGTACCCGAAAGTAGCTACAACTGTGCGATGTCGATCGAAGAAATTAATAGTAAATCAAGTAAAAAATCAATCAACACGGTTGAGGACGAGGACTTCAACGTTATTGAGAAAATTAATTATTCTTTCGATGTCAGGTCTTGGTCGAGGTAAAAAAAAGTCAGTGTCACGAGTGGGATTCGAACCCACGACCTTCAGCTTGATACGCCGCTGTTCGCGATAGCTCAAGTGGTAGAACAGCGAACTATCAAGACACAACCATTCCTTAGCACTTAGGACCAATGCAATTATTCAATGAGTGAGTTCATTTGAAAAAAAAAAAGTGCAATTCGAGAAAACTTAATGAAACTTTTCTTAAAGGGGTCTTCAACGTTATTTAGAAAATTAATTATTCTCTCTATGTAAAGTCTTGATCGGGAAAAAGTCAGTGTCACGAGCGGGATTCGAACCCACGACCTTCGGCTTCCCACTCTACTACTCAGAGCGTATCTAGCCGAAGGTCGTGAGTTCGAATCCCGCTCGTGCCATTGACTTTTTCATCTCAACTAAAAACCTTAATTAATTGTAATTTATTTCTATATCCATTTATTCCATTTGTCTATCTATCACTGTGTCTAAACTTTTTTTCTCATCCCCTATACCCGGATGAACGCGTTGCAAATTAAGAAAATCTCCGTCCTGCCTTACAAGAAGAGGGAGTTCCGAACAGTAAATTGCCATTAGTTATTCACACCGTCATTAATTCGTAGATGTTGGCGAAACATTGTATATTTATTGGATCACCCACATTCAACTCTGCCAACTAGGCAAGATACATTATAAAGTTTTTAGGCAGGAAAAGATTTGTGAAGGTGAATCTTATACAATTAAAAAATCTAAATATAACGTAAGCTAAATAATATATTTTTTTAAAAAAAAGGCCTCTTCTTGGCATGCAACAAACGAAAAATTAACAATTTTGGAGAAATTCTTTTTCTAGCACAACAGTAATCTATTACCAGGCAATGTTCAGCGATAAAAACACTTCAAACAAAATACAAAATTAACCGAAATGAATCTCAAAGATATGTTCCTTGAACTTTCAATATGGCACAAAATTGTAAAATTAAGGACGTTTTGCTGCCAGCGCACTCCTTTCCGGATTGCCCTTATCCTCTTTTTCCACGGTGTAGACACCTTTCTTCAGAACGTTCATCACAAAATCTTCCCCCGTTAAAAGGGGTAGTCTTATCGAAAAAGCGTCTCCATGATCACCCCAGTTGTATTCTCAATTGTAATTTCTTGCTGAGTTCTGCCTAGACGATCCTACGATTGTAGACGCTCTCTTCCCATCTTCAATCTTGACCGACGCCTCCTGCCCGAATTGCTTCGGATGGTTTCCTACTGATAGGCCCATCAGTAGACGTAGAAGTTTCTTCTTGGTAGTGGTTGTCTCTGATGATTTGGTTGTGTGTGTAACACTTGTGCCTTGATATGCCGGATATTACTCAATTCACTGTTTATATTTGACTGAGGGATCTTTCTTTTACACATTCAAAATCAACTAAAAATTTTCCGCGTTTTCAAAGTTGAACATTGCCTGCTAATGATTTATTTAAGTTTCATTTTTTTACTATTGTGGAGGACACCTTTTTAGTTGTGAAACATGTGCTTTGGTGGTTTTCTCTCCTCCCCGAGATGTTGCCGACAAATAACAATTTGACAGCTGAAATTTTATCGACTATGACAAAAGGTCCATCCATAGGCATTGATTTGGCTGTTCTGTCATGGGCTTTACTCGACAGACTTAGCAATACTGGGTCTCCAATATTGTATTTTACGTTAGCTCTATTGCTATTATATGAACTTTGCAAGGTTTTGTGGGCTCGAATCATTTAGCGATGTTTCATGTTGCCATGTAATTGAGAATTGTTGATATTTTCTTAGAGTCAAGCTTGAGATAACCCTTTTTATAAGAGAATTTGTGTGCGTTCTCCACAGTTTCTATTAATTGTCAAATAGCCAAGTGAAAAGCCAAACTAATCGATTTCTCATTGTCAACGATTTTCAATTCTTAGATTGGCAAATTATGAAAAGCCTCCCAAAGAAGACAGCAGTACGTTTTCGAATGACGTGGAAAGTCCGAAGACAAAATAGAAGACAGTCACGGTATAAAAAAAAGGAAGGAAATAATCGATTGATTTTTGAAAATTTCACGATAGGCCTGTTCTGAAAGGCCGAGTGAAATCAGATGCTGAGGGGAAATTGAAGTTTACTGGAGCAAAAGGGAAATCCAGCGGTTGACAATTGTTGTGTCTCGTTGGTCGTAATTGCAGAAATTGGGATTTTCACTATCTACCTTGGACATTTTATGTTTTTAACTTCTATGCTTTGAATAATTTCGATTTTTTCCCTGCACGCCAACGCAAAGAATAAAATGGAAAATAAAATTATTTATATAGAATTTAAAAACCACGATTTGCTTAGCAATTTGAAACAAAGCAAACCCTTTTTCAGGTTGAATCGGTAAAATGTTTCCTTTTCTCACTATGTACGCTGATTTAAAATGAATTCATTTTCACTGTTATTATTACTGTCTTGCCATCTTTAATATTGTAGTGCACAAGTATAACCAGTTCGCACAACAAATATAACAAGCAACTATCGGAGAACCGAATTCGTCCTCATCAGTTCAAAGACGATTCTGACTTGCAAAGTTAAACTAAACACCTTGGATATGCAGAACAGCTACTCACTCTAATCTGGATTCCGGGGGGCAGAGGAATCGGGAGGGAAATGAACAAGCGGATGCCCTTGCAATGAATCTGCCTCACAGCTGACAGGACAGCCAAAGGGACACACAGGAAGGATTAATTGCTGGACACAAACAAACCTCTCTTTGCGGGCTTTGGGTGAAAAGGAGCACTCAGGATTCGTTAGAGGAAAGAGGAAGATTCTCAGAATTTCAACAGGTTTCTTGACACTGTTGAGTAAATCTATGTAAATAAATCTCTAATATGTTCCTTTTAATTTAAACACTGGCAGTTTTAATCAGGTCTCATCAACTTTTTGTAAGTTCTAAGAGGGCTGGATAGTTTTTCTCATTAACATTCTTCACCCTTCTGCGATCCACACGTGCACTTATTTTAAAGTTGACTGTTCAAATGCAAAACTTCAAATCGCGAAATTATCAAACTCATTTTTTTACATTGCATCCTGGTGTGCGTTTGATACTCGAAATCCCGATACCAGTTAAAATCAGTTTACGCGTATAGTTAACTTTCCAAATTATTTCTATAAATTTACATTTGTCATTTTATTTTTAACAGTAAAACAACTTTGTTTAAAAATCTTCTTTTCTTCTGAAAAAAAAAAAAACTAGAGATCTCTGGCTATACATAGAGAGTTGTTTTTGCATTTTTAAAAATTCACGTGGGACTTGATTTTTTAACGCCAAGAAGAGATGCTAACTAGCGCAGAAATGTTGTTTAATTTTTTAAATTCTACTAGAATATTCATCCCTAGTCCGACACCAAGCCTGATCTCATCAAGAGGCGGAAAAAGAAACCCCCTACGGTTTATAATAAATTTAAAAATATGCTAACTCGAGGTTTGCTGTAAAAATAGAAAAAAAATTTATCAACCGGAAATTCACGTTTTAGAGAAATAATAATCAAAAATGAGTGGCAAATCTTTTTTTCTGGGAAGAGTTTGTGGTTAATTTTATCGGCTCTGTTATGTGGGTTGTAAATTATCCTTGTTTGAGTAGACGGGCACCGAGGAAACCGTTAAATTCGTCAAGGAAAATTTAACCGGCACGCCTATCGAGAATAAACCATTTTACTACATAAACTGACAAAAACATAAATTCATCAGAAGTAGGCAGAAGGATATGTCCTCGACTCACTGCCTTTCCTGGATAGAGGGAGACAAAAATAGTTCTATAAAGGAATAACCCCAGAAATGCTAAACCTAAGATGTGTTAAGACTAGAATGAATTAGCGAAATGATTTCTGTCATAACAAGACAGCTTAATGACCAACTGCTCGTCATGCGTCGTGAACGAAGGGACAAACCACTTTAAACATTTACCAAATATACTATTTCCGAGATTCGAACCTAGACATACTAGTGTGACAAATACGAATCGAACGCCCTAACCGCCACCTTGGTGTTATGTGTGTCGTGTTAGGACTAAAGGGGTCCATACACTCTCAATATTATTGCACAATGTGGGTTGCGCAATATTTTGACAGAGGCCCTACACTGCTCAATATTATTGCGCAATATTTTGATTTGCTCAATATTTTGATTTGTGTCGCGACCACGGACGTACAACCTTCAAGGCAATATATTGTGCAATTATTTCCAACCAGAATTTCATGTAGTGAAGTCATGTTGAGTGATAGTGATTTCTGTTGTGTGATTATCGCTGTGGGTGCCAGTGCGAAAAAGAAGAAGAGCTCGCAAAAAAGCAGAAAATGGACCAAACGGTGGCTAATTGATAGGGAAAAGTACACCCACGAAAAAGTACTTAATGAACTGAGAGTGTCCGAACCAGATGACTTTCGATAAACGTCAATGAATTCGAAAAAGAATTGCCTATAATAAGAAGATACTAGGACTGCGGACTAGGAATCTGGAGGTATATAGTGCAGATATTGCCAGGAAACAGGAATGACCCTTGTCCTCTGATTTTCGCAAAAAACAGAAGGATACACACAGTTGCACTCAACAAACTTTGGGAACTGGTAAACAGCTATAAGCTTAACCAAGATATCTAAACAAGGTGACGGCACAATAGACAAATGTTTCGCGGTGTGCAAGGTCGTAAAGAGACTCTTTTTAACCTTAACCTTATGTGGTTTTCAGTCGTTTCAAAACACATTTCCAGAGAAAAGCAGTTTATCATCAAAGAAAAAATTAAGACCAGTTTGGTATTTAAAATACTAATAATTTGGTCTGTCTTGTGGTACCACTATCATCCCTTTTTTGGTCTACTAAAATACTGAATGATTCAAGAGTTTGTTAGGAGGCAAAAATTCTCAGGGTCTTCTCGAACACAAGGACTTATCATCTACATCTAAGTCGCTGAATAAGTCACTTTGCATAAGGAGTTCATACCTGCCAATATTTCCTTTATGATTATGCTACTGGTCAGCTGAATGAGACAATAGTTACTTTTTCCGAGCTTTCGAATTGATATGTACCCGGCATCAGCTCTTTACCAAAAGTCCAGCAGCATACTTCAAAAATTGTTTTCACTCAAGAGCAATAAAGATCAAATCTGTATGTTAAATTATAATTATAGGTGAGAGTTACTAATTCCAGAGGAAAGTGAAAGAATATCTCCGACAGCTCGGATAATGTGACTATTGTCCCATAATTTTCTTTCGATCTTTGATCTGTGGTCGAGCAACAATTGTATCACTAATCATTGTGGTCACTTTAAATTTTTTTTACTAATGACAAAATTAAGTTTTCTATTCTGTTTTTGAACCTATAGATATCGATATCCCAGGGCCTGGATCGTTGTTGGTAAAATAAAAACGAACTACTCTAAATCGAGCTCCCAAACATATTGCAATTGTCTAATTTTTTTAAAAAAGAAACTGAATGCTGCACGGTCTCATTATGTCATTACTCTCACCGGCTTCATGAACATTAAGTGAATTTTTTTCTAATGGGAAAATTCTAGATTTTATTATCCTCGTGACTTCCAAACCTCCCCAGCTTAATATAAGTATCTGGAATGTTGCGTGTTTTGGATGTATACAAACAGATCTCAACCTCCTGCATATAATCACATAGAAACGTGCGGTGATTATTGAACGTTAATCGTTAATTTTCAGAAATCGTGAGATGCCGTTTGGTGTGATGTAGGTTTCAGAAAAACATTTTCTTTATCGTACCAACGTTTCGATCTTTACTGAGATCATCTTCAGAGCCTGGGATTTACAAACGTTGTTTACATTTAACAAATACATTTTGGGTGTGGAAAAATGAATTGGTACAACGCAAAATTCCACTTTTCCACATCCAAAGTATATTTGTTAAATGTATACAATGTTTGTAAATCCCAGGCTCTGAAGATGATCTCAGTAAAGATCGAAACGTTTATTTTTCTGAAACCTACATCACACCGGATGGCATCTCACGATTACTGAATAAATATAATGTGATGGCTGAAACTTCTTAAATAAATTTCTTTTTTAAAGGAAAGTTTTGGTCTGGCTGTAGTATCATTTATGTCAAAAGGGCTTTTTCAGCAACCTTCGGTGAAGGAAGCCCCATAAACCTGTCACGGCAACTGTTACGGTAGGGTGTTAGGATTCAAGTAAAACTTTGTTCGAAAAGAAAATCAAAAATACCGACTGTTAGAATGTCTAAAAATATTTGGGTTTTTTTATGGAACGCGAGTAGGCTGAGCGAGCTTTAGAAATCACGGCTTGTTCACGAACTTAGCTCTGAGTGTGTTCATAGCTATTACAAAAGAAATATAAATTTAAAACCGGTCCAGGCCCGCCTGAATCTTCATCGTCCTTCGTCCTTCGGATGTCCTGCATGAATGTTAATACGAGTTATAATTAAAACGTGTCAAATTAAACCAGGAGGGGGACGGTTTTGAGTATCGAGCCATGACGTCACAGTGTTGTTGGGCAGGCGCCTGAGGCGGTGACGTCGAAAGTATGATTCACTTAGTCCGTCCCAGCCTCCAACAGGGTAAGTACCTCGTATTAAGTACCGAAAGATCAAAAATTATTGGGACATGTTGTACAACGACATCGATCCTTAAGATGTTTGGCCTATCTGGCGATTTCTGCCCATTCCGAATGGTTTTAACACAGACTTATGTGTTTGTGAAAAAAAAAAGATTTGACATCAAACCCCCTACATAAACTTTACAAGCCACGAGTGTTTTATAGCATGCCATTTCTCCAAAAAACGCTTCATATATTACTAGCGGCAAATATCACACTTCTAACGTATTGAGTGCCTTTTCCTTTTTTTTTTAACATAAAGCAATAGTTATAAAAATTCAAACAATATTTACTTTTTAACAAAATTTTTCTACAGTAATGTTTATAATTATGACCATTTGCCAAAAATTAAAAGTTCATTTTTATTCCATTTCCTTTTGTATTTGTTTACCCGATGAAAAAGTTCACGGCGGTCATTTTTCCGACATTGTTTGTACTTACTACACAATTTAATTTGTCATTCATCTTGCGTTTTATTACATTCCGACTTAAAACCGTACTCAGTGGTCATAAATACGCGATGAAATAGCGATAGTTGAAACCCTCCGTGATTAATGGGCTACAGCGTTTTGGCAGCATGTGCAAATTACAATCCCTAGACCATTTTGACGTGAATAATTAAACTCCATTTACGCCCACCCCCTCGCCACTGTGTTATGCGTGCTATTTGTCATACGCTGCATGTTCGAACAACAATAGAATTGGTATTTTTTAAACAAATATGGTTGTGAGTAATTGTTTACCTGTGGGACCAATGATTTGGCGGTGTTTACATTTTGCGGAATTTTAAATCTTAATTTATGGTATAGGATGGGTGATTTTGTATTAGGTTGATTTAAATTTTTTTTAAAGCATAAAATATATAAAATTGCATTTATGTTTTTAATGTACGATTAAACATTAAACGTTGAAATGTAAATGGTTTTCGGTTTCGCTGGGCATTGTTTGGTGTGTTTACAAGCTTGCGCATTCCCAGTTCTCTCCTCACTCATGATTCAAAAGTCCGCCGGATGAGAAGTCATTGTTTTATCTTTTTTGCAAGCCTGGACGAACAGGATGCGCCCAAGATTGCTGCCGATGACATACGTTTGTCCTAGAAAAACCGCAATCTCCGAGAAACTGGACGCCTTCCCCTCTCGAACGATTGTGGAACATGGAGCGCACGCCCAGATCCGATTCGGCAGCACGCGTTCCTTCTTCGCCAGGTAATAGGACGGACAACCTTCTCAAAAGGAGGTTCCCACAGCCTCTGACGAGCGGATGTTCTTCAAGGTTTTGAGGGGACGGCCTTTGATGAGTCCAACAATTGCTCAAACACTGCATGTTACATTCATCAAAATGAACCCCTGTGTTAGAGGCCGAAATAAAACTGTTTCCTTTGAAGGTTACAAAACATAAAAGTCGTCTGGTCTTTTTACGACTTGTTAAAGGCAATGCGCTTTGGAAAGGACTAGCACTTCGGGGGCAAAAGCCTCCACAACAATGGCGTATGGTTAATACACTTTTACGCAATGGGGTGCCTTTCTCACCACCGATTTTGATTAAATCCGAACGATCCGGGCCCTTCAACATCAGGGTTTCGTGTATACCTATTTTTATGTCTTCTATACACTTTACTCAATTGCCTAAACCCTCTTTGAAAACGAAAACACACGGGGCCTGTTTCAACCAATTTTATTAAAATTTAGAAGCGTAAATGATCAAAAGTTAACCTTTTAGTAGATCGGCGTACATCTATTCAATGATTCTTCTATTTTTAAAAAAATATTTTTTTACAATACCTTATTTTTTTTACTGGGGCTTCCGACATTTCAGCCCCTAACTCAATCAATATATTCTATATTCTATACCCGTTCAAACACTACATTCATACAAATAAATACATTCATACAGTACACTCATTCTGTTTGGTCGGTTGAGTACTTGATATTCCTCCACCGACCTACACTTAAACTAACCTAGATTGTGGTCGATGAGGTACTTTTATTAATATTCCGCCTTCGACCCCGAACACACCCACTCGCTTTCATCTTTCGAGGGGCGATGATGACGTTACATTCACGCTAATAAATACATGCACACAGACGAAACATAGACGCGTAACACATAAGACACTATATACAATACAAAACCCCAATTTCCCCTAAAAAGCGTAACAGGGGACTCTGAAACTCGCTACCGTGCTCGAGGACTCTTCTTAAATCCGGCGGCATGCCTGCACGTTCTCTGTGGAGGGACACGCCTCTATTATGTGGGACACATCGAGCAACCTTTCTCTGCATAAGGGGCACCTGCGCGGGCTTTGTCCCAAAAGCAGGTGCCCATGTGTCAACCGAGTACAGTGCCTTATTATTATTATATATAGACGTACAGCTAAGCATTTCGAAACTAATAATTTTATTTAACAACTAAAGTTTACAGGTGTTTATCACCTTAATACAGTAAGTCAATAGCTTAACACTCAATTTCAAGTATTTTTTGAAAAAGCTAAATAAAAAGCTCAGATGCCCAATTTTATATCTATATGTTCTAGTTACTTCAAGCAGTTTCGAATGGAAATTTTTTATATATGGATCGTGGATCGTTCCTAGTTAAAATTTCTTTGAGCATGTTGCGAATCATTGTAAACTTACCTGGCAGTTTTTTGAACAAATATGTTTTGAAGTGTTAAAAAAAGTTAGGGTTAAAAGTCCTATTTTTTATCAATTAGTTTAATTCTTATTATTTTTATAGTAATGTAATAATATTAAGCATTTACTAATATAATATTTATTTGTGATATTATTCCCGCGTTTTGCTCGTTCAAATTGAACGCCATTGAAAAAAATCAGCTGTTCATTGGAACGTCGCGTTGGCGGAGGTATCAGCTGGTTCACTTTGCCAATGCATGTCGATAGACGTGGTTGTCCAAGTCGTTCAACCTAATGATGAGCTAAAAGGCTCGAAATCCGGATCGTTGAAAAACATTTGACTGTGAGTAGAAACTATCTTAAAAAAAATATGCCAACGTTTCGATATTTATTTAGATCATCTTCAGGGCCGGGATTTACAAACATTGTTTGGGTTACACAAATACATGTATGATGTGAAAATATTTGTAAATCCCAGGTCCTGAAGATGATCTAAATAGAGGTCGAAACGTTGGCACAATAAAGAAAACGTTTTTCTCAAATCAATGGACATTGAAATCCTGAGGCTGGGTTTTTGAAGAGAAATACGCCAAAAAATGTACGTATTGGAGGCCTTGTTGCATAAAGTCATGCCAGATTTTCGGTGTAACCGTCAGTGTTACATTGAGGGAAACATGGTTTGAAGAGGTCCTTCACAAATTAATACGTGTGTAGGCCCCGAGAATCTCTTTCGACACACACACGCTTTTCACAACATTTTGACGATGGGAACATCTGTCTTTCTCAATCTCACCCAATTATGCTGATCGTATGAAAAGGAATATGTTTTGAATGAGATCTTTCACAATGGTAGGGTTATAATCACGAAAACGAATGAATCACTACTTAAAAATATATATTTTTGTTCGTCAGGGCTATTCATGGCCGAGATTATCATATTACCATAAAAAATTAACAAAATACTCGTGAATTATGTGTTTGAGAGATGAACTTGCCAAGCACTCTGAAGGGAAAATTCCTTTCAACCTATTTTGTCAAATTTCTAAAAATATAATGATGCCTAAAAGATAGATAATTCGGTAAGATCCATAAAAGCTTATTACAAGGGAAATTTATTTAAAAGAGGGATCCCCTGGTTTCATAAAATTTTAAGATTTATGTTTATTCAAGTTTTCCCGAGAATTAAACAAAATTTTAAAATAAAAACTTTCTGGAGAAGTCTTTTATAATGTCATGTACATAACTTTCATGTTTAGGCCCTGGAGGCAGATCACGGCTATGTTTTATATTAAGAAAATATATTTTTTCAGACGGTTTTCGTTTTGCCTTTCCCTTCTCCACAAAAAGTACAATTAAAGAAGTCAATACATAAATGTGTAGAGATTAGTGACCGTTAGTAGATAATTATTCAGATATCGTGAGATGCGGTCTGGTGTGATGTAGGTGTAGGACCTACTTACACCAGACCGCATCTCACGATAGCTGAATAATCAATACATAAAATTCTGTTGAACCTTTAACGTAAAAAATGGTGTAATAGCAAGAAGACAACTTCCATTTGTACAATTCGACTGTAGCTAGGATGTTCTGCCTTTCAAATTTTTGAAAAAAAATTGATGACCTTAATCGTATGATGATTTAATCTTCATAGTAGAGAAATAGGTTTTATAATGAAAATATTCTTATGCTTTTTGACACTGCTTTTAACAACCTTTTGCACATAACTGTCCTCTAATGATGAAACGAGACTAAGGAATGTGAGTTTATGTTCCCAAAGCACTGGCTTCTTGTAGTCTTCCGGCTTATCGTACTTTCTAAGTTCCTTAGTTCAGTCCATCGAATACTTCTTTTAATGAGTAGTAGGTCGTTGACTGTCGTTGCTGCAATTCCTTTCCCTGGATTTTTTTTTTTTTTGCATCCCTTCTATCCTGTCTCCATTGAGCGATTGGTTCGCATTCGAAGATGATAAGTGGCCGTTTCTTCCTCTTGCATAGCCTGCTAAAGAGATCAAATCAGATCCAAGTTATGCAGGTCTTTTTGCAGGTACTAGTAACCGGTTGAGTTTAACCATCTCTACCGTAGCAGTTTGCCAATATGGCTAAGGGTTGTTTTACCATAAGTAAGTACTTACTGTGAGTAGGAACTATCATTTTAAAAAAGGGATTGAACACCGCACTCACTCCACCATTCTTCATTTCTAAGATTACCCTGTCCAGCATCTAGAGTCTAGAGTTCTTATTTTGTGTTTTTGGGATCCTTGCAATGTTCTTTTCTGCTCCAGTAAATGATGTTCCGTTCTTTTTTTTTCCGCTAGTGGTTTAAAATACGGGGGGAGTTGTTGTTTTTGAATTTCAGGCCTTGGGTTGGGAGTACTCTTCCCACTGCAGTGTGCTTTCTATGCAACTCAGGTGATCGTGAGGATGCATTTCACTTTCTTGCTAGATGCTCAGTTCTGAACGAATTGAGGTATCTGTAGGGGTTTTCTGCCGAGGGACGAGCTCATAGCCCTTCTGAACGGCTCCGATTGCCGGGGTCTTGTTGATTTTGCTCGGAAAGCCTGGTTTTACAGGTATGAATACATTGGAATGTAGGGAATTAATACTCTGTTGGTCTTATTTTGTTTATTTTTTGTTGTCCTTTTTATTTATTATTTATTTTATTTTGTTCTGTTTGTAGTAATATACATATAATTTCTAGTGTGTAGGCTTCTAAATGCCAATCTGTTTGCCTGTGGGGGACCCTTTGTAAGTTGGAATCCTTTTGTTCTTTGAGGTGTTCATTTTTATTATTTTCAAAGCTTATCGCAATTCAACCTTGCAATTCGAAAATCCTGTAAATAATTGTAACCACTGAAGTTGGTATTTTAAATTCTCATTTTCTTATAATTATCTAATTAAGCATATTCTCGGGATAGTTATACATTCCGAACTCTGGCTGACGGTTTTAATACCATGCCATAATAATACTGTGTTTTTTATTTTTTAACTCTATTTTTTTTCAATTTGTAAATAAAGTATATCTATCTATCTATCTTGGGATTCTGTGTTTGTTTTTGTTATCACAATAAGGTTCAGGGTATATAGCTCCTTCTTTGGCTTGTTCCTGATTTTTCATTACCCGAAATTATATGTCCTGGTGGAAGTATAGAATCTTACGGATCCTCCCAATTGTCAGTTTGTAGTGTTTGAAAATTTTTGATGCATTCACTGAATAATTTTGATGTTTTCTTTACATGGTAATGTTTTAATGGTTGCTTGGCTACTCGATCGTATGAGGATTTCTTTTAATCAGATTAACCCTCTTTTAAGAGGTTCCAAGGCACAGGCATTGATGTAATGTATTTCAGCTTGAAAAATTATAGAAATACTTCGTTTTGATTGGTTCTGTTGTGAAATTTTTTTAGCTGTATACCATATCTTTTTTTGTTGTCCTCCTGAATTCTTCATCTTTTTTGTAGACTGTTGAGACTTTATAGAATGTTGTAAAGAGGGTTTCAGGGATCGTGTAGTCAGTGACCAGTCCTGCCCGACAGTTTAAATAACGCAAGGACAAAATGAACAACTGGACCCTAAAACGGCGTTTATTATTCACGGCGAAATGAACTCGTTAATAACTCGATGTCGGCGAAACTTTGTCACATATTCATTAGGCGAGAGGCTTTCCGACAATATTAACCTAATTTTCAAACGAGATACGTTTTTGCATTAAAGTCCAAACGTTGCCTTCGGTAATGTTCATGCCACTACTTTTTTAAAATTAATTAATTAATGACAGATTTGAGACTGCGTTGGGCTCAGTTGTTCTTTCAATTTTGGCAGTTTTGGTAGGATGAACTTGCTTAACAGAAGTTCAATTTTTTATTGGACTGCTGTTTTTGATCATGTTTGCTTACTTTTAGCCTTATTAGTTGAACTTTTTACCGTTGATATGTAAAGTTGGTTTAAATAATTTTTATCTTAATCCACTCTTCAGATATCCTTCAGATAACCAGAGTTCCATTAAATATAAATAAACGGTAGCTGTATTTCCATTTGTATCTTTTTCCCCCAAACCCCTTAAAACTTCCGTGCATTATTATTCAGCACTTCATCAAATGTTATTCATTCTTGAAGAAAAAAAGTACAAATGTTTATAAAGAACATAAGACAAGTTCGTGCCTCTTTTAAATATTTTTAAATATCTTAGGATCGCTGATGCATATCTTTAGACGATGTCTTAAAATCTATTTACATATCAAAAGAAAGAAAAAAAAAGTTTTTCTCGTTGTCCCAAGAATCAGTGACTCGATATAGTGTGTGGTCCGAACGTTGGACTTGATTGTTCTCTTTTCTCCTTAACCTTTCTCGTTTCATCCGTTTAGAATCCTTTCTTCTACGGATTAAGTCGGCTCATTAAAATTCGTAACGGGCTTTATTTCAATTTTCCTTTTTGGACAAAGCATTCAAATGAACTTGGCCGTTTAATTTAATGGGGAGGAGGAAAAGATGATATTGAGAATTTTACCCAGCGTTCTTGTAAATTCACGTCTTCTGTCATTGTGTTCATGTGTTTGATTTTCCTCCGCGTCTTAAGCGGTCCATAGACGGTCAATATTATTGTACAATATAGATTGCACAATAATTGGACCGATGCTTCTTAACCTTCAATAATATTGTACAAAATTTTGTTTGTGCAATGAACTTGAATAGTTAGTATTGATGGTTACAGACGTTGCAATATTTTCCAGGTTGTACAATATATTTTCAACTTTTCGTCAATCATGCAATGTATTGCATACTTTCAATTTCGTCTACACATGACCAATTAAATTGCCCAACCCAAAATATTGTGCAATAATATTGATCGTCAATAAATAACAGAAATTATAAGACAACGAATTTTCTCGTCGGGAATATACAAGATTGTAAACAATCGATACAAATAAATTACATACATAAATTTATTTATTTTTTAAAATAAAGTTTGACTTTTATAATATGTCAAATATTTCATGTCGACCACCATATGTTATATGTAAGCCGATTTCCTATTAAGTTGGGTGTGGTTTCTTGTCAATGTAAACATCCTTGCCGGGATGGAATTTCCTCTCCTTGATTCCTCTTGCGACTCATCGGATTCTTTATTGCCCAGGGATCCACCGCTTATTTCTAAGAGTTGATGAGAATCGATGGCCCAGTCGCTCCCAAGCGTTTCATCTAAGTTGTCCTCTCTTGTCTCATTTCCTCAAGTCTCCAAATAAAGTGATACGATTTTTTATTTGGACAGAGTTTCTTTATGCTCTTAAGAACAAGACTTTTTATCGTCTAGGAGTTTTGAAGGAAAACGTTTTTTGGTTGATAATGTTAAAAGTGAGCTAGAGAAATTAATCAGGTCTACCAAAATTAAACTAAACTAGATATATTAAAACGCTACCTATATAATATATTGAAAGGTAAGTATTTTTATCGTTTATTTATTTTTAAAATAGCTTTATGTTATTTGGGTTGACAGTTTTATGCCAATGTATCACGAGGGTTCAGAAAATTACAAGGCCCAAGCTGGGATTCGATGCCAGGACCCATTTGTGAGAAATAATAGATTCAAAACAGCTTACATTAAGTCAACTTTTCTTAAAAACAATTGTGTCCTCAGGGATTAATAGAGTTTTAAGATTTTTCTAAAATATATTTAGGAAAATTATTCAGATATCGTGAGATGCCGTCTGGTGTGATGTAGGTTTCAGAAAAATATTTTCTTTATCGTGCCGACGTTTCGATCTTTATTGAGATCATCTTCAGCGCCTATGATTTACAAACATTGTTTACATTTAACAAATAAAATTTAGGATGTGGAAAAGCGAATTTATACAATGCAAAATATGACAATTAATTACGGATTTTAGTTAAGATTAAAAAGGCTATTGGCACGAGAGGGATTCGAACCCACGACCTTCGAATCCCTCTCGTTCCATTAGCTTTTTTTCATCTTAACTAAAATCTGTAATTAATTGTCATATATTAATTGGTCGAGCGGACCACGAAAATAGTGAATGAATGCAAAATATATTTTTTACTGATTTAAATATCTTAAAAATCAGTCAGCTTTCTTTAGAATAGTGTTCTTTTTTTTTAAATACTTGTTAAGATACTGAATAAGTTTCAAACTATGAGTCTGAACTGTCCTGACATTCATTCGATAGGTCGATTTGTATCTAAAAAAACAAATTGGTCAGCAAATTACGGGTTTAAGCTTATGGCGGTCGGAGAATTTCAAGGGGAAGGTAAGATTCGAACCAAGAACCTCTGAGAAATTTGAGACACTAAAGCCCTGATGATCTCCGCTTCTTTTGCCATAAATAAACTTTAATGACCTCCTTTAATTAACCTCGACTTCAATGAAGTAATAACCAATAAAATTTCTTTACACACTATTGTTTTCTGTGGGGAAATTGATTACTTTAAAAAAAAATATGAAAAAATCCCGAATCCTATGAGTCTAAACTATTCGGACATTTATTTTATAGTTCGAGTTGTAAGATTTTCCTAAAAATATTGAAAAAAAAACTAGTTTCTATGATTTATTACTTTCGTTATTACGTTTACTATTTAAGACCAGGCTTTATTTAATTTCTGACAGGCATGGCTTTCACTTTGTTCGAACTGTAATAACAAGGTTTTGTTATATAAACTGCGAAATGATTTTCAAAACTCTCTAATAATATTTATGAATCTGTTTCGATTTCTATTGATAAAGCCTGTATTAATTTGTTGTTTCTTTTTCTCCAAAAGAACCTCCGATATAATTGGCTCGAGGGTCTTACGACACTTCAGTCGTACTCCTTATTTACGACAAATTGCACAACACGTGCCAGAATCAATAGGGACCTTCTGTATCTAAGATTAATGATTTTTTTTTTTTTTTTTTTTTTTTTGTTCAAGTACGGTGTTCAAATGGAACTCTCTCCGTTGGTAATTGCATGAGAAATACGAGTACCTTGGGAAATTATACGACAAAAACATGACCCACTTCATATTTTCGGGTAAGGAAATTAAAAAGTGAAAATAGCTTCGACGTCCTTTAAGAACAAAAGCTAAAAGTCTCCCTGGAAAAGGTCAAAGAATAGCATTTAGACTTAAAAACAAAATTCACATCGACTTATTTTAGCAACTCTGTCACTTTTGTCCAATGTATATTAAGTATGTACAGATTGTCTGTACGTAACAGACAGTGAGTTAAAGTTAAATAATTTTAAATTAAAAATAAACATTTATATTGTCACGATCAATCATTGGTTTTGATGTTTTTGTTATTATTATTTACAATTTTAATCAAAATTAAGAGTAGTGTAATATTATAGGCTGATAATAATTACAGCTTTATATCCCTGATGAATGGGTATATTCCTCGAAAAGTCTTCAAAGGTATCTAGGGTTTTATTAGAAATTACTACACCCTGATCGTTTTTTATATAAAAATTATAATTAAACAAAAGGTTTTATGATGGTGTGCTGTTGTTTTGGGCTTTTTCATAAATAATCCAAAATATTGTCATTTTTGGGCGTCAATTGGAAGCAAGTACACAAGAAGAAAGGTAAAGGGCAGAGAAAGTTTGTACAGGCTTCAGAAACCGACAAATTGCACAGGACAAAGTATTTCGAGCAATTCTTTGAAATAGGGACTATATCGGGCTACAAATGGGTCAAAACAATCCAAATGCAAATATAATAAATAGAAATGGACACAAAACCAATCACAGGTTATTCTGCACAAGCCTAAAATTTGAACACTCAATCTCACGAGAAAAGTGGAAAGCTGAAATACATAGAAAATCTTAAAAGAGATTATTGACAACATAATCTTTATTAGATGAGACAACGAAACACCCTTAAAAGTTTCACGTCCAAAAGATTCGTTGAGTGCATCCGAAACTTTAGAAAAAAACAGCCTGACAATATCTTGGGTGTACAAAGGGATTTTTGGTGTTGCCTGGGGTGCAAACTCTGCAAGTTCAACTATTAAACATATATCTCCAACTCATCGCTATTAAAGTCAAGGACGATATTTTTAAGGCGATAAGTCGTGCAATTCTGTGCTGTCAAATGTGGGTGGGTATACCAGAGTTTCGAAGCATTAGGAAAAGGGAAACGTTTTTCGTAAGGAAGTTGTTCACGTTGCCATCTGGTACACCAAACTATATATTTATATTTAGAGACCAACTTGGATTTAATTATGGTGCATACACTTAAGCTTCACTATATCAATACTAGATAAACAAAAATAATATCAATAATTATTCAGATACCGTGAGATGCGGTCTGGTGTGATGTAGGTTTCAGAAAAACGTTATCTTTATCGTGCTACCGTTTCGATCTTTATTGAGATCATCTTCAGAGCCTGGAATTTACAATCGTTGTTTACATTGTTTTGATTGATTTTTTGCATTGTTTATGGCACCTGTACACAGAAGACTTTCAGAGTGAAAATACTTTCATTCAGTATAAAATATATTTTGCTTGTATAAATTCTCTTTTCCACATCCTAAATGTATTTGTTAAATGTAAGCAATGTTTGTAAATCCCAGACCCTGAAGATGATCTCAATAAAGATCGAAACGTTGGCACGATAAAGAAAATGTTTTTCTGAAACCTACATCACACTAGACGGCATCTCACGATATTTCAATAATTATCGATTAACTATCACTAATCTCTACACAAAAATAACAATAATATTGGTCTAGTATTATGTAGGTTTGTAGGTTTCAGAAACAGTTTTTTCTTTATCGTACCAACGTTTCGATCTTTATTGAGATCATCTTCAGGGCCTGGGATTTACAAACGTTATTTACATTTAGCATGAAGTTGGATGTGAAAAAGTGAAAAGTAAAGGTTGAACATATAAAAAATATATATTTCGTATTGTATAAATTCTCTTTTCCACAAATGTAAACAATATTGGTAAATCCCAGGCCCTGAAGATGATCTCAATAAACGTCGAAACGTCGGCACGATAAAGAAAATGTTTTTCCGAAATCTTCATCACACCAGACCACGATATCTAAATAAGTATATTTCAATGTTTTTAAGCTTAATTTAATTTAATGTGTCAAGTACAAAAGCGTAATTTATATAAATCAATGGGAAATTGGCAATTTATCCTGGAGCCTTCGTAGTGTATTATCTTGGCTCGTTTTTATCTTACGCTGTAGGTTAAAGGTTTGAAAGAGGTTTAGATCTCGGCCGTACAAAGAAGCAACCACCTATGAATCCAAGGTCCGGAAGATGATCTTAATAAAGCTCGAAACGTGGCACGATAAGGAAACTGTTTTTCTAAATCCTACATCACACCAGACCTTATGCGAAGGGATCCAATATTTCAGCAGGAAAACGCTCCCACCCACAATACAAAACTTTTTAAAGAATTGCTTTCACAGAACAGCATTGAAAAACTTGAATGGCTTGCACTCTCACCAGATTTGAACATTATAGAAAATATTTATTTAGAAATCGTGAAATGTGGTCAGGTGTGACGTAGGTTTCAGAAAAACATTTTCTTTATCGTGCCTTCGTTTCGAACTTTATTGAGATCTTCTTCAGGTCTCAAAGTTTTTGCCTTCTGTGTAACTGGGCTATGAGAGTGCCCAACACGACACGCAAGAAGGGCAAAAGTACATAGAAATCAAACACTTTGAGCCCTGAAGATGATCACAATAAAGATCGAAACGTTGGCACGATTATCGATTAAAGGTCGCTAATCTCCACATATTTCTACTTTTTGTTTTCTTTGTATTGCCTAGGCTATAACTTTTATTTTATTTTACTGTTTATTTTTCATTTCTGATCGTTTAATCAACGACCTTTGGCAGACTTATCCAAGATCCATGACCTTAAATGCTTTGAAATATAAATTGTCTTTTCTCCTTTTTTTTTAAATGTTTAATAAATCAATATTATTACTACTCCAACTCAGAATAGATTCACACAAAACGAAAGAAGAAATGGAGAAATAGAATACGGTATGAAGAAACACCGGGAAAAAGGATGTCAGTCAGTGACCTTCTAATCCTTGAACGAAGGATCGAGTCAATTAAACTGAACCAAGGGACTATGAAAAGTACAATAAGCCCAAAAGCTTTAGTGAATACCAAACTCCCGCTTCCTTATTCTCATCATCTTCGTAAGTTCTATTCCAGGCTATTATTTAAAACACAATATACATAGTATGTATAAATAATTGAAAAGATTTTTTTTAAATAGTAAAAATATTGTCAACTTTGTGAAATATAAGATATTTTTGTACAAAATTGAATTAAATAAAAGTTAACATTTCTGACCAATTTAGAGATAAAACGCGGTTTCAAATTAATTTTCTTTTTAAACCAATTTCAATTTTTGACATGGATATGTCTTAGACTGAGGGTCAGTCCGAAAGTTTAACACGGAAATTGTTGTTACCACGACCGTGCGTCGGTGCACTGTTTACCAAGGATACGCGAGAACGAACTGGTGGGCAGGTGTTTTTAAAAATTGATTCTTACGACCCCTATGACGCGACGCGATTGACGCCTGTGACGCGACGCGATCGACGCTTTTGACGCGACGCGATTGACGTCTGTGACGCGACGCGGTTGTAATGAGCTTCCAAATAAAATTTGTTTATGATTTTTCAAATTAGCATAAAATAATAAGTTTTGCAGTTGATAATACTTCTTAAGATTTTTATCCAGGATATTTTCGTATTAACAATTTAGCAATTTATTAAATCAGAAAAGTGTTGAATGGGTTAATATCGGAAGGGGGATAATACATCCTTTAGTAGCCGATGACTCTTGAAATTCATAGAAATCCTTAATTGTTCGACTCCCCTTCTGTTCCACTCAATAGGTCTCCCTTCTACAAAAGCCGGCACTTAAAGTTAACGACTTCTGAGTATCGACATGAGTCCAGCGAGCCGGCCCGTTCCACGCGTTACAGATGGCCTAAACGATTAGGAAAATGTACTGTTTGCTTAGGCGATATGTACAACGATCTATATTTCATTTAAAAAAAAAAACACGTATTTTTACTTTTGCCTTCATGTATTTGTATGATTTTATTTTAGGTGTCATTATGTGATGACTACAGCTTTCCTGTCGACTTTGTCAACAAATCACGCCCACTTAGCATCGGATCTTCCATAGCTTGGGACAAATCCTCTCCTCATTTAGAAAATGTAAGTTCAAAGTTATTAGCATTAAATTCACTATTTTTCGTGCTCCCTTGACCAATTAATTAAAGTTTTTTGTTAAGATAAAAAAAGTCAGTGTCACTAGCGGGATTCGAACCCGCGACCTTCGGCTTGATACAACCCTACTAAGTGGTAGAGCAGCGGCGTATCAAGCCGAAGGTCGTGGGTTCGAATCCCGCTCGTGACACTGTCTTTTTTAACTCAACTTAAAACTTCAATTAATTGAATGTTATTACCATTTAAATCACTAACTTGTATTTTTCATTATCAAAGTATTACTATTAATTAATGAGACAGGTGATGACGTATTTTGTTTTTCATTTTCAGCTCAACAACAATGTAAATACATAAATATGCGTAATATTTACGAATAAAGAAAAAAGGCTAAGAAGCCTAGCCATAATTGTTGATGAATTTTTAAATAAAGCATATCCCACCTGATTATTCATGCCGCTGTCATCAATGTACTTTACGGTTCTCTCTGCGAAGTCCTCAGTTTCTTATGTTCCAATCCGATTTTCCACTGGCATTCCCATTCTGGCAACAATCCTCGTCCCTACAAAGAACTGTTTAAAAATTTCCTCAGAACTAAGTGTGCCACTTGGTACGAAATAATCCAAAAGCACATTATAATTCTTGATAGAAACGATCTCTTGGCTTTTATCTTATGATGCAGGTAGAGGCTATCGCTAAACGAGGGCAGCATATCTTAGAAAAGCTACCACTATGTTTATAGATAATAAGTAAAACTTCGGAGCCTATCCCTCCCCGAATACATCTTGGCTGCTCAAGATAATATTAGCATCTCCTTTAATATTTTTCTACGCAATGATAAACTAATCGGAATGAATTGGTCAACACTCTCGTTGTTCTTTCTTCCTGACTTAAATGAGTGAGTGAACGAGAGAGAGAAAATAAATGAACGCATGAAAGTGCCCTTATCCTTTAATTTAAAAAAAAAACCAAACAGAAATTAAGGTCGCGAACGACTTCAATTAAGAGTAAAAAAAAAAGAGAGAGAGAATAGAAAGAGAGAGTGAGTGAATGCAAGCAAGCGAGAAAGAAAGAACGAGAGAGAGAGAAAGCGTGAGAGAGAGAGAGTGAGAGAGATGAAGGTTAGATAACGAAACATATAGATAATGTCTTAAGTCTATAAATGGGTAGATAAACTGAGAGAGAGAGAGAGAGAGAGAGAGAGAGAGAGACAAAGAGAGCGCGAGGGGGGAGAGAGGTAGAAAGATGTAGAATGTGAGAGAGAAGTAGAAAAAGATGTAGAATGTAAGAGAGAGAAAGAGAGTTAAAAAGAGGATGTAGAATGTGTGTGTATGAGAGAGAGAAAGAGAGAGAGAGAGAGAGAGAGAGAGAGAGAGAGAGAGAGAGAGAGAGAGAGCAGATTCAAAGACAGCGAGGGAGGGGAGAGAGGTAAAACGATGTAGAATATAAGAGAGAGAGAGAGAGAGAGAGAGAGAGAGAGAGAGAGAGTGAGAGAGAGAGCAACAGAAAGCTACATAGAGAAAGTGAAAGAGATAGATAGATGATGAGATAGACAAGGAGAGTGAATGAGTTTCTTTTATGTGTTTTTGAGAGAAAGTTTAAATGTTTGTGTGTGTGTGTGTGTGTGTGTGTGTGTGTGTTTCACCTTGGCTTTTTCTTTTGTTCTTTTTTAAATACATGTTTTTGTAATGCTTCTTTGCAAAGATCTGCAACAGTTAAACGTATTTACAGACAAATTATTTTCACTTTCATGCGAACTTAAAACCCTGTTTTTGATGAAAATGAAAAAAATAATTTATTAATCAACCATTAAAATCGGTTCATTCGCCCAGATTCATTATCCCTTATACTTCCCAGTACCAATAACCCTCGGTAGCACATAGCATTGTGTCCTTTGAGAATGAAAAATAACTGTACATACACTTTCAGGACGTTTAAAAGCTAAAGTTGCCACAATTTTACTTTTTTGAACTTCCAGGTCGAATTTGTAGAGTTCTACTGCGACCCTCAAGACTCCAAGGCTTATCTCGAGCCCGGGGTGGACGTCAGCACGAAATTATATACGACACCGGACAAAGAATACAGCCATCCGTACAGCACAGGTGAGTCAGATCTATTTGATTACTAGGGATAAACTGTAAACGATAAAATAAATTTTAAAAAATTAGATTTTGTCTGTATTTTTATAATCTATAGTTTTCCAATAACTATTTTACTTGTTTGTTCGTTGATATTGTAAAATTTTACTCTTTATTTGTTTTCTCTGGCTGTGTCAGGTTATTGCAGCGTAATTGTCTCTAACTTTTAAGCCCTGCCAAGACGAATGCGGACTTTTTGTTTAATTAAACTCACCATTTGATACTTGTTCATTAGCAAACTTATTCCACATGTTTTCCAAGTGGAAAACGCGGATCCAATTAACTTCCAACTGGTAAAACCTCACGTTGTTCACTGCAATATTAGACCATTTTATTTTACAGAAATATAGTTGCTTCTAAGTCCGTCGATTTGTTTCATATTCAAACTTTAACATTTTATAATTGTTAAAAATTATTTTCGACAAGGTTTATACTTAAAAAGTTAGATTAGAAGGATCGATTTTTATCGAATTACATGCCAAAAAAAAGAAACTTTAAAAAACTCGCTTCCTCCATCGAACTTAATCAGGCTCATCAAAATTCTCCGCCCTCTTACAATCTAATCTTAATCTAATCTAACCCTGCAGCCATTCTCTTAATCCTAAGGCCCATAAAAAGGTGGGTTTTTTTTGGCCACCGCGGAGCGCCGGAATTCAGAACAGGTGCGAAGCGTATTAAGCAGTACGAGTATTTGTGGTCAACTCAACTTTCAGATATCCTTTGGCCTATTGAAATGCACGGCCGACTTCCGTACATAAACACTTTTTTGTAAAATAATTTGTCGCGTGAAATTTGGTTTAAGCTAAACTCTTTTCTTGTAGTTAAACTTGGCCTTAAAGACATTTATTAAAATTTCCTGTCCAGGTACAAATTGAAGAACAATCTTTGTCGTAATATTGATGTTGATCTGAATTTGTAATTCTTTTTTGGCACTGTTTTTCAGACTTTTTATAACAATACTGCAATGTTTTCCTTACTTAAATTACCGATATTTTATTCTAGTTTTTAAAAGACAAACTGGGTCTTTTTATTGCCTTAATTTTTGCTAAAAAGTTATAAATTCTTTCCTAAGAAACTACTTTCCTTTACACTACAATAATCGTCTTCTAAACCAGCTTTAAGCCTGACCTTTTCATATTGTCCTTTATCATCCGTTTTATTTTTAGCGTGTTTGTGCCGGCTAATTTCATTTTTATAAACGAAACCCCAGTAGTTTTGATTCGTCAGCTTGTAACTTCATGTGAAACAAAATTATTAACAATTATTAACAGTTAATTAAGGTTTTTAGTTGAGATAAAAAATTCAGTGTAACGAGCGAGATTCGAACCCACGATCTTCGGCTGGATACGCCGCTGCTTTCCATCTCACCCTTTGAATTTTACCTCCTTTTTGCCATTTTTCAGTCGTCAAATCTATTTGATTATCGGCGATAAATGAAATGGTTTTAGTGAAGTATACTTCATTTTAAATAATTAAATTCACTAATTTTCGTGGTCCGCTTGACCGATTAATTCGAAAAACGAGCGGGATTCGAAAAATGGACAAAAGGAGAGACAATTTAAAAAAAAAAAGTGGGGTTGAGTTGGGAAGTTAGTGTCAGGGTGAATCAAGGTCACTACAGATCAAGTGGTAGAGCAGCGGCATGGGTTCAAATCCCGCTTGTGACACTGACTTTTTTTTTGTCAACCGAGACCGTACTTAAAAAGAATAATTAATTGAAGGAAGTAATGATTTATTACAATTAATTAAGGTTGTTAGTTGAGATAAAAAAGTCAACGGCACGAGCGGGATTCGAACCCACGATCTTCGGCTAGATACGCCGCTCCTCTACCACTTGAGCTATCATGACCTCGATCCACTTTTATCTCAAATAAAAACCTTTATTATATGTATGTAATTCATTTTAATTAAGCAATTCATTATTTAAAATTAAAGAACAAAGTTTTTCCACAATGGCTACTCGGAGTGTAAGGACATGTAAGTAGGTGTAGTTCATGGCAGTTTTGGGGCCCACCCTCTATCTTGACCTCAATCCACACGGACACTAACTTCCCATCTTCAACTCCTTTTGAACTTTCCCTCCGTTTAGCCATTTTTCAAATGTCGTGTTATCGGCGTATCTAGCCGAAGATCGTGGGTTCGCATCCCGCCCGTGCGATTAATTTTTGTGTATCAACTAAAACCATAATTAATAGTAATATACTAATTGGACAAGCGAACCACGAAATTAGTGAATTCATTAACCAAATGTTAAAACTTTAAATTCATATCTGGTCTTAACATTTTTTGACATTTTTTTTAATACGAAAAATACCAACACGAGATTGATAAAAGGCGAGCAGGTGGTACAGCAAAACTGTCACATGGATTCTAATAAAACGTCGCTTCAACATCAACGAAATCCGCGTCAATCAACCCCCTTTAGTGTATTTTAATTAAATCAACCGTCTGACATGAAGCATCCACAGCCAATTAGATATAAATTCTCAATAAAAGTGGACTGATTTAGCATATCTGGTCTTTCCGCAAATCGTTTCCTTAGCTGGTTAATTTAAATTATAACAGATATTTTTATTAAATATTTAATGTAGCTTTTCACATAGCACTCGGTGAGAATTCGTCAACACCAAAACGAATTGCAACTGATGGATGGATGGAATGGAATGGTGGCAAGGGTACTAGGAAGTGGGGTTTGTGTGCCCCAGGCACTGCAAACTTCTGGCTTATTGTCTCTTCTTAGTTCCTTAGTTTAATCAATAGACTCGATCCTTTATCTCAGAAGTATCAAGTCATTGACTGTTTTGCTGCAATGTGGTTCTCTGAGTCGTTTTTATGCGTTAGGTCGAACCTCCATTGAGCCGTTGCTTCGCATTCGAAGATGATATGAGTGGCTGTTTCCTCCTCCTCGTTACATAGTCTGAAAATGGTATTATTATTGTATATGCCCATGTTATGCTGATGTTTTCTCAGATGCCATTGGCCAGTTAGTACCACTGCTCTGAGGTTTGCATTCTCCAATTGTAGCAGTGTTTTTGCCAGTTTTGATGAGGGTTGTTTTATCATAGGTTTACTGTGTCTAGCACTGCTAGAGTTTAACCATTTTTCTCTTTGTTTTATTTGGATCCATTCTGCGAACTGCAAATGATAGTTATGATTCAAAAAATTCATGCAGTACTAGTTGAACTTGAGACAAAAAGTCTAAAACACGAGTTGACTGTTGCAAGCTATCTTGTACATTACAGATTTATGCAAAATTATCTAGAATGCTTGATAACGTAAAGCAGATTGTATACCAAAACACTCAGATGACTTCCAAAACTTCGCTTTATAATAGCAAAGCCTACGTCAATCATCAACCCCTTTAATGTTAATTAAACCTACCCCTTTTGACAAGGACCGTTCACAATCGATTAGATTTGTTGTCTCACCCAAATTCGACTGATTTTGATTGCCTTTAATTTTTACTTTCGCCTTTTCTATATTTCTTATCTTGGCGGGCTAGTTTGTTGTTTTCACATTATCCATTATCATAATTTTTCTTACTTAATGCAAAATCCATCGGTCATCACTTTCTGATGACACCAACGCCATGTTATTTGTAAATGTAGACTGATTGGTTACTGTTTGAGTGAATGTATTTATTAGTGCGATAGTAGTGCATGCATAAGTGGGTCTATGGTGGAATATCAATGACCCCATAAACCTACCAATCTAGGTTAATATTTTAGTATAATTATAATTTTAATTGTACATAATGTATGGATATATTTATTAGCGTGAATAAGGGCGGGTATTCGGAGGAATATCGAGTACTCTGAAACCCGCATCTAGGCTAGGATTGAATTTAATGAATGAGATAGTTTCAGAGCCTTTTCACCGCGTGTGGGAGGGATGAAAATGTAGAAATAACGTCCCAGAGCACACATAAATAAAATAATAAATTTTTAAAACGTGATGTGGAAGAAGATATGTGAGGTGCCGGCAATAGCGCAGGCAGCTAGCTGGCCGAAATAAAATTGAAAATTATGTGTGATGTAACAATAAAAATAAAATTAGGTCAATATTTTCATAACAATAGGAGTCTTTAATACTAATTTTCTGTTGATATTTGTAAACGTTCTTGTTCATGAACAGATTTACGCAAAAATTATGTACAATGTACAACAAAGCAGATTGTACGGCAAACCTCTTAAATTCTTTAGATAAATGTTCGCTTTTCAATATCAAAGTCTATGTCAGTCTTCCCCCTTTAATATGTTCAATTAAACCTACCCCCTTTGATCATCTTATAGTTAATTATATTTTTGACAATAAAATTCAAATATTGATTTAGCGTGTGTGGCCTGTACCCTTTATATTCTTGTTTGAGTTTGCTAATTTAATTTCAAGGCTTTTTGTTTTCATAATACTTCACTTAATACACTTTTCACAAGGTGGATAAAAAGGAACATAAAATTTGTAAGTGTGAACAATGGAACAACATAAAAATCCATGCAGTACTAGTCGTGCCAGAAAGTCGAATCAAAAAGTCTTTAGCGTCAATCGACCAATTATATGAACCATCCTCCCCTTAAACATTACTGTTATATTTGTGTAGAGACTAGTGACCGTTAATCGATAATTATTGAGATATCGTTACATGCGGTCTGGTGTGACGTAGGTTTCAGAAAAACATTTTTTTATCGAGCCACGTTTCGAGCTGTATTGAGATCTTCTTCAGGGCTCAAAGTTGTTGTTTTCTGTGTAATTGGGCCATGAGACTTGTGCCATTCTTGAGGGTCGTGTTGGCCACTCTCATGGCCCAATTACACAGAAGACAACAACTTTGAGCCCTGAAGATGATGTCAATAAAGATCGAAACGTCGGCCGATAAAGGAACTGTTTTTTCTGAAACCTACATCACACCAGACCGCATCTGACATCTCAATAATTATTATTTTTGTTCAAAAGAATTTGTTAATGAGGACGACTTTTCCTTGTGTCCTTACCGCGCCATTCTTTGCACTTTTAAGTTAATTTCATTTTATGCCTAGTTGTTTTTGACTATTTTCGGTCTTTGGAGTCAGACACATAAGATTCCGATATCCCTGCTGTTTCATGGTAGATTAGCCAAGTTTATGTCTCTGTTTGCTCATTGTTTTTAAGGCGGTAATTAAATGGGCAATTGCCTATTATTTTCCTTCATACCTGGCACCTGGTGAATTCATCCAGTGTATGGCCATTTGTTCGGCTCCGCGTTTAGCTTTTGGCTTGTGCCGTACCGTTCCAAAAGGTGTGAGCGCTGCTCCTTCTTTTGCTAGTTTGTCAGCCGGTTTATTATCCCCCTTGAAACTTGGCACCACATCGGAGTGATTGTGTTTTCCCAGGAGCTGTGAATGTAAGGTGGAGTTCAAAGTCTTCAATGACGCTTGGGGGCTGATGATATGTTTAGGGATGCCACTTAGATTTCTGGTAATTACAAGCGTTATCTTGTATTTCAGTTTTACCTTAATTAACTTTACCTTATCCATTATCTAATTAACACGTAAAGCATTTAATCCTTGTGATGAGTATAAAGTATAATTTGTAGCAAATCTTTGTCCAAACTGATTTTCCTTTATACCGTGCAATTTGGCTTACGAAATATAGAATATATTTTTACCATAGTTAACAAAATTTACGTACTGTTTACGAAGGAGTTTCAGCTTAACGTGTCTCTTCCTTGTTTACAATTGAAATTAAGGGGAAACTATAAAAACCCTTGTAAGCTTAATCTTGTTATGACTATAGTGACTGGGCATGTATACCCCTATGGTCAATGGTCAGTTGGCTCAAATGGCGGAAACTCTTACTTCCATATTGGTTTATACGTCAAAGATCAGGTAACTTAGGACAGAATGGGGAATTCGTAAAAATAGGGAAGAACTTGTTAACATTAAGGTCGTCAACTTCTGGGAAGGTCAAGCCTACAGATGTCTACCAGCAGGATGGATTGTCTATTGACAAAATAGAAAATAACATCCTACTTGCTGCTTCGCTTCTTTTAAAAGCTCAAACACACAGAACGCGTTGCTATACGACGTTCGGCGTTACTGTGCATTGCATCATCCCGGCCACACACTTGGCGTCACTGATCGCTACCTTCGGAACGCGACGTTAACTTTTCGGGTTGTACAAGATTACAAAAGTAACGCGCGTTACCGGCGTTATTGGTGACTCTTTTTTTCTCGAAAACACGGGTGACGATACAGAGAAACTCATTGAACAAGTGAGAAAGTACCGTTTTTTTATATGATACCTCTCACCGAGGGGTGACCTTCATGCAAGCGCAGCTCCCTGCACACACGGTGGTATTCACCCAGGTCTTCCATCCTTCTAGTTACTGGGTGAACCCAATACCGCCTCCTCCTATCACTTTTAATTAAAGCAAGAAGAACCAAAGCTTCCTCCTCAGAACTACTCACGATTGCTGTACAAACTCAACCGCAGTACTGGATCGCCCGCCCAGATAACGCGTTCTGTGTGTTTGATTGAGCCTTTACATGAGACAAAAGATTTTTTAAAAATTGTCAACCCCAAGGTATATGATAATGATATGTACTGTAAGGACGGTTTTATGGGTAATGCCATAAAAACCTGGTAATTTAAATTTCTAAACGTTCAGCCTGTTTTTCGAGATTTTGAACCGAATTTTGTCTGAGATCCTTTGCCCTGTTTCATGAATCGCACATGTGGATGAGATTCTATAGTTTCGCATTCGGCACGGCGAGCCAGAAGAGCAGGTTAAAATTGAACACAACTACCCTGCGGTACACCTTTACACTGCCTTTAAATATTCAACGGAGGGGAAAGGAATTTCCATATTACGGACGAAAAGGGCGGTCCGATACGTATGATTGAATAAACATGCAAAGAGATTCTTGGAGATGGTTTTCTCGGATAAGCAAACAGATCCAGATCCTAAAACAGACCATTCAATATATTTTTTAATTTTTTATTGGCAATTATTTGGAATAATATCAGGATATTGTTTAACGTAGGTGGAAAGATACAGGAATGATTGAAAATAAAAAGAATAAATTACGTCATATTATGTAGTTAACAGAAATAAAACGAACAGAATTTAAATATGTGATAATTTTCGTTTTTCCCCCCTTTGTTTCTTTAATAGTCTTTTTAATTATAAAGTGCCGACAAAAGTCTTTAAGACTTATCTAACATGCTTTAATTGTTTCAATAAGTTTTCTGAGAACGGAAAGACTTTTTGACGCGAGCCTCCTGCAAGAGGCTATTGTCCGAGGAAGCTTGTCTTCCAAGATCAATATCTTCTCTTTGAGCGTGTTTAATTCTCTCCTAAGAATCTCAGCAGACTCTTGGCTATCCTTCATTATTTTTGCTATACAAGCACTTGCCGCATTCTCCTTGGTTGAGCACCGTTCCAACGCTCTGATGCCTTTTATCATCCGACCTCGAAATTCATTGACCACCCCCGTCAGGCTAGTCTCCAAGACGAATCCTTTGTTAGACTCGAGTAGGAAACATCTGCAAGAAGAATGGACGTTTGTCATTCATTTTTGTAAACCTCCAGGCTTTGAAACAAAAAATTTACATTGTGAGAGAAAATCAAAGAGAAAAATCTGGACATTCTTCTAAATGACATGACGAAACGACCGGGTCTGTTTTATGGTCGGTTTCTTTAAAAAGTTATTTCTAGACAGCAATAAATAATCCGAGCTATTTAGCCTGATCAAACCAATCTTAACCGTTTTTTATTATTCTAGCATATTGTACTTAAAAATGATAATCTGAAAAAGCTTAGTTCGGAGTATAATTTGGATTAATCCACGACCAATAACGTGAATGTATAAAAAATTTTTAAAACAAACGCTTATATGTCAATAAAAACAATAATATAAAATTATAAACACAATTGATTCAATTTTAATTATTTTTTTGTACTAATGACTGCGACGGCCGCGGTGATTAACGTGTCAGACTCGTAGAGGTCATGGGTTCGATTCCCACTTTTCCCCCTTGGAAATTCCTTTTACGATCTCTTTCGCCCACAAATATGATGAGGACAAACTAAATTTACAGTATACGAATTGTTCTTAACACATTTCATAAAAACTTTTTCACCGGAGAGGGAAAACAACAATGATAACTTTCCTGTTCTGTCCATCATCAGGTTCAGCGTCAGATTTCAACCCTCTTTGTTACTGATCTGCCCTGCTGACAACCAGCACAAAAACAAAACGCGTAAATATTGGAATAAACCCATTATATTTAGTAGTATATTGACCAGATTACTTCTTTCATTTTCAAATGAACCAAGTCACAATAGTTCAAGTGGTGAGAGGAGCGGCACATTGGTCGCAGGTTCGAATCCCGCTCGTGATAATAACTTTTTCATTTCAAGCAAAACCTTATGTACAAAAGAATAATTATTTGGAATAATGCAATAATTGTTTAGAAATCGAGCGATGCCGTCCGGTGTGATGAAGGTTTCAGAAAAACATTTTCCTTATCGTGCCGGCGTTTCGATCTTTATTGACATCATCTTCAGGGCTCAAAGTGTATATCCCAAAATAGATTTTTTTGCATTTATAAACTTTTTTCCACATCCTACATGTATTTGTATAATTTAAACAACGTTTATAAATCCCAGGACCTGAAGATGATCTCAATGAGGCTCGAAACGTTGGCACGATAAAGAAAATGTTTTTCTGAAACCTACATCGCAACAGAGAGCAACTCACGATTTCTGGATAATTATCGATTAACGGTCACTAATCACCACACGCAATTAAAAATTTGAGAAAAAAATAAACATCTAGAAGTTCTGATCGACCGAATGCTCTGTAACTTGAGAATGCCCTGCTTATATTTACAATCTATCATCAACTACTGGGAAAACATGCTTTTATGAGAAGAAAATAAATAGAACAAGCCTATTTCAAAACAAGAGATGTTCTACGTTCAAAAACATTGTGTTTTGTTTATTTGTTTATTTTCAAGGTTTTTATACTCTGAAGTTTACAAACGGAACATTTTCTGAACAATACACCTAACGCACAACGAATGTAAACAAACAAAATAAGTTTATCGTTCTAACAGCGTTCGTGTAAAGACAAATTCAACAAAGTTCTGATCTGGCTTTTGAAACACGAAAATACTTTCATAAGTACACAAAACGTTTAAACAAACGGAAAATTTTATATTGATTGTGGTATAAACACGAATTGAAATAGCCATAAATTGATCGAACTTACTTAAATAAACGTTTATTGGCCTAACAAAAATAAAACATTAAATTCTGCAATCAATTGCATAGTTTAAAAAGAACTAACTCCAAAAAAGAGCAGTAAACCGAAAAGCGAAAAAGACAACTTCAAGAAAACCCTAGATGAAATACCTAATAAATAAGCACAATAAAAGGATTGAACGACATTGAAACGTTATAGAATTAATATCTTAGCTTTTCAGTGATTTTCTACTGTAAAGGTTAAAAAGTGATTCTGATGTTCCTAATAACATGGAATAAACCATAATTTTATGTATAGAAAAAAAAATCATCTAATGGAAAAATAAAATAATTATGGAAAAATTTCAACCGTCGTGTGTCGTACTTGCACTACTTTTAACAACAAAAATGCGAATCAGACGTATATGTCATTGTGTGGTGATTAGTGACCGTTAATCGATAATTATTTAGAAATCGTGAGATGCGGTCTGGTGTGATGAAGGTTTGAGAAAAACATTTTTTTTATCGTGCAGCGTTTCGAGCTTTAATGAGATCATCTTCAGGGCTCAAAGTGTTTGTCTTCTGTGTAATTGTACCATTCTTGCGTGTCGTGTTGAGAGTGCAAGAATGGCACAATTACACAGAAGCCAAACACTTTGGGCTCTGAAGATGATCTCAATAAAGATCGAAACGTTGGCACTATAAAGAAAATGTTTTTCTGAAACCTACATCACACCAGACCAAATCTCACGATTTCTAAATAAATATTTTCTATAATGTTCAAGACTGGTGAGAGTGCAGGCCTTTTAAATTTTTCAATGCTGTTCTGTGAAAACCATTCTTCAAAAATGTTTCCATTGTGTATGGGTGCGTTTTCCTGCTGAAACATTGGAATCCCTTCGCATAAGGTCTGTTGTGATGTAGGTTTCAGTAAAACATTTTCTTTAACGTGCCGACGTTTCGAGCTTTATAGAGATCATCTTCAGTCCTGGGATTTATAAACATTGTTTAAATTATACAAATACATGTAGGATGTAAGTGAATTTGTAAATGCAAAAAAATATATTTTGGGACATACATTTTGAGCCCTGAAGATGATCTCAATGAAGATCGAAACGTTAGCACGATAAAGAAAAGTTATTGTCGTTTTTGTCATATTGCATTGAATGGGAACTCCCAACACGACATCCAAGAATGGTACAACTAGAGAACAAACACTTTGAGCCCTGAAGATGATATCAGTAAAGATCGACAAGTCGGTACGATAAAGAAAATGTTTTTCTGACACCTTCATCACAGCAAATCGCATTTCACGATATCTGGAACAATTATTGATTAACGGTCACTAATATCTACACATTGTTTACGTTTAGCAAATACATTTTGGATGTGGAAAAGTGAAAAGTAGAGGTTGAATATCTAAAACAATATATTTTCCATTGCACAAATTAACTTTTCCACATCCAAAATGTATTTGTTAAATGTAAACAATTTTTGTAAATCCCAGGCCCTGAAGATGTCCTCAATAAAGATCGAAACGTCAGCACGATAAAGAAAATGTTTTTCTGAAACCTTCATCACACCAGACCACGGTTTTTAAATAAGTATATTTCAATGTTTTTACGCTTAATTATATGTGTCAAGTACAAAAGCGTAATTTGTGTTAAATTAATGGGAATTGGCAATTTATCCCGGGGAGTCTTCGTAGTGTATTAGGTTGGCTCGGTTTTATCTGCTGTAGGTTAAAGGTTTGAAAGAGGTTTAGACCTCGGCCGTACAAAGAAGCAACCACCTGTGAATTCGAGGTCGATAACCAGCTGTGCTTTATTTTGTATACCTACGCAGCTGCGTGTTCAACGTCTTCATCCTTCCTTTTGAGAGCTTCTGGAATGCGGAGATCGTTGATACACCTGGACTTGAGAACGTCTTCCACTTGCATTTGATGAGAAATTGCCATCACGTTGTACTCGGCTGTTCTCGCCTCTTTACCGACGGTGTCGGAAGCCGAGAAGAGATTCTTGTTAATTTTATACGCCAGATGCGAGACGACCATCGAAACCTTAAATTTTATAATTTAATTGAGTTTTTTTTTTTAAATTTTACTTTTGGAATTTTGTACTACTTGAGCCGAATAGGAAGAGAGTCTGGCGTATTCCCCCCACTGACCATTTATAGCATTTGTTAATTCATCTGAACGATTTGAGTCAGCAGAGCTCTGAAATTATAAAATTACTCAATTAGGCTTCATTAATATACTCAAAGGCAAGAAAAAAAAATTCTTTCAAATTAAACGTATTCTGACGTTAATCAAATTAAACGAGAACAAAAATTCACGAGTTTTAATCAAAATTTCATTTTGGCGGTTTGAAAGAAAATTAATCAAAATGACGGAAAATCATTTAGCAATGCATTAAAATGTAATTAACAATTTATCGCTTGGTTTGGTTTTTAATAAAGAGTATTAACTCCTCAGGCCTAGCGGAGGGCTTAAGCTTCGGAAGGCATCACGTAAATTAACATTTCGTGTTGTGAAACATAATACCATTTTTTCAGCATGAATGGTTTGAAGTTGTTCAATGCTTTTTGGAAGCGTCGAACGATGTATCATAAGTGTTCTACAGGTTTCATGCTGAGAAAGTGCTGGCCAACTCATACCAACTTCCAAGTAATGGGTGACAGCTCGAGTTACATGCTGCATGAACATCCTTTTAAGTCTCAACGGACTATAAAGTTGAAGACACACATCAGGTACAATGATAAAGATGACTCCAAAACAAACGGTCGGGCATTTTCTGTACAAGCCCAAAACATGAGCACCCAAAATCATTAAGGAAGTACATTTCTGTTTGTCAATACATGCCATCAGCTCTTGTGCCCAGGAAAATCTTAAAAGAGATTGGACCTGACATCCAAGGAGCCACTAAAGAATGTAAAAAAAACACATCAAAATTAGTCAATCTTCGAAGCCTGAGGAAACAACAACCTGATAATATCTTGGGTAGCAGACAGACTGGCCAGAGGAGGATCTGCAAGACCATATATAGGTCCGGACTTGTGATAACAAAAACAAATCCTCTATCGTAGAATGGATCCAAGCAAAATAAAAGGAGAAGTAGATAAATTCAAGCATCACTAGATGACCTTAGGATAAAATGATAAGACTGGCTATATCACTGCTGTAATTCGAGAGGTCCTACGCAACATGGTCATGTACAACGATGAACTGCAGACTATGTAATGCGGAGGAGGAAACAGCCACCCATATCATTTTCGAATGCGAAGCAACAGCTCAATGGAGATTTAACCTAACATGAAAAAAACCAAGGGAATGAAATTGAACAGCGACAGTCAATGACCTGATACTTCTAAGAAGAAAGATTGAATCTGTAGCACTGAACTAAAGAACTAGGAAAAAACCAATAAGCCAGAAGACTGCAGTGCCTGGGGAGCACAAATCCCACTTCCTACTATCATAATTACCTAAAATGAGCAAGTTGAAGGTAAAAATGTAGGGCTTTCGTAATGTCCAATGCAAGCTTGAGACTGGCAAAAATATTGCTGCAATTGGAGAGGGCCAATCTCAGAGGAGTGATAGAACTACTAACCGGTCACTGGCATCTGTGAAAACACCTACGCAACATGGTCATGTACAAAGATGATCTGCAGACTATGTAATTCGGAGGAGGAAACAGCCACCCATATCATTTTCGAACGCGAAGCAACAGCTCAATGAAGATTTGACCTAACATGAAAAAACCAAGGGAATGAAATTGTACAGCGACAGTCAATGACCTGATACTTCTAAGAAGACAGATTGAATCTGTGCACTGAGCTAAACAACTAGGAAAAACCAATAAGCCAGAAGACTGCGAGCACTAATCCCACTTCATTTTATCCTTATTACCTACAACACATGCTGTCGAGCATTATTGTACATTAACGAAGTTGACCCCCAATAAGCAAATGGAGCCACAGCTTGTAGTACTTCCTAATGAACCTTAGTGGAATCAAACATCCATTCTGTGTGATAAAAAGTTGATCCGGTATGGAGGTGGATGAAGCAAAGCGGTCGCCACGTCTTCTACACACATGGTCCCGGTATACTGATTGCGACTAACCAAACCGGCACTCATATGTGATGAGAACAGCACCCATTGTTGAAGTGCCTTTTTTCTCATTGCCTCTCCAATATAGTAGAACCAGATGGGTGATGTCCAAGACTTCTGATGTCTGTTGAATTCTTACATTACGGACCGTTACTTTTGACTATCAAGGAAGCCGTTTAATGACCGCGGTGCAGTAAGACCAATAAAACAACCGTCTCAAGCCGTCGTACATGTGGCCGGGCAGTACTTTCCCTTCGAGATTCCGATGGCCCTAAACCGGTGTAGAGAACTACGTGAATGGTGCGCGGCACAACCAGGACTTGTCCGTCGTCGGCCAAACCAGCTCCTGAGCAAGATCTCGACTTAAAACCATGATTTCAAAAACAATTTAAGTTTTTTACTCAAATTTATTGTTTCATCAAATGGTAAACATTTAAAAACCAATACCACAAGTTGTCTCTGAAAAGGATGAACTTGAATTAATTTTTTTTTTAAATTTTTAATCTAAAGATATAAAAGGATTAAAAAAACTATAAAGTATACAAACAAATTATTAATGTTCTGTTTACGATTTGAATCAATTATCAATTTTTATACACAGTTATTACGGAAAATAAACATATAAATACAAGTATCCATTTTTTTTTTAATTCTTTGAGTATATATTTAATTTATCGATTTCCCTTAACATAGGAAAGAAATGACGTTATTCCGTATATGTATCTTGTAGCAAATAAATAAACTTTTAACATTACCTTCTGAAAAAATAGAAAGATGAAGCAAAATACAATCACCTTATAGGACATCATTGTAGTAACTGATTTGCCCACGTCCAATCGCTTAATCTAATCACACTCTTGAGATAATATTTAAAAATACATTTTGATTAGCTTTGTCCATTTTGGCCAGTTTAATACATTAATTGACATTATTGTTATAAAAAAAAAAAAAAAAAAGAAGAAGAAGAAGAAGAATAAAAGAATACAACCCGCGTTAACCGAGTTGTAAATCTGCCTGACCTCCCTTTCACCTTGTTTGAAAGTCCGTTATTCATATGTTCTGAACCATCGGTCGTGCACTTTCTCTTTCTTTACCAAACGTAAACAAAGTGTCACTTTTTTTATATTTTTATAAAATCTTTGACACGACAAAACGACGATTTTATTTAGGGTTTTTTTTTGGGGGGGACGGGGTTAATATTCTGCTGAAATTCGGTACCGGGATTTTGTTAAGACCTACTGTAGAAATAATCCTGGAGAATTTTGATCTTCGACGGACAAACTCTAGTCCATTGTTAAAGATTTTTTTTATATTTAAATAAAACATTATTTATTATTATTATTCACCATTTTCGTGGTCCGCTCGATCAATTAATTATATGACAATTAATTACGGTTTTTGGTTGAGATGAAAAAAAGTTAATTGCACGAGAAGGATTCGAACCCACGACCTTCTGCTAGATACGCCGCTGCTCTGCCACCTGAGCTATGTGACCTCGATCCACTCCCCATATCAACGTATCTTATCTAGCCGAAGGTGTGGGTTCGAATCCCTCTCGTGCCATTAACTTTTTTTCACCTCAACCAAAAACCGTAATTAATTGTCATTATTTATTATTATAACTGGGTTATTCTTTAATCCAGTATTTAAGACCCATAACCGCATTTAGCGTAAAAATAAAAACGTCTTATTGGAAAAAAAAAAAACTCATAAACATGATGCATAAAGTAATTAAGTTCAATTAATTAAGTTTTAAGTTGAGAAAAAAAAATCTGTGTCATGAGCGGGATTCAAACCCACGAGCAATAACTTGGTCACAATAGCTGAAGTGGTAGAGTAGGCATATCAAGCCCATGGTCGTGGGTTCGAATCTTTTTCGAATTTTTTTATCTCAACTTAAAACTTTAATTAATTGAATGATTTTAATTGGTCAAGCGGACCAATTGAAAGTAATTAAGGTTATCTCTTTTCAGGTTTTTTTTAAAAAGTAAATCGTGTTTTATTTTTAACTATTTCATTGAAATGAACGATTTTATTAAAATATTTCAACTCTAAGCGGCCGAATTTTCGGACGGTTCTCGGGCATAGTCGCAATTGTCTGAATTTCCTGTTCGGCTTTCTGGAGTTCGTTGGATTTTTATTGTCCAATAGAATTGTTTTGTGTGTTTTGTTGAGTGTGTATTTATTAGTGTGAGTGATGAGGTGAGATGGTGAAATATAACATTGCCACCCCCTCAAGAACGTTTATGGTCGATGGGGTAATTTTATAATATTCCGCCATCGACCACCTTAATTTAGATTGTTAATAATTTGTGTAGGTCGACGGAGGCATATCGAGTACTGCATAGATTTATCAGAAAGCATAGGAGTAAACGTATTTATTTGTGCGACTGTATAATAGAGCATGCGTTAGGGGCTGAAATTGCCCACCTGTCTACTGCCTCTGTTGGTGCCAACCCTCTTGGTTGAGAAGCAACAAACTCTGGGACGTCAAGCTAAGGAAAATATTAGTGACCCAGCCACATAACGGGATACGTGCACTCCCCTGAGGTGGGTCAACACATCTGGGAGTGACAAACCTTCGGGGTGAAAATTCAATCAACGTTTTTACAGAGTTTTATCACTTTTCGTTTTATTAAAAAACCTATTTTTAGACCTAAAAGAATCTATTGGGTTGTCCGGAAAATAACTCAGGTTTATGGCTATAAAAGAAAAACAATTAAATGATTTTTGTGTTTTTTATTTAACATTAACAGATTTCCGATTGACTAAAGATGACTTGAATAATGCCAATTTCTGGTGCATTGCTTCAATTTGAGAGACACTATTTCGCCAGGATTCAAAACGTTTTAGTAAATCAGCCCAAATAAAGCCCAACAAAGATTCACTGTCACCTTTTTTTCGAAATCGCGTCGCTGTTTCTCTTGTGTTGACCCACTGTCCAGAACGTCTACTGTTATCTACTTTTCATCGCAAGCAACAATTCTCATCAGAAAAGGTCCGTTTCTATTTCGGCAAAGAAATGTTGCGCAAACTAACGATGACTTTTTTTTTTGGCGGTCGTTTAATGCTTGAGGAACCCGACTTTCGAGCTTTTTCACCTTTCCAATTGTCTTAAGATGGTTTATCAGACATCTTTTTCAAGAAGGCCGATTCTCTAACTGAAATATTCTCTGCAGGGTCTAGAACAGTTTTTTTATTTTTATTTTATTTATTTATTTTTTTTTTTTTTGGGGGGGGGGGGTTCTTCGGCCAAAGCTCGCAGAGCATTGTCATCTATGGAAGATATCTTTTCACGGCTTTCAAAGGTAAAGTTCTTCTCTCGAAATTTTCCAAGCCATCTCTGAACGTTGCTCTCAGTGACAATACCATCGCCCCTGACTTCATTAATGTTTCTGGCCGTTTCCGACCGCGTTTAAACTCGTAAAACGAAATTATGCGAAAATCGCGCGTTGATATATTACTAAAGACTGGATTATTCCCTAGTAACGAAATGCTACTGAGGTGAACGAACGTTTTTGTTTGGAAGAGGACGTCGGTGGCCGCAAGTCTTTCTCACGGCGTTCATCACTGTAAGGTAAAGGTCCCGGGTTCGATTCCAGCGGCCCTGCATTCGAACCCAACATTCTTACAAATGGGCTTTTTTTCCTGTGGGTTTATATAACCTCTGCTGTTGCGACCCTCGTTAAAAAAAAATAATAATAATAATCCAACAAACGTAAAGTTAATTATAGAGGGGTAATTGAAAAAAACGCATCATTTTTCCGGTCAACACATTACATAATTTTGGCCCAGGCTGATTGGATTTTTTACAGATTATTTTTGTTGTCTTGGCTCTAAATTTCTTGCCCCCGAATTTCGTCCTTGTACGGGCTTAAGCAAGCATTAAAGTCTCCCCCATTTCTTTATAAAATTAGCATTAAACATAAGAAATACTTTTAAATTAAAATAAAAAAATAAATTATTGGAAATTGTGCATCTTCTCATTTAAGTGGAATTTATCTTGGATCAAATCCTTTCTTTTTATATATAGTTCACGATAAAAAAAAAATAAATTTATCCACAACACAATGTTAATAAAAATTATTTTTACAAAAGTTTATTTAAATAAGTGCGTATAATTCTAAATTAAAATGTTTGAACCTTAAAACTGCAAAGCTTTGCATAAAATAAGATATAAGGTTTAGTAATAGATAAATTTATTTAGATTATTTATAAAAGTATGTGATATTTTCATTTTTTATTTCAGATTGTTTGTCTGAGGTGGAGGAAGCAGAAGTTTACGAAGATGTAGGGGAAGATAAAAACGGACTAGCACAGGCTAACCCTTATTACTGTAACAATCACACTTCTGACAGATCTGAGGACCGGATGTCGCCCAGGCTTGACGAAATGTCGCGAAGACATCAATACGAAACCGCTTTTGATTCAAAAATAAGCAAATCCGATGATGAACTGGATGTCGATGAAGTTACCAATAAATCTATCATTGTCGCATGTAGGAACGAGCACAGAGAAGAGCCTTATTACAAGCGACCTAGGTCATTAGCCGCAGTAGAGCCAGAATCGTTGTCAAAAGAAATCGACCGACTCCATTTGGACGTGAGACCTTTTGTCGCTCCCACTCCCCCATCCAGTGCGCCTCTACCCTCCAAATTTCACTCAGGGATCTGTATCGGTCCGGTACACAGTTCGCCAGATTTGTCGATCAGGACGAAAGATTTACGCCTTCCTATAAAATCGACAAAGCACAGACCAAGGAGTTGTTTTGTCGATAAAGATGATACACGTAGATTTTGTGACCGTGAACAAGGCAATTCAAAAAGCAAAATGAGAGGGCTCGAAATTCGTGAGATTAAGGGAAGGCCCCCGAGACGAATTAAATATTCAAGCACAGAATCAATGGCGACGAGTAGCAGTGGAGGTAGCTTAGAATCAATTCGAAGCAGTACAAGTGAAGGGAATAGATCCACCTCAAGTTGTGAAAGCCGTCACAGTAGCACTCTCAGTTCATATAGCTCTGATTCCACAGGAAGCTGTTCTGGATTCCATCCAACTGTAAATTCTCTAAGCACTAGAGTTTTCCAGCAGACCAAATTCAATATCCTTTCACCTATATCAGACAAATCTTCTCAAGAACCCTGCTCTGAAACATCTGAAAATAATAAAAACAACAATTCCGAAAAAGCATCTCCAGAAGAAATAGCGGTGACTCCGATTAGTGAAATACAAAAGAAACGTAGAACCCCGCAAAACAGAAATATAATTAAACTCGACCTATGCTCTGAACAGGAAGCCCACCAGGGGAGTGACAGCGGTATTTCAATTGAATCAAGAATAGGTAACATCAACCCATCGGATCTCAGCGACCTTCCTTTCGACATGCCAAAGCTGAGACGGCGGCGAATGCTTCAAGAGCAAGCCCAAGACACTTCAGGCTCAGCTACTTCTGTCGATCTGGGTGATTTGCCTTTTGACATGCCCAAGCTCAGAAGGCGACTTCGACCCGCTCTTAGCATCAATTTAGAAGGTTCTCAGAAATCAAACAACACCCTTCAAGAATGCAAAAATCGTAAGGATAAAAAATAATTACTTATAGTTAGTAATTTATTAAATTTAGGATCCTTTCAAATTTCTAACATCTCAAAAATATTTATATTAAATCACAAAAGTGTAAATATTGTTATTTATGAAAATAGTTATCAGTAATTCCTTAAATTGACTAATTTTGTGGCCCGCTTGACTAATTTATATATTACAATTAATTAAGGTTTTTAGTTGAGATAAAAAAAATCAATGGCACGAGCAGGATTCGAACCCACGATCTTCGGCTTGATACGCCGCTGCTCTACCACTTGAGCTATCATCACCTTGATCCACCCGGTCACACACTTCCCTTCTCAAATTCAGTGCGGTTGAGGTGGCCATTTACAACACAATAGCTCAAGTGGTAGAGCAACGGCGTATCAAGCCGAAGGTCGTGGGTTCGAATCCTGCTCTTGCCATTGATTTTTTATCTCAACTAAAAACCTTAGTTAATTGTTGTCAATTTAACAAACTAAATTGAAATTCAATATTTATTTATTCTTTTTAAAAGACAGTTTTTAATTTTTTTTTAATTTAGGAGCAAAATAAAGGTCTTCTTATATAACCTTATTATACAAAATTGTATTTTTATTAAATATATCATAAAAAATTAACTAATACACAATCAAGAATAAATATATGTAATTTTTTCCAGCGATCATTACTTTTTTTTTTTTTTTTTTTTTTTTTTTTAATTTAATCAATTGCAATTTCAGCCAGCATCAAGAGACCTTCATTGAGCCTAGATCTACAAGACGTGGGAGATAAGAAACTGTCATTTGGATTACCCGATCTTCCTGTATGCAGACCACCAGATCAAATTGACACGTCACTTCCTCTTGAGCAGCAGGGGTATAATCATCATATTTTCAAGCGATATTTTCAAATCCTAATACCTCAATTTTTTTTTTTCAGATGGTACCATGGTGCGATTACTAGATTGGAAGCTGAAAACATTTTGAGAATGAACAGAGAAGGAAGTTTCCTTGTTAGAAACAGTGAAAGCACTAAACAAGACTACTCTCTATCTTTAAAGTAAGCCTAATATTTTCTTGTCTTAATATTTTAATAATTTTATTTGCGTTTATTTTAGGAGCGCTCGAGGTTTTATGCACATGAGAATACAAAAATGCAAGGAAACTGGGAAATTCATTTTAGGACAGTTTAGTAACCCTTTCATGAGTATACCTGAGATGATTAAGTTTTATTCAATCGACAGACTTCCAATAAGGGGTGCAGAGCACATGTGCCTATCTCATCCTATCATAGTTCAACTTTTGTAACATCTTTTCATTCTCCTATCGAAAGTACTGATTTTAGGCTAGACAGTATCAAGCGTTAAACATAATGAAGCCAAAGTAAAATTGTTAATGAATTTGTTCCTTACAAATTATTATACATAGTTGATGTACAAGTTTTAACGATATTTATATTTATTATACTGAATTAAATATTTCTCTGAAAAATTAAACATATTAAAATGTTTTATATCCACTAATTGATTTAAATACGTCTGATCGTAAATTTCTAATCTGAATATAACATTATCAAAACGTACGCCTAATTTAAATAACAGAGCATTTCGTATATTATCGACATAACTTTAAAGACCTGGTGCACACTATTAAACATTTTCACCTCCTACAAAATCACATTGACAATTGTAAATAATTACAAATCTGGAGGAACTTAAATTGTGCGGGGGGAAAAAGCATATCTTTTTTTTTTTTATACAAGATAACTGTAGTGATGAAATGTTTTAAAATCTCACCATGGAATTATAAAATATTTTATTTTACTTTAATAACAAAAAAAAATTAATCTTATAAATGAACGTTATTACAATAAAGAATATTATTCTAGAGTAATAATAGTCTTATTGAAATATTTAATACTGCGCTCTAGGTCTAATAGAGACTGTTTAGTGATTGTTGTACTACTCAAAAATATATTTCCATAATTAACTATTTTAATAATATACATGAGATAATAAAAAATATATATATATATATATATAAAGTGAGTTTTTAAAATTATCTAGGTGAAAGGAAAGGAAGAGTGTGTTAAAGTAAAAAATTAGTCTGAAGAAAAAAAATTCTTTTCCCAGTGTTACCTCATTGTTAGAAAGCTCATATGTATAAATCATTAATTAATTTATTAAGCAAAAAAATGCCAAAGATTTAGTTTAGTAAGTCATGTCACAGACTGGTATAAATAGTGTATAGATCATCGTTTTATGACAATATTGCTTAAGAGGTCGCGCAGTTTTGTGCGGGGAGATAATTTAAGATTTCTTCCTTACTGAAAAACATTTTTTTTTTTTTTTTTTTTTTTTGTTTCAACATAAATCGTAGTTTTTTCCGTTTATACGATTGTTGAATTAATTTGAAATTTGATCTAAGTTTGTGCCCCCGATCATTTTCTAATCGCTTGAAAAAACTAAGATATAAAAAAAAAAACGTGATTAAGAGTGGTTTTGATCTTCCATTTTTTAACAAAAACATCCACTACTATTATTGTTAAATTTCTACTGATTTTATGACAAATATAGATAGTAATTGTGAATTGTTGATAGAAATTTTTATATGATGGTGGGGTGCCCTCAGAACATTTTTGTAAACAGACTGAAATAGGGGTACAGATTTATTTTTTTAAATAAAGCGATAGTTATATAAAATTGACAATGACATTGTTTTATAATGTAGATTACTAACAAAACAATAAAGTAGAAAGAGATAATGTTATCAAAATTCACGATGCAAAGAACCAAAAAGTAAAATAACTAGCTAGCGAGGTAACATCCAATAAAATATAAAATTTAACATTAAAAAATATTAAGACGTTGCAGTTGACTTAGTTACCAATATATTGTTTATAATACTTTAAAACATATATAACCGATATATTATTTATAAACCTCAATTATTTCATTGGTTCTGGTAAAAGTAATCAAGGATTTGTAAGAGTATTTTGATAAAAAGAAACTGTAAACATTCCCATTATAACATAAGTTAATATTTAATTAGATATGTACTTAGGTTGTGATAAAACTTGTTGTTGTATTGTGTAATTGTAGTTACTCTGTAACCTTATAAACTGTCTTATATTGAACAGTTTTAACAAAGAAAATATTAAAATTACATTTGTATATTTAAAGTGTTCTTTTTGTAAACATTCCATGGTTCTTCCTTACTAGACGGACTGTAGACAAAAAAAAATTGACAGAATAGTTTTCAGCTATCTTCTATTAATTAAAAACTGTACATTGCTGAAATTGTTTGCAAGAAGTATCAAATATTTAAAATCTCAAAGATATAAAAAATACTATAGCGATTTGTAAAAACATTCGCCCGTGTCTACTGAAAAGCTCTACGAATACATTTCTCCGAATAAAATCCACTCGGGAGTCGAGTTAAATTAAAAATCACATGTTTCGTTGTCCACGTATTAGCAAAATTTTCCATATGAATTTTTCAACTTATACTACATTAAAAAAAAAAAAACACACACACAATGTCAGCTGATTGGACAAAAACAGACAGATAATACATTATAATAATAATTAATATATTCTTTGTTGTAATATTTTCACATCTTTCTAGTAGCTATGATCAAATTTTAAAAATATCTTGATTTATTCGCAGCATAAACACACTTATTCAAAATGTAAGCTAGTTTTTGAGTAAAATATTTAAATGAAACTGTTTATTACAACATTAAACATATGTTATACATAAAACTGACAAATATAGGATAACGTTATTTCTTATGTAATATATTTATTAGTCATTAAAACAGAAAAAATTTTGTTTGCATCAATGTACATACAACCTAACAAACAAGAGTCAGCATTTTTATGGTAATCTATGACAAATAACCGCACAGACAAAATTTGCATTGCACAAGGAGTTCAAGGATTAAAAAAAAATGTAATACTCAACTAATCAATTGGATGATGATGATGATAATGATAATGAAATGATGATGATGACCATGCCGAGGAATCAGATGTTTGATATTCCATACTTATTGAACTTTTCCTGCCTTTCTTAGTTCAGTTTGACTCTTGTTTAAGAATTAGGTTATTGGTGTTTTCAACTAGCAGCCTGATATACTTTTTTTTTTTTTTACCAAAAACACGGGCACTCCGAGGGTTGATATAACCTCTGCTGCTGCGAATCCTTGTAAAAAAAGAAAGGTTATTGGTGTAATTTTTTTTTTTTTTTAATCGAATCTTCTTGGCACCCACGGTTATGTCTTTACTAAGCAATTATTATACATTAAAAAATAATATTGGTCTCAGTTTCTACCCCCCTTCATTGAATAAACTAGTTGGGTAATTGTTGAAAATTGTGTGTACTCAGATGCCAGATTCGTATAAAACCTAATCAATCCTGTGAGTTTTACCGTGTTTAACTGCAGCAATGTGCTTGCAATGGTGAGGGTTCTTTAATAATCCATTTACTGTTTATGACACGTCTGAATTCATTCTCTTTTCCTTTTGTTTTTTGTGAAGCCATAGAGAAGCCATTTTATCGTAATTATAGGTTTGTAAACACTCCTCTTATTAACAACCTAAATATGACTAATTAGTATCAAAAATAGAGTAGCACAATAAATCTACTCAAGCTGTGATGCAAAAGGTCTTGTGACCACCTCTTTTATCCCTATCACCATCTTGCCTCTTGCCAGTTTTGCTTCTTTGTCTTAGCACAATTTTTTTTTTCTCAACAACAATATTTTCATTATGAATAAAGAATATGCTCAAGCATTTATTAAGTGAAATTGACAGCTCATCCGAAATTCATCACGTTCTCAATTTTACTTCACAACCATACGCGAACAATATGTCGATTTTTTTCTCTCGCAATTATAGTCAGACGTGTTCAACTTTAAAGCCTGCCAGGTACTGCGTTAGATCTGCCATGTCTCGCTGGTTTAGTTCTCGGAGGCGTTCCAGTATTTTGGCCTGTAGGTTATTATGTCAACGTTTTGTAAGAATGCGAACTCTCGAATATTTTTGAAAGTGCGCAAAAGAGTCTGAAAGGCAAAACAGGGTGGCAGGCATTATCCAAAATGTAAGAGAATCAAACACCTACTCGCAACACTGTTGTCCCCGTACACATATATGCATTTTATATACATACGATAAAAATTTTGACACATTTATTAAACACAGTTATACCTCAACTACTTTTCACATTACCCTTCCTCACTAAAATACAAGGATGATACATTGACAGCAAACTACATTTAATAGCTTTCATCCACTTCTACAATTTACACATGAAAAAAAAAATTTAAAAAAATACACTTGTAAGAAAACAACCCGATGGCACATTGATCAAAGATTGGTACCTCAACTTTTCGTCACCATTCCCTTCATAAAGTAATAAACATGGTCAAAGAGCCACTTGACGGAATTATTACCTTGAGCAGTGAATCCTTTCATCTTGAGAACATAGAGATATGCAAACATAACCTACATAATAATCACTACTCTAAACACAATCAACAACTAACTCAACACTAACAACATCTACTATCACTAATAATACTACATCAATTCTATCAAATACAAACTAATATACATATACATTCCATTTGTTCATGGCCTGTCACATAAAGTAAACATATTTCTCTTTTCTGATCACTTTACAATAGCCTTCAACCGGTCACTCTCTTTTTTCCAAGTTAAAGATCCCACAAAACAGTAGTAACAAAAAGTCTGATGTAATTTACAAAATCAATTGTCAACTTGCCTCAGTATTACATGCCAATATCTTGACAAGGGGGTAAAGTAACATATCTATGATTAAAAACCCTGAAAAAAATACTACAGCACTGGCTACCCACCATTTTGAACACCAACAAAACTTTGATTTGAACAATCGAAAAATATTACATACAGAATAAAACAAACAATGTAAATTTTTAGAAAGGGTTTACATCGACACAGGATCAATTACAGAACAGACACATTTAAAATCGGCCGCAGCTATGCTAATATCATAAACCAAATTGAACATCAATAACAAATCACACAAAACATTTCTTCATAGTCTAATTTTTTGTACAATTTGACTCTCATTTCTCTAATTATCCCTGTCTATACAATCCTGAAAGGATAATCAGGCCGAATCATCATTTTTCCCATTGACGGCTCCTTTCACCACAAAGAAGCCTACTCCTCGTATAAAAATGACTTTCTATCCCGTCTTCCTTCCCCATCACGTTAAGAGGTACATACACGCTCAATATTATTGTGCAATGTGGGTTGTACAATATTTTGACGGAGGCCCTACCCTGCTCAATATTATTGTGCAATATGACACGTCTAAACAGAAAACAAACATTTTGATTGAGTACACGTTGACTGACTCTAAAATTTATTTCATCGTAAACAATTCATACTCACATCTTACATCCCATTTGTACAGTTTAAACGATGTTTATAAATCCCAATCCGTGAAGATGATCTCAATAAAGATCGAAACGTTGGCACAGAAAAGAAAATGTTTTTCTAAACCTGCGTCACACCAGACCGCACGATCTCCAAATAATCATTAATTAACGGTCCCTAAATACCATACAAGAAGATTGTTCAGCTAGTTATGTATAAATTAATTCAACCATAACGGAAAACAATAAATAAAATTGAGGATAGAAATTAATGAAAAAATAACAAAATTTGAAAACTACAAACTCGAGAAACAACCGATTGACAAATATTGAATACATAAAAATATAAAGTTCGCACATATATACATCTGGAAAACAAGGATTATCCAACCGTGAAAACCTCGTTGAAAGTTAATCTTAGAGTAACTCGAGGTGTGGCTTTAGCTTTTGTAGTTTCTCCATTTTGTATTACCACGGTTATATCTGTTTTACGTTTCATTTTTCTTAAAAAAAAAAAAAATCCCCAGATCAATTCCGAACAATGATGAGTCATTAGCTAGGTCATCATAAATACAATTGTTAGGATCGTATTCGCAAAAAAAAAAAAAAATTAGAACACTATTGTGCATTGTAATCAAAATGATAATGACGACAAAAAATATAGCATATATTAAAAAAATAATAATATAAACAGACTGGTCAAAACGAACAAAAAAATCCTGCATTGGATCTAATAGTACAAAGACACCGCCAGCAACAAAGACAGCTATACCACCGTTTGCTCTAATACTACAAAGGACAGCGACTAATCAAAAACAATCTCTTAATCTCAATACGCAAACTACAAAGCGAGGACAGGCGGACCAGATAGATAGGGAAGACCGATCAGCTGACAAATCATAATTTTTACCCTAATTTATTCCCCTAGCTCTTTAAATTTATAAACGAAAGACATTTTTGTTTTATTTTAACCTTCAAATTAATTTTACAATTAATATTTATTATTATTATTATTATTATAAGTACGAAAAAAATATATTGTCAATTTTTTTAAATCTGTTGTAATTTAAATAGCATAAATTTCACCGTGTGATTGTATACATAATCATCTGCTATTGATTGCTTTGTATTTTTTGTTTTGGTCTTTCGTATTTTTGATTGTCATTTGTTGGTTTTTACTCGATGACATAGTTATTTTCCAACAATGTGCTAATTGCACTTTATTACCGTTGAAGAATATCTAAAGTGAACATTCAAAACAGCTGTAATTATTTTTATTTATTTTTTTTTGTGTGTGTGATTTTTATTTTTAAATGGTAAGCAGATACGAGCGTTACAATAGACTAGATTAGGATTAAAATTGAGTTTGTACACTATTACAGACTATGCAGTATGGATTTAAACCTACGGCTGATGATGGTTTGATCAATTCGACAAACCCTGTTTCAAACGTCAATTCCGCCGAGGCAAAGAACGTTTCTTCGACATCAGAACCCATTATGAAGCCAATTACACCCGTAGTACTGAAAAAGCTTCAAACGCCACAATTGGCTGAACAGGCCGAAGAAACCATCTCAAGTTAGTAAACATTTCTTTTATAATAAATTTTCCCAGTCGTAAATCTTTTAGACCGTCGAAATGATTCTGCAAAGTTTCTGCTTTGTGTTCTGTAACAAAGTATTTCCATAGAACATATGTTTCTGGTTTGATTGATTCACTTAGATTTACAGGTTAAAAAAAATCACCTCCGATAAAATTGTTTTAGTTTAAATCCCTCGAATGGCTTTTGAATATAATCGCTCTTAATTAAAATTGTAAAGTTAACAAAACTACGTATAATTATCTAAATAAAAAGTTTTTGGGTTAGGATTTTCAATTTTAAAACAGCTGTATTATCCCCCAGACGCGACTTTGTTTTTTTCCACCAATTATATTTTATTTCTAGTTTAAAACTGAATTTTGGTGTATAAATAAATTTTATAACAAAAAAATGTATGTCAGCTTAAAAACTGAAGTGTTAAACTCAATATAAAATTTTTATATAAGTTCTTGTTTGAGATGATAAAGCGGGATTCAGCTCGTGACACAAACCTTTTTCATCTCAACCAAGACCTTACATAAAAATTATCGGAAGAAGTGATTCGGTCAATTAGAACCACTAAACATAATCGATTTAACAATATAAAAAATAAGGGGCGTCGGTGGCCGCAAGGTTTAGTCTTTGGCACGGCGCTCATCACTGTAAGAAAAAGGTCCCGGGTTCGAATCCTGCGGCCCTGCATTCGAACCCGACATACTTACGAATGTTTTTTTTGTTTTTTCAAAAACACCGGCACCCTCAGGGTTTATATGACCTCTGCGAACCCTCGTAAAAAAATTCAGTGGTCCGCTTGATCAATTGATACATTACAATTAAGGTTATTAGTTGAGATGAAAAAAAAAGCCAACTGTACGAGCAGGATTCGAACCCACGATCTTTGGCTGTCTTCTACCACGAGCTCTACCTCACGAGGTCACGATAGAGCAGCGAGCGGCGTATTAAGCCGAAAGTCGTGGGTTCGAATCCCGCTCGTGCCATTGGCTTTTTTTTCATCTCAACTAAAACCTAAATTAATTGATTCAGGGTTTATTTTTTTAAAAAGTGTAAATATGAATTTCCTGTAATTATTGGTTTTTGGAAAACAGAATATGTTTTTGATTGGACATGAATGTACATTTGTTAATACAAATTAAAAGATATTAAACTTATAATTGTCGAAAACATTTCGATTTAAAGCCAACATAATTAAACATGACCGCAGTGGCACAATGATTATAGGGGGGGGGGTCCTCGGATTTGTCACGCTAGAGTTCTGGGTTCGAATCCCCTCAGAACCCATGACTTTTTAATTTATTGTATAAAAAAAATATTTTAAAGTGGTTTGACCCAATTTAGCCATTACAGTACTGGTATGACATAAATTTTTGATTAATTAGACATTTTATATAGAAGGAGTGGGGATTTCTGGACAACCGCTTAATCACGCTTGTCACTAGCGTTAAACGTTTGGATTATTTAAAAAAAAATTCTTTTCAACAAATTAAACCGGATATAATCAATAGTTTTACTAATGTTTCATAAAACCAACATTAAAATCGAATAATCCGGAATTTAAAAAAAAAGAGTAAAATTGTAAGAGTGGAGATGTTTTGTGCAAGTTGTTCATCCAGGACGGTCCAAAGAACCATGGATACGTATTGCTATAGCAACACGGTGTGAAGTAGTAAAACGGGGTACCCTCCCAACATGAAATCTTCGGGCGTATAAACAACTTTTCTACGAGCCGCGTGACCCCCCCACATTATTTATCATGTCTTCGAAACTTTCCTGGCACGAAAATGGCTGAGGTCTTGATAATTACAAAGTTTGCAGCAACAATTACATTTGAGTGACAATTTAGCCAAAAGTGAAAGAGTTTAAGGGAAATGTAACAAATGGTCTAATTAACAAATTGATTGTAAAATTCGTAACTTTTAATTAACTTTTAAATATTGACTTATTGTGCTTTGTAATAGGCAAGGTGATCACAGAACAATATTTTTTTTGTGGGAAGGAAGTAGCATACAAAAACACAGATTATCAAGAAGATCTATACCCAATTAATTTATAATTTTATGTAAAGTATGAATGAGATGAAATTGACCGCCAGGTCATGGGCTCAGAACCGCTTGTGTTACTAATTTTTCATCACCAATCAAAACAAATGAATCTATACATATGTATACACAGTAAGTCCCTTCAACGTTACAATTACCAAATTAATGAACATAAAAGAGAATTAAAGGTCGAGGTAGTTTAGGACAGAGAAATCCCAACATAACGATCCGGGGTTATCTCGTCTTACCTCGTCGTACTTAACTGCCCCTTGATTACCTGATCTGGATTCTCATAGTTTGGGAACATCGTGCAGATCTTTAGACCGTTAGTTCATGGACTTTTCCAAGTGCGTAAGTCCTTTGATCAGGCTGACTACACCTCTACGGCCATGATGATTTCCACTCATTGCTTTGGAACTCTCCCAACTTCTTGGCAGTACTGTACTACTTACACTGGTCGGACTTCGACCTTCTAGGAGTGTCTTTGAGTTCCCCCATTGACCGACCTGCATTCGCCCTTTGATCCGAATCGTCGGTATCCATTGGGACCGAATTGGGCCGGATGATCCAAAAGCGAAGAAACGAATGAGCACACGTCCATTAGAACCAAATCGTACGGTCGTGTTAGGCTGTGTATAGCCGAAGCACTTTCCGATCCAAATAACTTTGGATTTTCCAATCCTATTCGACCTCTACTGCCAACCACGTGGCATCAAACGCTCACCATTGTTTAACGCAGTTCTTTGCTTTTTCGCTTACCTATTCGTTTCGTTTTCATCACGAAAAATTGATAAGTGCGGTTGAGGAGTAGGCTCTTGGGACATGCGTGATCCACTATATCATCGGAGAGATCTCTAGCGTAAGCCAGTGTTGGGCAAAAATTAATCATGTCTAATGATTAATGATTGATCACTCAGAACGTTTAGTCACGATATGTGATTGATGGCTAAATTAGTCATGACTAACATTAAATACGAAGCATGACTAATTTTGGTCATAATATAGTTAGTCATGACTAACATTAAATACGAAGCATGACTAATTTAGTCATAATATAGTTAGTCATGACTAAATTTCGATAAATCATATTCGTATGGGTGCCAAAAGATGAAAAATACACAATTTCATCACATTTAAAAAAATTCTAAGGTTTTCGTTTGGGATAACATTTTTTGAGGTTGGCCTTAAGCACGATTCTCATCTCAAAATTTTTATCCTGAGTCTATTGGATTTTGGTAGGTGGTCATTTTAGCCAGAGTTGGGCAAAATCTAACTAATTCAATCACGATTAAGATTTTTGATTGAAGTTTAATCATGATTGAATAAGTCATGAGTAAATTAATCATTGTATGATTTAGTCATACCTCGTGATTGAATTAATCATGACTAAGTCAAGGACTCGTGATTCATTTAATCATGAATAATTCAATCATGATTAAACTTCAATCAAAGATCTTAATCATGATTGAATTAGTTAGATTTTGCCCAACTCTGGCGTAAGCTGTGGTCAAGGACTTCAGAAATGGAACTTCCAATATTTTTGTTTATTTCTTCCATTCCATTTGTATGAAAACGAAGAATTTACGAGCAGCAACAAATCGTCTACATCCATTTGGGCTGTGTCGTGAATTGACGAAAATAGGCTACATTGCCGGTCGTCCTATTGGTCAAATAGTTGGGCTGCTGAACGGCCGTTATACTTCGGTTCCAATGGACGAGCAGCCGTCCTTTGGTATGTGATCCCAAACTATGAGTAGTGTATTCCATCTCGTGTTTCTGTCGGGTCGAGTAAATACTCTGAACCTCTTTCACCATATTGTCAGTCTTGGGTCTTCTTTTAGCTTGAGTTCATTAATTTACCTACCTTACTTCACCTCCCTGTACTACCTCTGAGACAACCTCTTCTGAACTATTGTCTGAAGGAAGAGGCTTTGGTAGCAACGGTTACGGCGTTGAATCCGCGCTCATCACAGTCACTAAAGGTCCTGAGTAATAGTGCAACGGCCCTGCATTCAAATGAGCTTTTTTTTTTCAAAAACGCCGTCACTCCGAGGGCAGATGACCTCTGCGAACCTTCGTATAGCTCACTTCTATCCAAACGTAGATGTGTGGCATCGGTTTTCTCCGGTAAACTGACAGTTCTAAACGAAAATGGTTCAGTCCAGTCGGCAAATTTCGCAATTGCCCCTAATGGGTGCTTTTTTCATTTCTTGAAACGAAGCGCCTCTTTGATAGTTCACATAACCAGATATGCTCCTATCCACCGACAGTGTATACACCCATTTTTATATACTGTTTTTTTGTTGGTAATCTTGTGTTCAAGAACGGCGAAGTTCTAACGTTTTAAGTCACTCCTTACCGCAAGAGCCAGGAATACAGGGGAAACACCGAAGCAATGTTGCTTAAATCTGTCCCTTCTTATCTAGATTCCGTTCTCAGCAGGATACTCAGCTCCCAGTTGGCAGTATCAGTCCTTTTCATAGGCTTAACTGCTTTCCTTGAGTACCTGGAACCTAGCCATACATTCGATTCTTGTCCCCTCATAAACCGTACTTAGCTTTAACGGCTATCACTCCTGCATCAGTTCCTTTATTTGCCTATCTGTTTTTCTTGTGAACTCGGAACTTAACTCTCTTTTCGTTTTTCTCGATTGAATGATTTTTGCCGTTTGCAAGCCGCAAGCCTCTCGCTCGGCAGCCCATGATCTATAATCCTTTTCTCTTTTATCTTTTAGAAGAATGACTAAACCTTTTTTTTGTTAGTTTTTCTAATATTGGTGATGCAGTTATAATTATGGTCTTTTCACTATTCTCTATCCAGACCCCATGTGCTTACCCTTACCTGGAAACCCCCTTGTACACAAAAGGGCGGCTGTGCCCATTCCTAGAAAGGATACTATTGCCGCTCCTTCTCAATTTTATAGTTATTTACTACCACCCTGTAATAAAGTGCGTTAAATTTCACAAGTTCAATATTCAATGTTTTATGTATTTTACATAAAATCTGATTGAATTGAATTGTCTACTTCATATTATAATTGTTTAAATTCTCGCAACTCTTTAAGAGATTTAGCTTCAAACTATTCGAGTATTTTTATAACAAAATACATAAAAAATAAGCATCCCAATTAAAATCCGTAATAAAAGTTACAATCAAATAGAAGGTTTTTCGTTTAATTATTGACGACTTGTGGATTCAAACCTGTTTTTATGATGCGTTAAATAAGAATTAAGTAAATTAAATGGTAATTAAATTTAATTGCCTAGGGTATAGTTCTTTTTAGATCTTTTCTATTGAGAAGGAGTTTCCTGAATGCGTTTGGGCCTATTCCGTTGTTCCGAGGCTCTTTTTTTGTCTGCTGCTTCGCTACCTGAAATTCCCTCATGATCTAGGCCACACTTTAGCGTCAGGCTATCTTTGAATGCCAGTTTTTGTAGGGTACACAGTTCCATACGTTTTGAGTTTATCTTGTATTCTTGGTTAGCCTTTGAACTTTTTTTTTTAGTCGCGCCCTTGAATATTTCATGTGCACGTGGTTTTATGGATGGCAATTCATCTTAAACGTTCACTAGTGTTCGCGGTCCGCTTGACCAATTAATATTTATCAATTAATTAAAGTTTTTAGTTGGGATTTTAAAAAAGTGTCACGAGCGGGATTCGAACCCACGATCTTCCGCTAAATATGCCGCTGTTCTACCGTCTGAGCTGTCGCGACCTCGATCCACACGGACGCTAACTTTCCAGGTCAACCCCACCTTTTGAATTTTTTTCCGCCCTTTCGCCATTTTTCAAATGTGTAGCCTTATTTGATTCTCGGCGACAAATGAAATGGCCACGAAGAGCTTTAGTGAAGATATACTTCATTTTAACTTATTAAATTCACTATTTTTCCTGTTCCGCTTGACCAATTAATTCGAAAAACGAGCTGAATTCGAAAAATGGATAAAAAGGAGGGACAATTAAAAAACAAGAAAAAAAAGTGGGCTCGAGATGGGAAGTTAGTGTCAGATTGAATCGAGGTCACGACAGACCAAGAGGTAGAGCAGCGGCGTGGGTTCGAATCCTGCTCGTGACACTAACGTTTTTTCACTACCGAGACCATACATAAAAAGGAATAATTAATTGAAAGAAGAAATGATTTATTACAATTAATTAAGGTTTTTAGTTGAGGTAAAAAGCCAACGGCACGAGCGGGATCCGAACCCACGCCGCTGCTCTACCACTTGGTCCATCGTGACCTCCATTCACTCTGACACCAACTTCCCATCTTCAACCCCTACTTTTGAATTTTACCCCCGTTTTGCCATTTTATCTTTCAATTTATAAAGATTTTAGTGGGGATAAAAAAAGTCAGTGTCGCTAGCGGGATTCGAACCCACGATCTTCGGGTAGAAACGCCGCTGCGTTGACCAGTTGTTGAAACCACTTGAGCTATGCTCTTGGCTTTTTTATCTCAACTAAAAACCTTAATTAATTAAAAGATAGTTTTGATGGAGCCAAGGGTCATGTGATGTCCACAGTTAAGCCAATTTACATCCATTTCCGTACCATTTTACATCTTTGAACCACCTGTATAACTTAGAAATGCGCCAGGTTTGTTCTATATTTTCATTGCGCTTTATTTTCAATAATAGCGTTGAACGGTTGTTCAAAGTTACGCCATCTCTGTTATTTTAACTCATTAATCCACCATATTCTTAGCTTAACCAATTAATACATGACGATTAATTAAGGTTTTTAGTTGAGATGAAAAAAAAAGTTAATGGCACGAGAAGGATTTGAACCCACGACGACAAGGTCGCGATAGCTCAGGTGGTAGAGCAGCGGCGTATCTAGCAGAAGGTCATGGGTTCGAATCCCTCTCGTTCCATTAATTTTTTTTCTTCTCAATTAAAAACCTTAATTGTTATTTTAACTTTGATAAGCTTTGGCATATTAAGTGAAGTATGTTTCTTACCATTCACCGATGAATTATTAGTTACTCAATCGTTGCCATCCTTTCAATAAATGAGGTTGGAAGCTCCAACAGTTACTTGAACTTTTTTGTTATATTTTTAGTCAATATCTGTAACTTCCATGTGTGTTTGTCGTGTCGGATCTATTATCAAATGTATGAGATTATATAGGATTTAACCAAAACTACCACAGAGTGCTTGTCATATCCATTACGTATTTAGTATTATATGATAAGTTCTCGTAAGATTGGCTTCTTTTGGAATGATTTATATTTTTGATTTCTCAGGGTAGAGCTGAAATATTTAGCTTTGTTTTCATGGTGATTGTTGCCTTGTAGGGATTTATATTTAGACCTTTCTTCTGTTATTTTTTTTATTGTTATATTTAATTTTTTTTGTAATCGTTCCATCAGTGTCTGGTCATATGCTCCTTATTGTTAGGCCCATGTCATCTGCTTGCTGGTACGTCAATGCTCATAGTGGCGCATGTAGGAAGTGTACGGGTGAACGTGGTTATCTTCTTTGGCAGTATTGTTGCGGGTTTTTCTTCCCATTGACAGTTTACTTTTTAGCTATTTTAGCATGTTTAGTATCCATTGACGATGTTTTTATTCCTTTATTTTCACCTGCTGCTTTAACAAATGTTTCTTCTATATCAGTGAAACCACAAAAATTAGTTTCTTCTGAACTTCTATTGCATGTTAGATTATGAAGTGCTCTTGTGGTAAATTTGTCTTTTTTGTAAGCTTATGTTGCTTATGATGCGGTGTTTTTTTTTTCTCTTGTGCGTTATTTATACAATGCGTATTCATATTTTAAAGAATTTTCATAAGACGAGTTGTAATGTATTATCTGAAGCTGAGCCTGGGTTTTTTTGTTTTTCATGAAAACTCTATTGAGATGTGATACATAGGATAAACCCACGTCATCATCGATCCAAGCCCGGCTGCGGGACCGTTCATAAAATTTATCCCCGTAGCTTCTCGTAGACTTGGAAATACGGAATATTACAAAAGATAAATCGTCAGTGTGACAATGTGACCTCACTCAATCCGCCATAATGGACACCCATAAATGGAACAATCATCCTTTCTTTACGTAACAAAATTTCTCATACCTTGAGATAAAGTTTAGTGTATTTAAAATTTAAAATTTTTCTAAATTTATGACACCTTGGATCTGAACAGTAAATCTATGCAAGGTTTATTAACTAATTCTGCCAAAGATAGAAATTCTTTTAACGGATTTTGCTTGAAAGATAATATCGGTCGGATTTATATCAAAGGAAGGGAATTAAAAAAAAAAAAAAAAGATTTCTGCGTGTGGTCTGTGTGATGATGAACCTGTAATTTGATCCTTGCCACCATTTTGGTCTGCTTCACATCGCCGCGTTGGTCTGGTAGACCAAATTACAAAAGAAGAAAAGGCTATCGATTGAAACTGGGCTCTCCGTGTCAAAAGTAAGCGTAATTAAATTCATTTTGTTCCATTGTATAACAAGTTTGGTTGTTGAGTTTTTCGACTTATACGCTTGACTTGTACTTCTCGACATTACAGGAAAAACTGAAAAGTAATATCCTATATAGTTATCATAGATGGTGCAATGATTTCACCCTATTCGCCAGTTTCCGAGCGATAGTCTTCGTGGACCGTACGCCGTATTCCGTGTATTTATGTAATCAATAATGGTCAATAGAAGCTGTTGTACCAACGTAAATAACTACAAATTGATTGAGCGCAGAGGTAAAGAAGAGGACAAGTCTTTTCGTTGCAATGGTCGAAAGTGTCATCCTGCGATAGTCACAGATCATGCAGTTGAATGAGTTCTTTCTGTTCCACAAGAGGAAGTTTCTGTTCCAACTGCATCACTCCGACCGAGAAAGAGAAAAACTTGCTTCTACACTGAAAAGGAAAGCAACCAAAGCAAATAAATTAATTCGGCAAGAATTGAGTACAACAAAGTACATCAGAACTAACCTCAAACTGGTCAGACTAAATTTATAAACTTGCAGGAGAAAATTTCTTCCACGCACCATCGCCGAGTGTATTAGTTATTTGAATGTCGGAGTAGTGCTAAAGTGAACGATGAACCGCGGAACGACGTAGGTGAGTGACTTCGTTCTAATGAAACTTCATTGTGTAGGTGGTATACTATACCTACCTTTATACATTTCTCTGTGGGAAAAAGTTGCAATCAGGCACTACAGTGAGAATCTCGTTATAGCAAGATTGATGTTACTGCAGTAGGTTAGTGGGTCGAAACGATTTCCCCTTTCCAAAACTTCCTGGGTCGAAACGAATTTCAGGCCGATTGGCCGAAATGCGATATTCCCGAAAGTTTAATGCTAAGGCGAAGATTTTAAAAGGAAGAAAATGTTTATATTAGGGTGAGAAATGCCGATTAAGCACACGAGGATGACTGGTCCTGCTGACTCGATGGTCATGCTCCTCCGTCCTTCCAACGGATCTCGACTTGCATCGGCACCCGGAGGGTTGATATAACCTCTGCTGTTGCGAACCTCAAAAGACAACCTGGCTTTTGCGTCATTTTATTTTTTATGTGTTTAACATAATTTCAGTTTTATTTAATTACATCAATAGTTCATGCTAGAAATGGCTTTTAAAATTTTATTTGCCCTAAAATATACTATATATACTGGACTAAATCCAACTTGTCAAACAATATTTGCTTGATTTTCTGCAAACTATAAGAGAGAAGTCGGCATAATCGCTTCGCTACTTATTCTCGTGTAGTGTAAGATTCGATAATTTAATAAACCAGAGAGTATATTTTTCAACACAATTCCATCTTTGTACATAACAATGTACTTAAAGTTCAACAAAATGTGTGTTACCACAAAGTGATTTACCCCAAGCGACACACTGCACCATTAGCGTCCACAACATTCCCAGCGACTGACTTAGAGGCCCAGAAGGACTTCTGCTTCCGGATCGTCTCCTGCTGTCAGCTGTTCTGCCCGGGATGAGTCTTTGGTCTTTACTGCTTTTTAATTTCCAAATCATCCCTTTTTGACCAGTTTCTCTACCGGAGTCGAAGAGGAAAAGAAAATCAATTCGGGGAGTAGAATTTATAATACTTTTTTTTTGTCTATGTGACAATCTTTCAGCAGTAAGTAACTCAACATTAGTTTATTTGATCGGTGGTCCAACGATTGCAACTTCATGTTTGACAAGTTCGTGGGAAACATCACGTGGCTACCGTCCGCGTCTGCGACACCCTTCGACCTTCGTAGTCATTTGTCCAACTGTGCAATTATTGCAGGGCTATGTTTATCTGGTTTGTGAGGAACGTCACGTCGCTTCTGTCTATGCTGTGACACCCTTCTACCAACTGCTTTATTATTGAACAGTTACGTTTCCAAGATTTTTGGGGAATGTCATGTTGCCGCCTGGGTGATCGCCTCTTCCGATTTACAGCCTTTTTTCGTTTAAACATTTTTTGTTTTTCTTTCTTTAACAATTAGAATTTATTCGAAGACAGGTTTACACTAGTTTTGGGGTGGGGATTCTTTAACCACGAGTTAACTGTATCAGGCACCTCTGAGTCCGTCCATTTCTTGTTTTGTTTAGTGTGGGCTCTTTCTGAATTGGAATAGTCTGTTCGATTTTGTTTTCCAAATTGTAGGTTTTGTGCTGTATATGCTACGTATTTTCTATATATGGTCATCCTGACCAGTTTGCCTGCTGGTTGTTCATCACCCAAAATCCTTTGAATCCTGACGACCAAGGTACTGTCAGGTTATATTTTTACGGAAATTGGAAGTGAATTTTGACGGGCTGTCTGATTTTTTTGAAGATTCATTTGTCAGTGTATAATGAGCTTGTTTGCTCTTTAAGTTTGGTTTATCACAAAATATAATCGACCCGGTTCGTCCTCTGATCTTGGCGTCATAGTCTTCATCTAGACTTGAGACTTTCGACACTCGGCCACCATGGCAAGTATGCCAGTCAGATTTTTTTGTATACGCTCAATAGCCTCCGAGAGTTCAAGAAACACGAGATAGTCTAGAAACAATTAAACCGAAAGCTAAATAGCACAATGAGCCCTCAACAATCCACACATTTTCAAAGTTGCCCCATTACGAAAGGGAAAATGACACACTCGAAAAACCCAGTATATACAGTCAAACCAGAGGAAATTGTACGAACACAAATCAATAATCGCTCCCAGACATTTATGCTATTAAAAACACGGAATAACAAGAAAAAAGAAGAAGAACACAATAACAGACCGGAACAAACAACAAAAACCCAGACTTAATCCATCAACGACGCCGACAAACACGCCCCTTTCACTCCTTTTTGTTTCACAGTCGTAAAAGAAGGGCTGACAAAAATAAGATATCCACTGAAGATGACCAAATATCAGGAAAAAATTATTAGTTTTAATTGACCGGAACTGATTCTTTCGCGATGGTGAAGTAGAATCGTTTATTTTACCTCTTTTTTTGATAGTCAAAAGAATTATATGTTATATTCGCCTATTTCTTTGTTTTAAGCTGACAGCTGTAGGATGAAGTTTCGACCACAGGAGCTTTAAGTACTAAATGATTACTTCAAATTTTACCGCATTTTGAAGGATTTGTTTAAACAATTGCATTTTTCTCTCTCATTCTCTCCTTGGATCCGGTAGATTTCTTTTCAAATAATACAGAAAAAAGTAAATGTAAAGATCGGCGTGTGGCTTATACTCATTTTACAAACAGTCATGTCGTGCGTAAACTATAACTTAATACTCAAGAAATATTAATTTCCCTGCGTTAAATCTTCAGCGGGCCAATACCATTTTAAAAGCTATTGATAAATAAAAGAAGAAGCACAATTTGAATTATTTATCGCTCTGATGAGGCCATTGAGCTTTTTGAGTAGATTTTTCTACTGGCGTTAACATATGGTAATATAAAAGGTGAATATATTAGGTTATGCGGAGTTGAACTTTTCCTGGCGAAGTTAAATAATTTTTGCCAATACGGAAAAATATATAAGGCACGGTTGGTGGGAAAACGAATCCATTTCTATTCATTAATGCAATCCGCTTTTCCTTGAGGAGCTGCTTTTGTTATCCGAGGATTTGATGGGATGGAACGTTTCCCTCTGAAGTGAAAAAAAAAAGCCAGCAGTGCGATGCCTGCAAAATAGCATAATCATCGAAGATGTCTGCCCAAAGAGGTAATATTCGATCCTCCTTCCGTGCGACGATACCCAGGATGGGCTGATAAGACGGGAGCCGTTATTTTTTATCTCAGACCCCTCTTTGAATCCTCGGGTCGGAGATTTGAAATCATTTCTTGACGAGAGAACAAAGGTGTCCAATTTATGTGTGAGAAGAAAAACCCAAATTTCGAGGAAATTGGACAATTTTTGTTGTTCGTTCTTTCTTTTCAAAAGGAAAATACAACTTTCAAAACATCTCGGTTTCTTCCGCGTGGTGGAAAGCCCAGGAAAGAAAGCATGATCTTCGCCTCCTAAGGGAATTGAGTTAACGCAGCCGCTGACACAACCCAGAGATTTCGGTTTGTCATCATCAACCACACTCACGCACTGATGATGTATAATGCTCGAGCGACTGACTTGTATTTGCCTCACTAGCAATAGCCCGTTCAGGGTTCGAATCCCGGCAAAAAATAAAAACAAAGTAATGTTCTAACGTATAGCCGGGTAGTTTATAGGAACGATTTAGCTCTTTCTTTTAGGGCATGTTTATCCCCCTGGAGGCCGGTGATCAGTCTCAAAATCAAAGGAATTTCGCTCGGAACAAATTAAGAACACAATTGTAGAGGGACATCTCTATTTGTATCTTGGATCAAAATGTATAGAAATAAATTGTATAAATAAGGAAATAAAGTCGATACTAACCTGCTTAGATGGGGTATCACCTGGATTTTCTTTATTATAGTTCTAGTTACAAAGCCTAGGCTAGACTCCTCTATTCCTCGTATCCCTGCCTCTATCATGGAGGGGAGAGCCAGATCATAAGTTGTTATCATAAACTACTCGTTCGCACCATGCTGTTAGTTGGATTTTATTTCTTATTTTACATAATTTGGTTCATCTTCAAAAAGCATGAATGAAGGGACATAGTAAAATAAGTCAGGATGTAAACCATATTTTACAATCTTTATTCAACACATTAACGTTTCAATTACATAGGCAACATAGACACAATTCCATTCTATTCAATCTTACGACTCTAGCTAATGTCTGCCAACCCGTACCCTCGAGGAAGAACCCCTTATAATATTTAAAATGTAATTTGTGCTGTGAGGAGTGGCCAAAATAAGGTAGTTTAGAAAAAGACCTTTTTCATTTTCTTTCCGACGTTTCGACCTTTATTCGTGCCATCTTCAGAGCTGGGTAAATACACATATGTTCAAACATTTTTTGTATTTTCATCGTGTTATTGGTTCAAGAGAAATTCAGCCGGACCATCTAAAAACACACCCAGTATATAAAGAAATTGCACCGTTCAATGAGTTGGGACATTGAGCAATGATCCTACCACCTTCCAGAGGTTGACCAATTGTCAGGAACGCTTAAGGGAACGTATAGCCAGACTATCCGTGAGCACGCAAGCCGCCTCCCCGCGTATTCCAGAAATTGTTAGAAGCAAATATGAAGGTGAACGGAGAGAAATGCGAGTTTGTCAAAATGGAAGTCGCATATCCGGGATATAGTTGAAGAAGAAGGACACGACGGGAGTCGACTGAAGGCGACAGTCCTCCGTCTCTAACCCCAGATATAGAGGCTTTCTCTTTAGCTGGTCAAAGGGAACAATAATTTAGAAATATTGAGACTTGTGTCGCTGAACACGGCGAATCTGGCGAAGAATTTCATCGATCTCCCTATTTTTTGCGAAGTAGGGCCAAAGAACAAGAGTGCAAAGTAGCCGTTTCGGTTGCAGGTGTTACCTGCGCCGAAAACGGAGAGACCCGGCGACATCCGGGAGTGAGGTTCCTAAACCGACAAGGCGTATTATTAAGGAGCGAAAGGTGGAAAGTAGGTCAACGTGACACAAATTTATGGCCGTATCTCTGGAGGAAACCGTGGAAGCCACGGAGATGGTTTTTATGCCACTCATGCATCAGGTTCACTTAGGAGCTACGGAGGAGAATTGAGAATAGCGAGACATATAGTGACAGAAAAGCTAAGCTCACGCTGAAGTATTTGTTGCCTGTCGGTAAGGTGAAGAGGGGGCTCTTGGGCAATGGAGGCAAGATAAAAGAGTGATTTGCGGTAATCCTGACGCCGACGATCTGGAAGGACATTAGAGGACACTCAGACCTCTCCAAAGTAGACCGCATTCAGGGAACCTTAGTACATTTGTCCAAGGAACAAGTCATGTTGACCGGTCGGTGGGACAACCGTCAGAGACCAATTACACGGGAAATAGCACGACTGACCGGCAAACTGCAAGAAAACGTGGAGACGACTGATCTTCGTTTTGTTCGAATTGAGACTGACGTTTCTGTCTTATCATTGTTTCTCAATGCTACCCTCTCCTTGTCTACCAATTTACCTAGAGATTTCAGCCCTTAAGGCTTCGTTAGTATTAAAGAACCTGTACCTGGGGATAGAGGCCGTTTCACAGGAGAAAGTCAGTCACTACTGTCTCCACAGGAATTGAGTGAAATACTCAAGACCGAGGACTCTGCCCTACCTCTGGAGTTGAGTTTGTTGATAGTAATCAGCCCAGCGGAAGGGAACCGATACCATCGGATAACGGAAGCACACGACGTGGCCGCCGAGGGCCACATTTTCTTGGATATTCTCTTACAGGCGCCAGACCAGAGGTTCCAGTTGTATTCCGCGGAGTTGCTGCCAGTGTTGAGGTTTTGAAGAAGTCTGTCATCCTAGAGGACTATGCCGATTACTTTCTGATATCGAATGATCGAGAGTATTATGCTACATTGGACGAACCTGACGTGAGGGCGCAAATATGTCCGGCAGAATTTCCAGTAATTCGTCATCGTCAGCCGGCCTGTTTCAGTGCCCTATTCTTGCAAGAAGAGTGGCGGAAAAGCGCAAGTGGAAGGTGCTGAACTCTCAGTAACAGGTAGCTTGGATTTCTATGATTTGGGATGCAGAAAGCAGCACATGGATCTGTAGTCTGACGGAACCCACGGTGCTCACGATGCAGTGCTGAAAGAAGGGAGAGACTGAAATAGCCCTGTAAAATGCAGAATCTAAAAATGGCCTCGGAGTGTGCAGTGCAAACCCCGTACCATTACTTCCTATCGATATAGGAAGGAAACAAGGAAATGGCATCAAAGCGGAGAATTACTGTCCTTCCCCTCAGCCGAATACCAGGGCGGAACAGAGTATTTCGTCCTCATTGAATTAGAAAAAGACGTGAAGGTCGATTCCAACCGATGGAGTACTACCGAAATACGGCTAAAATTTTTAGGAAAATCATTGAACCAGCTGGCAGAAGCAAGATTCTTGAAGCAAAAAGCCATTTAGGGCGGAGCCAGTGTCGCCATCGCCTCTCTAATTGTACCACAAAACCATGTAACCAGCGGTACCCACAAAACAGACGAAGGCCCGGAAGAAGTTATACTTCTACGAGAACTTTGGGCCATGGAACCGAGTTAAGCACCAGAGACAGCCACTCTAATTAGTGTAGACTGTAGAATTTTAGTGAATTTGTGTTGGAGGTAGTTATTAGATATTAAACGTTGCACTGTAAGGTGGCTTGGTGGCGAGGGGTGACCTAATTCGGCCCTCGTCTTAGGAGTATGTTTATGTTAAGGGATGGTTATGGATTAGTTTTGGATTTGGATGGTTATCGTTATCAGCCAGCCAGATATCAGGACCCAATTAGCCTAGGGGCCAGAGACGATAAAGCGCCCTTCTTATCCCTTCTTATCATTGCAGCCAAACACATCAGCCCCTAGACCAATTAAACAAATATGTATAGAATCCCTTGTATCGACTAGGAAGGGGCTCACTCTTACTGTTGTGTTAGTGTCGGTTCCACTGCTGTAATCTTTTATTGTCACTGTCAAAAGTACGTTGCGACGTGGGACATCGTAAATTGTCAACCATGTGGGCGACACCTGTCTTCGCCGGTTCGCCCGCTGCGTCGGAACTCCCCCGAATTTTGATTTTCCTTTCCAACCCTACGCCGGTAGAGAAGCAGGTATAAAAGGGATGACTGGGAAATCAAAAGCCAGTCAAAACCGAAAACTCATCACAGAGATACAGACAGTCAAAACGAATCGCGGGGTTGTTTGGTAGTAGTGCAGCTTGTTTCTTCTCCCACCGTATTTTTCCCTTTTCTCATTTCTTCTCCGCGACGCTTAAGTGTCAAGGCCTAACGTTCGGCTTGCATAAAAACCATCGACGTAATTTAAAAATATAACGTGATTTCGAATAAATTGGAAAATTAAAGGTTTATTCTTCCTTTTTACACCTAAACTGAAAAGTGTATTATGAAATTCGTTTAAAAATTGCGTACTTAAATATGATTATTCAGATATCGTGAGATGCGGTCTGGTGTGATTTAGGTTTCAGAAAAACATTTTCTTTATCGTGCCACGTTTCGAGCTTTTATTGAGATCATCTTCAGAGCTCAAAGTTGTCCATTCTTGAGTGTCTTGTTGAAAGTAACTCAATATTTACACATACTTGAATTTTTTTTTAAAGTACGTGACGTATTTTATTTTATGCCTTTCGAAAAGTGAAAAATATGATTTCAAACAAGTTTGAAGATAAAATAACAACCTCTACCCTAAGCACATAATTAACTACATTAAGTCTATAGAATACAAACAAACCAGCATACATTTCTATGCCGTTTATCCAAGGCCTATCACATAAATTAAACAACAATTCTAACACTTTTTTCCACAATCTGACGTAATTGTTTACTGTCCGGTAACTTACATCAGTCTTACTCTGGAAAGAGATTAAACCAACATATCTATGATTGCAAAAAACCCAAGCATAATCCTACAGCACTCCCTACCCACCATCTTGAACACCAACACAATTTTGACAACAAAAATCCAAAAATATTACATACAGAACAGAATAAACATAAACGTAATTTCTTAAAAATGGTTTTTTATCAACGGAGATAAACACAGCATCAATTACTGAACAGTTACATGAAAACTCAGTCGCAGCTACGCCAATATTAATCAAATTCAATACAGATAACATACATATATCATCACATTACATTCCAGTCAAATATTTTTCAAATAGTCGTAATTTCCAAACAATGTAGCTTTCCTTTTTTCTATTTATCCCTTTCCATATACTCCTGAAGGAATAATCTGGCCGAAACATTACCAACACAGTTTTTCCCTTCGTCGGCTCTTTTCACCTCAAAGAAGCCGACCGCTTATACAAAAATGTCTTTTCTATACTGACTTCCTTCCCCCAGCCCTTCAAAATCCAACGTATATAAACATAAAACAGCCAAATCTCACTGGGACGGAGGCAAACACTTTGAGTGAGTAGAAAATATTTTGATTGAATATATAAAAGATATATTTTGCCTTGTACGAACAACGCCCGAAGTGCAACTGTTATAAACAACGTTTGTAAGTCCCCTGAAGATGATCTCAATGAAGGTCGAAACGTTGGCACGACCAAGAAAATGTTTTTCTGCAACCTACACCACACCAGACCGCATCTCACGATTTCTAAATAAATAATAGTTTAAAAAATTTTATTTGACCTATTTTTCACATTTTTGAAACACCTAGTACAATAACACTTGTTTAATTCTTTAATCATTTTTTAAAAGGTGTTATTATTTTATAGAATTTATTTTGATTTCAAATAAGTTTGAAGATGAAAGTTTAAAATTTTTGTCTAATCTATTTTCCCATTTTTTGAAACACCAACATGCATCATTCCTTAACTATTTTTTTTTTTTTTTTTTTTTTAATGTCTTTATTTCGTAGAATTTGTTTTTTGCTAGAAATAAAGATTTTTAATTACGCAAATTTAAAAATACCGGTGTTTCCGCCCAATTGTAAACCGGATTGGGGTTAGGACCACGTGCTTTTTAATCAGTTTGTTTACATTTTCTCTTTTCTATGTATATGTCAGTTTCTATGTATATAATCTTCTTGAATAATTCAGTTTTTTTTTTAAATATAATATTTCAATTTTTATTTTTATCTTTACTTTCATTAATTCAACTTCTTAATTATCCTGTTTCATATATTAATTGTATAATTGTGTCAAATTGGAAAATTTACTCGTTTTTTTACATTTAAAATAAAATCTGTTTATGGCAAAATTCGTTTTAAAAAATTTATATTTAAACATTTTTAATTTGCATATTTTATTATTTACGTGATAAAAAAAAATGTAAATATTTTGTTTCATATTAATAAATCCGGTCCTTAATATATTATTTATTATAAGGTACTGCAAGGGGGAAAAAACTAGGCTTTAAAAATCAATACATTGTGCAATTATACAATAGATAGATAATTAAAAAAGGGAAAGGCCGTTCAATGTCAACGTATCAATTATAATTGAGTGCCGTATGACATCGCGAGCGTGAATTGTGCGCAGGACCGCGAAGTTCTATTACCCCACGAGAGACCGGGGGGGGGGAGGGAAATAATAGAGATTTACTGGTTAATACACCAAGGTCGAAATCCTTTTGTGTACGTGAAAAAGAAAGGCGAAGTGGGGAAAAAGAGAAAGAGAGGATAAAAAAAAAAGAGGACCGTTATCGAGATCGCCAAAGTATCAATGAGGTCACAATACGCAGACGGGACCAGTATCGTAATAAATCAGGCCGAATGACTCATTTCTAATTTACGACGATGCGCAGAACTGCGTATACGGCCTTACGTGAAATCCAACTAACCTCAAATCTCTAATTAAACTTTTCTTCCGACGTCTATTATTTTATTATAATTAAAAAAAAAACTATTTTTTATTACAGCTTACCTCGTGTTTTGAACAAATAAAAACAAAACACCTTAAGTATTTTCTCTGATTGTTTGTCCGAATCGAGAAGGCCGTAGGTTAAGTGCTTGGTAATTTAGTGCCAGGAAAGTGGAATAATTTACATTTTCTCCCACCCTTTACTGGATCTACACCAATGAAAAGTTTCCACTTGGCACGTATCGATCTATCGATACGATCGCAAAACCTGTTCCGGCCTCCAAAAAATACCCTTGTCACAGGCTAAACAATTAAAGAGCAAAAAAAAAAAAAAAAATTACGATGAAAGGTACGAACGATGAAAAAGGGCGAGGTTGGAACGATATTACGCGCTCGTCGAAATGTAAAAGGAACGTGTTATGCGATACGTCTTATCGTATTTAACTCATTATTATTGGATGTGTTAAGAGAGGTGGGGATAGCCTTTAACACAAAAGCATAAGGCCCATTGTTAGAAGTCCTTGAAGAGTGGGGGGTTCGACGCTTAGCTTATTGCGTACAGTTAGGTTACTTTACAAATAGACCTCATAGGTTATAAAACTTTAAGTCTTAATTATAGAAGCTTAAATTGTCCGATATTACTCGAGACGGATCCCGAAGTATTCGGAAAGTTTATCTTTACAAGAAAATCACTCTCAAGATGTGTTTTCGATACTGAAAAGACAATTTATAAACAGTTTATAAGGTGCTCTATTTTAGAATTGTACGGACTGTACGGCGAGACCTTGGGAACTCGATCCTAGCCTCGCAGCAAGGTCCTAATGACGTCATTATTTATGACGGCGCCTTTTTTTGTCGTGCGGCAACACGGCTCGCTATTGGTTGATCCCGGTGCTCGGGTACACAGTCGGCCATCTTGGGTCACGTGACACTCAAGCTACGGGAATTCGACGTCGAGGCCCTTGAGCGAGGCTAGCGCGAACGGAGCTTTCAAAATCGAACTAGCCTCAGAAATAGCTTTGTACAGAACTAAGTCATATTCGTGTCTGTCTGGCCGTCTCGCTTGTGCGATGAGTCTGTGTCGAGTAGCGTTTTCATACAGCCGTTGAAAAAGTGGAAATCGCATTTCGGTACCTTCGAGGACGATGAACCGAAAAGTGATCGAACTCAAAGTGTGAATGGAAGATTTCAGTGAAACTTATGGCAGAAACAACGTAAATAATGGCGTTGCCAGCGGTTGCCGCCTTAAAGAGCAGTACCAAAACTGCCGAAAAGACTCAAGGTACTTATTCATTTTTCACTTCCTCCGGGTCGCCGGCCGACCGTTTAGATTAGATTGGAATTTAAGCGGGCCAGAGGCGCCCCCGTGGGCGATTAATTATTTTTTACAGACAGACCCATCCGATGTACGCGATATCAGGTTATTCGACCTGTCCCGGATCAACCCCCCAACCTTGACAGATCCGTACCGATTCCAGACAGAACGTTTACGACTACAACAGAATGATTAGAAACAAAAAAAACAACTCGCCTGTTAAGCCAAAACAACTTTATTCCACATTCCCACCCCATATTGTTTATATTCAAATCGCTTCGATTTTCTATCGTTTAACTAGCCCGTTTGTTTACTAGAGTGTAATTACAGGTTTTCTTCAGCGTCTTTTACATTTACTTGTACATTATGGGCAACTTTGAATATTTAAACATTTTTTCCCTTGCCTCTAATCCGGACGTCCTGTTGATAATATTTTTTCGACAGTAATTCGTTTTGATGTTATTAACAAATAAGATAACACTAAGTACCTTTCGTTGATTTATTTTTGTGATGAAGTTGTAAAAATGCGTCAAAGAAAACTCGGAAGTATTTTTAATATTTTATTTTCTATTTATTTAAGGATTCCACTTTCATCAGGAACTTAATTGCCGAAGAGGCTTATTTTTTTTATTATAGTTTTTCATTCCTCCGTTTTAGAACCGTAACTTAATTTTTTGTTGAGTTCCTTGTTTCATTTTAGACTTTAATTAAAAAGTTTGGTCGATGTAATAAGTTATATTTAAATCAGTCTTGGAATAAAGTGCAGTTTTTGTGTTTTAATTATCAATGTTTCTTTTGATCAAAGCATGCCAATGTGTCTGTATCAGAAGCCTAGTTCTAGGTGAGAACTCGAACTGGGACTTTATTTATAATAGAGAGGCTTTTTTTATTTTCACGTTTTTTTCATCTTATACTTTCATTGCAAATTTCGGTTATTTGATGTCTTTGTATGTACCTGTAATAGTAGTAGGAGAGGTGGTAACTCAAATGGAACTTAATTTTTGATAAAAATGCCCCCTCCCCTTCTTTCCTCTCAGATTTTGTTTACAAATTTTGCTGTATTTGATAAGTCTTGACGCATTGTCTTTATAAATAAGTCTTGATTGACACCATTGGGAGGTCAATACTTCATTTGTGTATTAAACAACCACTTGTACTTATCTTTATTGTAATTGTAGTTTTATCCTCGGTAGACGAGGTGGGAACGCAACTGGAACTTTCCGATAGTGTTTTCCCCCCTTCTTTCCTCTCAGATTTTGTTTACAAATTTTGCTGTATTTGATAAATCTTGACACATTGTCTTTATAAATAAGTCTTGATCGACACCATTAAAGTTTAAATACTTCATTCACTTATGCATCTCTATACTTACGTTTATTGCAATTATAGTTTTATGTGCAGTACAGGGAAGATGGGAACTCAACTGGAACTTTCTGATATTGTTTTTCTCCTTTCTTTCATCTCAGATTTTAAATAGAAATTTTTGTTGTATTTGGTATTGATGCCTTACCTTAATAAATAAGTCTGGATATAAAATGCACTTGACACCATTAGAATTTTTTTCATTGCCTCTAGTTTTATGTTCAGGAGGGGAGGATCAGAACTTAAAATCCCAACTGGTATTTAATTTATTATTTAGCGGTTATTTTTGGTTTTTCATCTTAGACTTTGCTTTAATTTTTTTTCTCTATTTGGTAAGTTTTTTAATACATTGTTTAAATAAATAAATCTTGATAACAACAGAAGTTACAATTTGTTTATTAAACAAGTTGCATTTACCTTTATTGGAATTGTAGTTTTATGTGCAGGAGGGGGAACTCAACTGTGACTTAATTTCTGATGAAGCGCCTTATTTTTCCACTTTATTTTATCTTAGACTCGCAGATTACAAACTTGCTTTATTTGATAATTTTTAACACCTTGTTTATAAATAGGTCTTGATAATAACAATAGAAGTTTCCATCATTTATTCGTTTATTAAACTTATGTTTATTGAAATTGTAGTTTTATAGGCAAGAGGGATGTCAGAACTCAATTGGAGCTTAAGTTCCGATGAAAGGTTTCATTTTCCTCTTTCTTTCATCTTAGGCTTTGTTTGCAAATTGTGTGTTTATTTGATCAATGCCTTGTTTTAAGAAAATAAATAAATATTGATATAAAGTTCACACAACAACAATAGAAAACGCTTCGTTCGTTTATTGAACAAAATAAGAGTACAATATATATAATAAATCACTCCACCATTCATCATTTCTATCAACGATGATTTAGAAATCGTGAGATGCGGTCTGGTGTGATGTAGGTTTCAGAAAAACATTTTCTTTATCGTGCCACGTTTCGAGCTTTTATTGAGATCATCTTCAGAGCTCAAAATGTTTGTCTTCTGTGTAATTGTGCCATTCTTGCGTGTCATGTTGAAAGTACCTCAACATCTACACATACTTAAATATTTTTGTTTTTTATTTTCATATTTAATTTTTTTTTTTTTTTTAAGTACATGACGTTTTTTATTTTATACTTTCGAAAAGTGAAAAATATGATTTCAAACAAGTTTGAAGATAAAAGTTTAAAATTTTTTGTTCGATCAATTTTTCACATTTTTGAAACACCTAGTTTAATAACACTTGTATAATTCCTTAATTATTTTTGAATAGGAGTTTTTATTTCATAGAATTTATTTTGATTTCAAATGAGTGTGAAGATAAAATAACTCCCTAACAACCTCTACCCTAAGCACATAATTAACTACATTAAGTCTATAGAATACAAACAAACCAGCATACATTTCTATGCTGTTTATCCAAGGCCTATTTTCTTTATCGTGCCAACGTTTCAACCTTTACTGAGATCATCTTCAGTTTGTCAAGTTCAAGTTTGTCTTGACTTTGAGCCCTGAAGATGATCTCGATAAAGACCGAAACGTGGGCATGATAAAGAAAATGTTTTTCTGAAACCTACATCATCACACCAGATTGCATCTCACGATTTCTAAATAATTATTGATTAACGGTCACTAATCATCACAGTCAATCTTTTTAAAAAAGTTGTATATTATTTTATAAATTTGGACATCGGACTTTGCTATTAACGTTTCATAACTGAAAGGCCTTTCTAGAGTACTAAGTTTAACTAAGGACTACATTAATTTTTCCCTTTCTTCCTCAGATATGTTTAAAGTCTTCATACACATATCACCACACATTTCTATCAACATAAGTCTTGTTGGAATTTAGATTAGAGGGTGGGAACTAAACTGGAACTTAATTTAATTTACTACTGGGGAAAAGGGGAAATGGGAACAGAATACAATGTTTAATAACAGTATTAGAATTTGTATGTTTCTTTGTAAAAATATAACAATTTTATAATGCAAAACTTTTAGTTCTAGGTGCGTAAAAGCCGGTACACATTTGGGACTTGTGATAGTGAAGGCTCAGTTTTTGGTTTTATTTAGTCTTAACTTTGGATTTTTTTTTTTAAATTGATTTTTTTATCAAATAATGCAGCATAGCATAGTAACACTCACTGAAGCTAGCACACACCCAGTGTTAAGCAAAAAAAACTATTTTGATTGTTGATAATTTCCACTATTTATTTACATTAACTGGGGAAACGTTTTTAAAATATTAAAATAATGTTTTTCTGTCGCATCCTGATGAGGGATGATTCTTTAGTTGTTGTTGGGACCAAATCAGCAGATTAGGCAGACCAGGCGAGGTTGATCGGAACAATGAAATTATAATAAATCGGTATTAATACTAAGGAATTATAAATATATTTTCAGTATTTCGATTTTTCTACAATTTTTTATAAACATAATTTAACAGTGGTAAATAGATGAAACAACGTTAACTCAGAGGCGATTTCCCTGTGAAACGGTAAAGTTTTTTGTAAATTTAATTATAGCCTTTGTTTTTAGAAATATTGGTTCCATTCAATAAATTTTATTGTTTCATATAATAAATATAAAAAGAACAATGGTTAGTTGATGATAAATTAATAACACTCAATAAATCAAGGATTTTACATGCATTCACGGCAATAACTTACGATTTATTAAATTTTATAGACAACGGTCAGTTAGAAGACAATTGTGTTCAATCCGTTGTATCAAAAACAAACGGTACTTAAACTGAGTCATACTTCAGTTCAGTTAATAAAGGAAGTAGAATTACATTTTTATGTTGTGAGTAATAGTATTCTAACAATATTTTACATAATTTCTATCATCGCTGTATTGGTCTGCCAGATGTGTTTTGGATTCCTCGCTTCTAAAGCAAGTATATCAAAATAACAGACCAAAACAGTGAGGATGGCCAAACCAAATTAATTCATAATGAGCAAATTAGTTTATAATTCCCATCAGATCTCATGGAGAAATGTGACACTGCAGTGAAATATTTATACTGGACCAGCCTGGAAAAAAAAGAAGAAAAAAAAAAGGTTAAATTATTGAAACCAAACAGTATTTGGAGATCGAGAGATGCAATCTGGTGTGATGGAGGTTTCAGAAAAACATTTTCTTTATCATGCCCACGTTTCGGTCTTTATTGAGATCATCATCAGGGCTCAAAGTCAAGACCAACACTTTGAGCCCTGAAGATGATCTCAATAAAGACCGAAACGTGGGCATGATAAAGAAAATGTTTTTCTGAAACCTACGTCATCACACCAGATTGCATCTCACGATTTCTAAATAATTGTTGATAGAAATGATGTATGGTGGAGTGAGTTATTATATATATATTGTACTCTTATTTTGTTCAATAAACGAATGAAGCGTTGAAAATTGTATTGTTGTTGAGTGAACTTTATCCATATTTATTTATTTTCTTAAAACAAGGCATTGATCAAATAAACACACAATTTGCAAACAAAGCCTGAGATGAAAGAAAGAGGAAAAATAACGCCTTTTATCAGAAATTAAGCTCCAATTGAGTTCTGACATCCCTCTTGCCCATAAAACTACAATTTCAGTAAACAATACAAGTGTTATTTAATAAATGAATGAATTATGGAAACTTCCATTGTTATTATCAAGACCTATTTATAAACAAGGTGTTAAGAATTATCAGATATATCTAATTTATACTAGAATTTTGTTTTTTGTTACTGATCCTACACACTACACACTACCTTATAAATTAATTATTTAAACAATTTAAAATTACATTGATCTATTTTCTTAATGAACATTAAAAAACAAAAAATATATAAAATTTGTATTGAATACAGTTATTTAGAGATCGTGAGATGCGGTCCGGTGTGAGTTTATAAAAACATTTTCTTTATCTGCCAACATTTCCATCTGTATTGAGATCATCTTCAGGGTCGGGGATTTATAAACGTTGTTTAACACCATTAAATTCGCTAATTTCTTGGTCCGTTTGACCCATTAATATATTACAATTAATTAAGGTTTTTAGTTGAGATGAAAAAGGTCAATGGCATGAGGGGAATTGAAACCTAGGATCTTCGGCTTGATACGCCGCTGCTCTACTACTTGAGCTATCGTGATCTCGAAGGAGGGAAAATTCAAAAGGTGCTGTTGAGATGGGAATTTGGTGTCCGAGTGGATCGAAGTCACGATAATAAGTGGTAAAGCAGCAGCCTATCTAGCCGAAGATCCTGGGTTCAAATCCTGCTCATGCCATTGATTTTTTATCTCGACTAAAAGCCTTAATTAATTGTTTAAAATATGCAAGTACGCATCAGAAATTAATATGAATTTATACAATGATGTTCACAATATAGAAATTTTAGGCTTAATCAAATTATTTGCACTCACTCAAGGTGTTACACAGAAAACACAATCTTTGAGTGAGAACAAATATCTAAAATTAAACTTAAAATTTCTGTTATGTACATCGTTGTATAAATTCTGATTAATATCTAATGCGTATTGGTGTAATTTAAACAATCCAAGGCTCTGAAGATGATCTCATTAAAGATCGAAACGTTGGCATGATAAAGAAAATGTTTTTCTGAAACCTACATCACAACAGACCACATCTCACCAACTCTAAATAATCATTAATTAACAGTTACTAAACACCGCACATTAAATATATACAGTGTGGAATGATAACAATCCTTGAGCTACGTTGACCCTATAAATAAACATTGGAACATTTAAAACATCAATGATTAATTAATCAGTTAATGTTCCAAGCAACTTTGGGGCTTTGATGGCCGAGTGGTTCGAGTATCTGACTTACAATAATAATGTTCATTTAACAACAAAAAAAATGTGTACAAAACAAAATAAATTAATGATAATGTTGTCTGCTGGGAGTTGAAGCATCATAACAAAACCAACAAACATTTAAGAATGAAGTGTGTAATTGAAAACTAAAAAGTAGAAAATCTTTAAGAATACACAAAGAAAAAAATTAATAACCTGTCAATCATAATTTAATTCCTTAATTAATTAAAAAACGATAAGACCAAGCTTGCTGCATGTATCTGATCAGTTCTAAATAATTCTTTCCATTCAGAAATTCAATTAGCCAGGTTCTACTGAACTCCTTAGGTTGGTGTATGCGATGTGTATTTACCAAGCTAGCAGTTCTAGGTTTGAATCGTGGCATAGCCCATGGCCCTTTTCTATAGATGTTAATGCCCAGAATTCTTACAACTCTTCTGAGGGCCTTGAGAGATGGATTCTCGATTCATCAGTGCAGACTCCTTTATTTTACCAGACGTATTCATACTCATATTCCAACATGAACTGTTTTTATAACGTAACTATACCAGGGGTACAACTAAGTTGGTGGGTCACAAATTTGGTTCAAACTTCTTCTTTTTCTCTTTTTTTAATGATCCTAAACTCCAAAATATTGAACCACGTATACACCATTTTTTGTCATTAAGCCCAGGTTTCACCAATTTTTATTTCCCTTTTCTATTTGCTCAAATAATCTTATGTGAATATAACATTTTTAATGTGAATTGTAATAAAAAAAAAGCTATCAGAGTTTATCAATGAAAATTTTCTAAAAAACTAATATGAAATTTCATTGTAGCTCCTGTAAAGATCCTTAAATATAAATTTTTTGATTTTTTTGACCCTAACATTTTTCTGATGTTTGAGTCACTATCTGATTGGAAACAGCTGAAAGTCTGAAGAAACACATCAAACATGCCCACAAAATATTTGGTGGTTTCTGGGATGCGGTCCAATGAATGTTGTATGTTGAAACTATGCCAAGCTTTCCGTGAGTTTTTTTTTTTTTTCCAACTTCCTCAGGGCTCCAACTGGTACGCCAACATGTTTTTATTTTTAATTACTCAACTTTGTTAGTGAAATCAACTCGTTTCATCTTTTTTCACTTAGCGAGTAATAAAAAATTTTTTGAAAAAAATTGTATATTCGTTGGAGAGCCCTGAGGAAGGTGAAATAAAACACTGAAAGTTTGGCAAACAACATTCATCTCTCCTCTCTCCAGCATCTCACCAAATATTTTGTAAATAGTAACTGATCACATTTCCGAGCTCTTTAACGATTATGGGGTTATTTATGGAATTAATTGCTCCCACTTGTCAACAACTTTTTCGATACAATGTTCATTATAAATAGATTTAATGGAATTCTTAATAAATTGACCTTATCAGGTTAATAAAGCTTTTTTAATAATCTCATTTTAGACTTAATTAAATGAGCATAAATCGTTATTTAGAGATTTTATAAAACTTAATTTTCGGCATATTAATTTCTTTTGTTGTTTAAGATAAAAACGCTCTATGATTATACACAGAAAATTCTAATTTGGAACGTTTTAGAAAATAAATCAATAAAACTGCTTTTTTGCATATTTTAATAAACATTATTTTAAAGTAGGTCAGAAAATGGTCAAAACTTGACCTCATTGTCGGATTCCTGAGTCTAGCGTTATAAAACCTTTAGATACATACTTTTGTAGAAATCGATGATTTTTACTACTAAATTAGTACTTACAACCAGTCTGCCTGACTGACAGTCCTAGTGCAAGCTTTAACATCATTTTTGACAAAAGCTAGTGAAGTGATTTTAATGGTTGAAATTTTATTTAAAGAAATTGTTCCATTTTATAACTATCAGACTATTAACTCCATTTTATGATTTTGGTCTTTTCTTATAGAAATATTTTATATAGTTTAATGGTACGTATATCATTAAAACGCTAAAGTTAATGTTTCTCTTCTTCCAAATATTATGTTACATTAAAATCCTTTTAGCTGTTTAAATTAAATCATCAGAATATTACTTTTGACAATGCCTTCTCAAAAATCTGAAGAAATTTTTTTATAAATTTAAATCAAGCAAAAATTTATATTTAGGGGTCTCCAGAGGTTAGAAAATAAGTTTTATATGTATGTATATACATATATATATATATATATAT
>CM077114.1:7855138-7908926 GCA_039619505.1 Cimex hemipterus | reverse complement strand
ATATATATATATATATATATATGATGTAATAATACACTTGAAAAATATTTGGTTTTTAGAAATTTGTTGGTTATTGATAAATTACAATTAATTAAGGTTTTTAGTCGAGATAGAAAAGTCAACGGCACGAGCAGGATTTGACAATCTTTGGCTAGATGCGCCGCTGCTCTACTACTTGAGCTCGGACATCAACTTCCTATCTCAACTCCACCTTTTGGGTTTTCCTCCTTTTTGCCATTTTTAATTGTAATTAATTGGTCAATCAGACCATGAAATTAGTGAAGTTATTGATAAACTTTGATAGCTATTGATGGGTAATTTATCTACTTCTTTATTTTTTTAATTAATTACTTTTTTAAATATTATTTCTGTTCAATGGCAGGCTGGAATAAATAGATAATTAAGAGAATTTTATCTTCAGTTGGTTCTTTACTTTAAGTCTATTTAAGTTTATTTATTTTTCTGAAAAGATTATTTTCTCTATTTGAACTATTTTCATACTTTAATAACAAATTAAAAAGGTGGAAAGGTAATTAATAGCAAACAGTCTTGAAGTTTAATGGCCTCGAATGATGATGCCGTGAATAAAAGTGGCCTGCATCTTTGTCTGAATTTATAATTCAAATTTCCCTAAATAAACTGATACTACGAATTCATAGATGTCATCTGTATGTCAATTGGTCAAACTGTACCATGCCGATTTGAATGAATAATTTATATTTCTGTTCATATTTTTTTTTCTTTTTTTTTTTTTTTTTTAATCAACAGGATGAATACATGTTAATATTCGTAGGAGGTGTAAACAATCCTTATACAAATAGTAATTCTTATACTGTTTTTTAAATTTATAATGTAAATGATTATGTGGAGATTGTGAGATGCGGTCTGGTGTGATGTAGGTTTTAGAAGAAACTTTTTTTTTTATCATCATAGCATCTCGCGATCTCCAAATTATCATTAACTAACAGTAACTAAATACCACGTTTATTTTGTTCATATTGACTGTGCCTATATGCAGATGTATTCGTCATTTGTGAGTTATGTGAGGGATGTGTTTAGCTTTAGATAAATTAAATGTTCCAAACACTAACTTTTAATATTAACCTTGATCAGGCTTTTTGGTGGTCAATGATGGTTAGTGATCAACCAGCCTTCAATACCATGTTGATTAGGATTCGGGATGATATAACATAGTATGGTTGAAGATCACAACCCGAATTCTAATCAAAAATTAAGGTTAGGGTCAATCGCGCTACTGGAAAGCATAAGCTGAGTTTTGCGTACTACCATTATCAGCCACATTAAAACACCTAGTTAAACTGTTGGAAAAATTTGGTTGTTGGAATTGTCAAGATTATGCAATAATGATATCCAATATCCTTAAGATTTATATGAGGTCCGATTAATAACAGCGCTTCACATAATTTAGGTGGCTGTTCGAAGAAATTTTACAAGTTTGAAAAGTAAATTTATTGATCAGGTTATTGAAATTTTTAACAAATTTTTTTTATTATTTATTTATTTTTTAATGGCTTTGTGATATTATATATTAGTTAAGCAGAGTGTTTGAAGTTTGTATATTGTAATTGTGTGATGGTCAGTCACAATAAAAATAAAATTAATTTGTTAACTGTTTACTGATTTTCTAAACAACCAGGGAAGAGAACAGTTTAATAGCTAGAACCTGAAATAACTCTGGGCAAAGGTAAAACAGAATTACCTATTAATTACCTTCTGGGCTCCGTCCGAACCCTGGGTGATGTGATGCCTTTAGGACACGGGAGGAGGCACTCGCTTTATTTTAAGCGTGATAGTTATAAAAACAGAAAAAAAAAAGTTTTTTGAAAATAAGAGAAACTGAAGAAAAATGACTCTTGGAGGCTAATTAATATTGGACTGAATGGAAGCGAGACGGAAACAAACGGGATTAGGACAGGAAAAAAAAGGATTTGGTGGGAGCAGTGCTAGGATAAATTCTAGATTAACGGCATTTAGGAAAAACAAAAAACAATTATAATTCCTGATGTTTGGTGCAAACAGTAATCATTTCTTGGAAAGAAGGGAAGAGCGCGAAGAAAATGTTAGGAGGTTGTTAATAATTCAACCCATTACCCGCAGCTACATTAACCACTCAGCCACCATGGTCCCCTTAAGACAGGCCTTTATAATATACTTAATAACTTTTGATATTCTGTGTGGATTAAAAGCAAAAATTGACTGATCAATCAGAATAGCAATGCTGGAACAAGACCATCTCAAAAAAATGGGTAGTCAACATGCCTCACCCTGCTTCTAACTCTGACATTTCACACATACTATTAACCGAACGACATTCTTTCCCAAAACTGTCTTCTTTCTACTAATATCTTGTTTAGTATACTATATAATTTTTCCTATAATGAAATGCCAAGTACTGACATATTTGAAGTGTTTAGTATCTGTATTCTATGTCAACCTTAAAATAATTTACTTATAAATATGTATAATAATATGAAACTTTTCATTTTTGTAGATATTAAAATAAAAGAGGAAAAGCCTGAAGATGCTGAAATCAATGAGATTGCAGCAAAGATTGTTCAGCAAAACAAAGTTAGGATGGCATTTGCAGCCGCGGCTGCAGCAGCCACCTCTAATTCACCTCATGCCAGGGTAAATCCGAGTCAGCCGAGTAGTAGTGGAGGAGGTATTCTTAGCTACTTACAAAAAAATAATACCAAACCGGTAACATCACCACCACCTACTTCGCCCTCACCCCAGGCAGAAAAAGTCCCTTTAGATGTCGCTAGCCAAAAAGGTATGCTGTTATAATTCATTTCACTGATTCTTGTTTATAATTTTACTTTTGTTTGTTTGGTTTTTAGGAAAATTTGGTTGGGTGCTTTTAGGAGGAGAGCACATACCGTATATACAGAGAGGAGATGAGAAGTATTGTGCTGTTAGGATGGTTGAAATGAAACTACTACTCAAATATCTTAATTACTTAAATTCTGATATTTACTCATGCACGTGTATTCGGAGTTACTATATCACAGAGCACGAGGCGAAACTTTTAACAGAAATAAACCTAAAACATTGTGAAGGACGGTTCGGAAGAGACCATTTCACGACAAAGGACCTTGTTGTTATGTTAAGCGATGCTAGTGAATTTTATGAATTTTTAGATCTTTGTTATACAAAGTTAGTTAATCCTATGAGTTCCAATACAAAAGAACGATGTGGTTTTGTTAGGATAAACAAGGATTCGGTTGTTCCTTACACAATAAAAGATGGGGAAAAATACGTTCCCTTGTTTTATTTTGAAGGTGAAACTGAAGCTTTGTTGAAGAAGGCTGCAACATTAGGACCTTGGCATTTAGCATATTTAAAATTTTGTTGTAAGATTCAAGGTATCCGGAATGAACTTTTTTCTAATGATAGTTGTCACGTGATAAGTTTGCAAGACATCAAATCCTATTTTCCACCTGGTACCGTATTCGATGAATACTGGCCACCGAAAATACAAGCTTCTCAGTTGTTTGCCGCCAAAAGTAGTGGCCCACGGACAAATCAGCTTTCATGGATTCAAGCTCCAGGGACACCTACATCAACTTCTTCCAATACTCAAGTCGTCAAGGACGTGATCGAGACACCGAGAATGGCACCTCAAGTGGCAATGTCTAATAACAGATGGCCTCCAAGCGTCCAACCTAGATATTCACAAGACCTACCTCCTTCATCTAGATTACAACAGCCAGCAAATCAACTGCTAAATGTGAGTATTACATCTTAAAATTAACTATTGTAGACGTATAATTTAAAAATATCAAATTTTAACCAATGGTTGTGGAATTCTATGGTAAAGCTTCAGATTCACCGTTTGAAATAAAAGGTTGGGATTGTTACTTTTCTCTGCACCCTGGACTGTTTTGTTTTATGGCCCAATGTCCATATAAAATGTAATTGTTTCCTACTAAATTTTAAAAACAGAGCAAAATGTACTAATAATTAAATCACAATTCTATTCATGTACAAGCTTTTCCTTAAATTTCAATATTATCAATATATATATTTTGGTTTAAAGTTATTCACTTTCAAATTAAAATCATATGAATAATCAGTGGTGTGTATGCACACGTGTGTGTGCAGAGGGAGAGAGATTTAATTGAGTGGGTTTTATCCTGATGAAGGAGATTGGATTTGTGTCTGCCACATCCAGTCATCTTTTAGGTTTTGTTTAACTTACAAGTGTTAAATGTTCTTGATTGTGATTGAAAATTATGACAATATTTGTAAAGTAGATGATGTTGGTTGTTTACCGATTAATACCAAATATTTTGCTAGCAAACAGTTGATTGTTTGGTCTGTTTGATATTACCCAGAGATTTTTCACTATTCCATAACACATTTGATCTTTGGTTGGATCAGCGTTGCTAATATTTTTTTTTTATTGCATAGCCTTACTGATTTGGTAGAAAATAAAATTTATTTATTGTACTGACACAAAACAAATGTTCTTTTTCAAAATTTCTTATTTTTCCATGTATTAAAAATTTGTTAAAATCTATGCTATAGACATCTGCCGGAAATAACTCAATGAGGCAGTTCAGTGCTAATAGAATGCAATATACATTATCATCTCAACCATATTTTGGAGATCCTGTCAGCCGTGTCAGTGCAGTAAGTAAAAATAAGACTATATAAAAAAAACAAAAAAATATTTTAAATTATGAAAATATTAATCAACGTAAATATCGTTTAGGCGAATGTCCATCACACTATGACTGTTGTAAGTCAACCGACAACCACACTCCGGGGTTCAGCTGCAAATTCATCCATTCCGTATGTATCATGCATTTATTTATTTTTTATTTTTTTTAAATATTGACGGAAAAGGGGAATTTCAAAATAAATTATACGTTGAGATGAGTCGGTGTCTCGGGAGACCAAACTTCCCAGCAGATCAATTCGTATACCATCAAAGTATCCGAACAAAAGTCATGGTTTCAATTCCCTCTTGTGACACCAACTTTTCACCTCAACTTTCTCTGCATTACTTAGTGTCCACTATAAGAAGTAAAAATAAAGTTAATTATGTATTTAATAAACAATAAATTTATTATTAGTGACAATCACATTCATTGAAACTTTGCCCTGATAATTAAGTATTTGATGATGCCGCAATTTCGATTTGAAAAAAAAAAAAAACCACAGTAGAGCATCATGACGTCTATCCGAAAATTGTGGGTTCAAGTCTTCTTGTGACACTAACTTTTCATCTCAACTTTCTTTCCATAATTTAGTTTAGAAAAAGTAAAAATAAAGTTAATTAATACATTTTTGTTTCATGGTCATAATTAATGGACTATATTAATTAACCCAATTAAAACTTTGGATGAAAATAATAAGTAATTACAACATTAAATAAAAATAAATTACATACTTATGAAACATTCTGTAGGTTTTTATATTTCAGTCTGAAAATGAGAATTTTCTTTAGAATCATATTAACTAGCAAAATTAAAATTTGCCATTTAATTCTATTAACATTAACAAATAAATAAAATAAAAATTAAAAAAACCTTCACTATAAAAAAATTTAAAAAAATTAAATGGCATTGACTCAAGCGCTGTGTTGCTAATGTGTATTAGAATTTTGTTGTGTCAATTTAATTATTAATTGTTTATTATACATTTGTTTTAAATTGGAATTGATCATTGGAGATATGAGGAGATTTATGAAAATGAAATTCTTATGCTTTTATCATTTTTCTCCTTTAGTTTCCACTCATATGCAAAGGAGGATTGGTGAGTTCTCCCCTCCCCGGACATTTAGAAAATTGCATTGGCATTATTTTCTCTTTGCATGAAGTGCTTCATTTATGTAAATTAAACATGGTCAGGCATTGCAGTGCATTTTTAAGTTTGTTTATTTACTGTATATGAAGACAAAAGTCAGTCTAGTATTTAAAGAACAAAAAAACATTTATAACTCAAAAATGTTTGTCTCTTCTGTAGTTTTTTATTTTGCAGTTATGCATTGGAAGTTGAAAGTTACTCTTTTGTTTAATTATCGGCATTGTGTTTGAATAATTTTGTGTTTCGTTTTTTACAGGTCTGGAACGTACAGTACGTCTGGTATAAACAACACAATTTCTCATGCAAACACCTTGCCCATTATGAATAGAACTATAATGCCTCACCCTCACATGCCGTACAATCCTCAGCATAATAATAATAACAACTGTCAGAAGCATCCTCCACCTTTAATTCCGGTCAACGGCAGTACACCGCGGTTTTTCAGGCCTGAACTCATAGATTTGTCATCTCCTCCGCACTCCCCTCATAGGACGCCGAGAACAATGGACAAAACTCTGGAAGAAAAATATAAAAATTTACTCGAAAATAACCATGCCGTCATGGATGGAAGAACTAGTCATCCTGATAACAAGGGGCACCTTCAGGGTGCGAACAATTTTTCATCTTTTTACCCACCTTACGTTTCATACGAAGGAATGGTGGCCCAACAAAAAAAGGCAGATACTAAAAAGAATGATAAATCTCTTTACGGCGCCACAAATAAAACTAAAAATAACAATGATGGTTGGCATAAGTTGATACCAATCATGGAAACGCCAGTTAGAGCGACCAACATTCCATGTCCATTTAAAGTAAATAGATTTTTATGTTATATTTACACGAGATAAAGTTTAACTTTTAAACTTATTTTAATTATTTTTTTAATTTAAAGATGCAGAAAGCTCTCGTCAATGGAAAAATGGTTCCTTGCATTAATGCCAAACCTCACGTTTATTCAGAATTACTTATGACAGTTAATGATTTAATGGAGCAGTTTTTTCCTCAAGTCAGCATGGATAAATGTAAAGAAGTTTTACAGAATGTGCTGCAAGTAAACCTTTACTCTGGAAACTCGTGAGTATTTTCTTTTATAATTTTACCGAAAATACAAGAACTGTTTGTTTACATGGCATTTTTTGTAATTCAAGGCAAATGAAGGAGGCTCTTTTAGAAGGTAAAAAATTAAAAAATTTCAATGACGTTTTGCCACTCATACAACTCAAAGATGTCATGCAATACATGCCTCAATTAAAGTAAGTTAGTCAATTATTATTTCTTTAAGTTGATAGTATAAAAATATTTATAATAAATAATATTTATAGATATGTAATGGAAGGCGGTAGTGAAAGTGCTCCAAAGCGACCGAGACTGTCTGAAAGCCAAAGCTAGGAGTACGCAGCGGTCAGCAATGCATCTTGCTGGCCGTTGGAACAGGATTGCAGTTCGTGTAACAAGCAGCATAGTATTTCTTGGCCTCCCGATACACGTTATACTCACTATTGGTAACTTGAATAGTGCTACACAGATTTGAGTATGAATGGAGAGAAAAAAGTGGGGCAGAAATTTTTATGATTTTGTATTATATACATTTTATTTATTTAAATGTCATTTTTCATTATTTGAACAAGAAGAATGTTATTTTTAATTGTCAAAAGCAAGAAATATATGCTTTGAACATTTTTTTTCTACCAAAAGGATACAAGCAGTTATTTATTAATAGTATTAAGCATTTCTTCTAGATAATGATGCATAGATTTTTTGAGTAGAGGCTATATGAAAAGAAAACTTAAGCCAGGTAAAAATATACCAATTTAGTGTGTTAAAAATTATTTCACTGAACTGTATTGATAAGAAACTGTTTATTTTTGTTGTAAAAATACCTTTACAATTTGTTTTCATTGTATTTTAAACAAAAATGTACTGTTTCTCTTTTATTAAAAAACAATACATAAATAGTATAAGCATTTGGATTAAAGTGCATATATAATTGCCACAGTTGTTTAAAATATTATAACAAATGAATATTAACAAACTTACAGATCTGATTTCAAATTGTAATGTAAAATTGTGACTTTTAATTATTAGCAGTAATAAAAGTTTTCGAAATTGAAACTAGCCAGTTAAAATAAAATGCTATCTTATTGCATTATTGTCATACTGCAGCATAGTTTTTCATTTGATCATCATTTGAATAAGAAATTGAATAAATTTTCTTGAATCTCTTTAAAAAAAGTTTTCTTATTAAAATACACTTTTAAATCAAAATTGAATAATAAACGGAATAAAAGATTTTGTCTTTTGATCTTTTCTTTCAAAGTCTTTCTGGCTGTGTAAGTCGTGTTTTGTTTTTTCACACCGTTCAGTGAGTTTTCAAGAGAAATCGTTATGGGGATTTTTAATGACATCCACGCTGGATTCCATTCCGCAATTTAAGATGTTCTTTTTCGAATCTCTGTACATAATTACCAAATTGCTATTTTTTATTACTAACTAGTATGTTGATGTACATGACTTTTTGTATATAATTTAATTGTAAATATGTACATAAGTCTTGTAGTTTCCTATTTAATAGCAAATGAAACTATTGCGAAAATGATTGTAACTTAACGCAATACTGCTATAAGAAAAAAATAATAATAAACTACAATAGTGATTTAACTATTGGAAAATATGTTTTTGTTAAATAACTTAATTATTAATTTGTATAAATCTTTGGCGTGGATCATGACTGTTTAGCAGATCGATCTAATGTGTAAAAACTATAATACAAGAATTTAATATTTTATAAAGCCATTTTTTGACAAATATTTTTCCCACCAATCATGCAATAAAACTATTTGAAATAGAAAATAAAATTGTGCTGTAAGTGTGATTATCCGATAAATTCTGTTTTTGTTACAATTATTTTTAAACAAGAAAGTAAAATGATTTCACTTCTTTTTTTTTTTTTTTAAACTGTAAAGTAAGACTTCATTAATAAAAGTTATTAACTGTTTACATTTGCTTAATTACTATGTCCTGAATACATTTTAGTTAATAAAACATTGACCATACAATCAATTTTTATTTATTTGTGAAAAATGTAGTATTTTTTATTTAAATATTATCAGTTTTCTTTTTTAAGACAATAAAAGGGGTTCAAGGTACTTACGTAATGGCATATCATTGCAAACTTGCCCTGTTTGTGCTTTATGCCATCTTCATTGAGTCTGACAGAAAAAGGTGATAGAATGCTGCACTTTCTTCTCATTTATCTTTAATAAAATTTAATTTAAGTTTAATTTAAAAACCACCCTCTCAAAACATTGCCAAAAAGATACATTACTCGTTCAGTTTTCAGAGTTTAATGTTTTTTTTTTTTTTTTTTTTTTTTTTTTTTAATTGTACAATTGGTAAAATTTGTTCTCGTATTGGTATGGGGTTAGTTTCCAGGTGTCATGTTGGAATCCTTGAGTTTATTGCAAGGCCAAAGAGAAAACGTTTAAACAATATTTGAAATAGTTGATGTATGTACATTCTTTTTTATGTAAATATTTGGTATGTTTATGAAAAAGGAAAATATAACCACCTACAATCACCTTTTGTTAAAAAAATCAAAGCAGTCAAAATCATTATGAATAAAAGAAAATGCTTATATAAACAGTCCCACATCCAACAAAATGGGCTGTGTATCCTGACAAATTTTCATTCAACAATTAGAGATAACCACTAATTTTGCGGTCCGCTTGACCAATTAGTACATTACAATTAATTAGGGTTTTAGTTGAGATAAAAAAGTCAATGGCATGAGCGGGATTCGAACCCACGACTTTCGGCTTGATATGCTAACTACCTCAACCCCACCTTTTGAGTTTTCCCTCTCTTTTGCCATTTTTCGAAGATCGTGGGTTCGAATCCCGCTTGTGCCATTGACTTGTTTTTCATCTCAACTAAAAACTTTAATTAATTTTAATTAGAGATTACTATAATAAACAAAGAACATGTACGAATCAACAATAATACTCATTTAGACAGATTATTTCAAAGTTATAAAAATCATTAAAATGCAGGATATCCAAATCATAACAATTATGATCCTTACAGATACAGAGCTACCAATTTTTATTTTTATTTTTATTTATTACCAACAAATCCTCACATATCAACAGAAATTATAACAAAGATTTGCAACAGAAAAACAATCACTGGAATGATCCTCAAAAACAAGAATTATGGAAAATCGTTCAATGCAAGATAAAATTCACAATATTAACATACACACACAAAAGCATAATTTTATGCAAACCCAAGAACATTCGTTGACTACATCAGTAGAAAATATTAATAAGCAGGTATTGTAAATTGTAGCAATTATTTTACAATCACCAGAAGACCAAACTAATTCCTCCCCCCCATGAAATTCCAAAAATGCACGAACTAGATGACGCATCAGCACAGACACCTTGCAAAGACCCACAATTTTTGAAAATTTACCTTTCATAAAGGTTAAAGTAGATTTCTCTCTTAGGCTCAGGGAGTACTATAACGCTAAATTCACTCATTTCATGGACTGCTTGGCCAATTAATAGTGAAATATGGAATAATTGGAAAATGGAAAAAAAGGTGGGAAGTTAGAGTCCATGTGGATCGAGTTCACAATAGCGGCGTATCAAGCCGAAGTTTGTGGGTTCAAATCCCACTCGTGCCATTGATTTTTTTATCTCAACTAAAAATCTCAATTAATTGTATATATAATCCTAAACTTGCCTTAATAAAAACCTGAGGTGAAGTTTTCAAGAGGGTTCTTCTAATAATGCAATTTTGGTGAAAAGATAAACTTTAAAGGAAAACAAAAATTAATTTTATTGTCTATTTATCTATTATTCATCTTTTTTCTTTTTTGTATGTGATGAGTTCTAATTCTTCATTCTTTTATTATTCTCTTTAATTATTCCCAACCTGATATGTGGTATTTCTTACGGAAAAAATAGTATAAATCAAATTCAAACACTTGTGTCATTTGAATAAATTCAGTTTGTACAATTTTTTTCTTTAAGACACACAATTTCTGTTATGAACTGTTCCAGTTGTTTAAATTGGTATTAGCATTATGTATAAGCAAAACAACAAAGAGTTATGTTAATCAAGAGCGTATTAATTGCAAAGACATTTTTTTTACATCTCTTATATTTAGTTATTTTATTATTTAAAATTATAGCACTGTAAGTATTTAACCTTATTCAGTTTATTTATTTATTGAAAGTTAGTCTTCTTTAGTTCTTTTTTTTTTACTTCACGATAGCTCAAGTGGTAGAGCAGCAGCGTATCCAGCCGAAGTTCATGGGTTCGAATCCCGCTCGTGCCATTGACTTTTTTATCTCAACTGACATAGAAATATATATAGACTTATTGAGTTCAAGTTAAGAAGCAGGTTGATGACAGCAAAGAAAATACTACTACTTCCATAATAATTAGAAAATTAAAAAAAAAATTTATTATACAAAAATGTAACATAATTTGGTCATTTCGGTTGGCCTGTCCTTGCTGGTTCGGTCTGTGTTTCAACATTTCGCCATGCTCGGTGTTGCATCTTTTGAAAATGCCAACTGACACTGTCATATCGTTAGAGACATTCTAAATATTTGCCACAAAGTTGTATTCATTGTTGTTGATTTACACTAATTAAAAGAGAAATTAAAAAAATAAAAACACAATACTTTGCTTAGACAGTATGTTTTTGTACATATTGCAAACAGCTGTTGGGTCTCTTTCAATCCGAAGAAACAAGATATTGTTTTTTTTTATCAAACTTAAGTGAAGTTCCCGTACGAAATGGCATGTCGAATAGTGGAATACTGCCTGAATATGGATTAAATAGTCTAGAAACTTAATCACATCATGTGGCTTTGGTAAGTTTCAAATGTTTTTAACAAGGATTTATCGTAACTACAACCTTACAAACAGCAATTACGTAGAAAAATTAATTAACCATTTCTTATGTGGCAAATACACTACTATCCAATGGCAAATTAATCTTATAAATGACAATTAAGATGGCCCTATAATTATAGTTCATGAATTAGAATTAATATATTGTAAATATATAACCCAGTTATCTTTCCTATGAATACAAAAATTTGTTCTTAGTAGGAAATTTAAAAAAGGTTCACAATTTTTAGGAATACTTTAATTTTCTTAAAATTTCTACTCAATAAATTGAAATATTAAATTCGAATGAATAAATCATTATGTCATGTTCAATCTATTTCAGTTTTTCACCTGTTACTACCTAGTGTACCTCAAGGCTATATTCTCAGACATTTACACTTTTCCATATTCCTAATTGATCTTGTTATTCTCCCAAGTTCACCTGTAAAAGCCCAAAAGAAGTTAAAATGAAAGGAGCTGCTGAAGAGATTGAGACTGTTTATAGTTTAGTAAAAAAGAAGAGGAAACTCAAAGAAAAGTGTGTTAATCAAAACAGTATGGACTTGAGTAAGGTAAAACAGATAGAAAATGCAAAGGAAAAAGGAAAAGAATGAAAGAAACAATTTAGAAATGCTATTTAGAAGAGAATAGGGTGCAACAATGAAATACTTGTTACAAGATTTTATTTTATTATTATATTTGTTGCTAGTCACATTTTAATCTCTCAAAATAAATTCTTTTAATAAATGTTTATGGTGATTGGTTACTTGATAATTATTCAGAAATCGATAGATGCATTGTGCAGCACTTTATTAAGTGTTCTCCGTCTCAAAAGAGGAGTTTATTTGCTTAGCCCCATTTTTCAGGTTTTTTCCTTGTCCTTATCCAAAAAAAGTAAACAGTATACAATATTACAGCAGCTTTTAACCTTTACCAATTCCTTATCTAGCATCGTTACTTCACACTCCATAGTCCATGGTGAAAGGTGACTTACTAACTACAAACTTACTTTCAAAAACGAAACTCTAAATATGTTTATATTTAAAAAATTATTAAGTTTTTAATATTGTATTTCTTCTTAATCATCAAGAGTTGTCTGTAGCTAAGAATCCCATTTTTTTTTTTTTTTTTTATAAAGCAGTAATAAATATTCATTTCTGCAAATAATTTTTGCCCTTTTCAACACAAAAATGCCCTCCATTATAGTTTATATTCTTCATAAAAATATTAAAAAATTAAGAACAATAATTACAATATTTCACTAAGACATTTAACATGTTTAAATATTAACATAAACAACTCCGTTAATTGAATGAAAAATTTGTTGTAAAATGTTATTGAAAGAATTATTCAGAAATTGTGAGATGATATGTAGGCTTCAGAAAAAGGGCACTCAACACGACACGCAAAAATGGCACAAATACACTGAAGACTAACACTTTGAGCCCTGAAGATGATCTCAATAAAGGTTGAAACATTGGCAAGATACAAATTTTTTTTTCTGAATAATTCTTTTAATAAAGTTTTACATTTAGACTGTAGATAATGGAAAATAATCCATGTTAAGCGAATTCTTTCATTTTTACACATACAGTCTTGTTTATACGAAGAATTGTTGATAATGTATACTGTGTTTTTCTTTGTACATATTTACTTCTTAACTATTTTCCTGTTGCGTTTTTGATTTATGAATTTGAGATGTTTCTAATTTTATTTTTTACCTATATTTTTGTTAATGTATGCTCATCATTAACCTCAAATACTTTTTTCGTAAATAATAAAGCAATATAATTGTTATATTGATATATATTTGTTTCATATATTTCTTGCATATTGTGTTTTCATTGTGGATATAAATTGTCCATTTAAATTGGTAATTATCCCTCCCAGATTATTTGTCTCTTAAAAAAAAATTTGTATACAGTTTATTAATTAAAACTATAGAACAGAAATAGGTTTATATAATAATAAATGTTTCTGTTTTACACATAATATAATTTAATCCACACTACAACAAATTTTTCATTCCAATAACGGAGTTGTTTTTGTCAATATTCAAACATGTTAAATGTAATTATTGTTCTTATTTTTTTAACATTTTTGTAAATAATATAAACCACAATGGAGGGCATTTTTGTGTTGAAAAGGGCAAAAATTATTTGTAGAAATGAATATTTATTACTACTTTAAAAAAAAATTAAGATTCTTAGCTACAGGCAACTCTTGATGATTAAGAAGAAATATAATATTAAAAACTTAATTTTCCTAAATATAAACATATTTAGAGTTTCGTTTTTGAAAATAAGTTTGTAGTCAGTAAGTACAACATGGTAGGAGGCGTAATGGACCTTTCACCATGGACTATGGAGTACGGACTATGGAGTAACGGCGCTAGATAAGGGATTTGTAAAGGTTAAAAGCTGCTGTAATATTGTGTATTGTTTACTTTTTAAAATACAGTCAGGGACAACTGTTGAATTTTGTTTTTAAAAAATCTGAAAAATGGGGCCGAGCAAAAAAACCATTTTGAGACGGAGAACACTTAATAAAGTGCCGCCTATTTACACGTTGAGAAAGAAAGATTCGTTCGACAAACTTTTCAAAAACTCAGGCACTTCATCCAGCTCGAACATTTTCGAATCTTCGTCCGACAAAGAGAATCCACGTAAAAGTTCAACTTTTAACTTGTAAGTTTCTCAGATAATTTAAAAACTTTACGCTCGTAGAATGCAAGAAATTTTTATTCGTACATGTGCAGTACAATATATACAATAATTTTACAATGTAAGAAAGTGACGTTCCACTATGACTTCCTACTATTTACAACTAATCATTTTTATATACAAATAAATATGAGAAATCCCATAATAATTTGTAGGAAAAAAGTTTATGTTCAAAACACTACATACACATGAGAAGTAAATACGTATGTAAATATTCTTATAACTATGACAAGTTTATAAACCAGGTACATTGTATTTGATCCTCTTATATTTTCAATTTGCATTTGTTGGATATGCACGAATCCTGAGATTTGAGGAGACACATGTGCTTAAAAAATTGGCTGACCTCATCGAATCTACCTCTTCTACAGAGTTCATGTTAGTTTGTTTATTTTTATTTTTTTACTAGTGTTCCCAGCAGCAGAAGTCATATAAACCCTCAGGGTGTTGGTGTTTTTGAAAAAAAAAAAAAGCCCATTTGAAAGTATGTTCGAATGCAGGGCCGCTGGATTCGAACCCAGGACCTTTACCTCACAGTGATGAGCGCTGCGTCAATGCAAACCTTGCGACCACCGATGCCCTCCCCCCATTTATTTGTTTAGGTCTGTCAGTTTGTAAATATCTGGGAGAGGTAGTGGCCAGCCGCAGAAATTTATTTTGGATTACCTGTAATTTATTGAAATCCGTTTTACTTGTAAAATTCCATACTGGGCATGCACATAGGAACATTGGTTTAATAAACTTTTTATAAATTAGTAGTTTATTTTGTTGACTCATGCCAGACTTCATTCTGACCAATGGGAAAATTGTTCGTACAGCTTTCCCCTTGCTTACTAGGTCACTTGTTTAAGCACCAAAATTCAATTTGGTATCAAGCGTGATCCCTAGGTACTCACAGTTTTTAACCACTTGAACGACTTCCCCTCGTAGCTCGTGATCTTCATGAAGTCGAGCATCTTTTATGAGACCTAATCATACATTTCTAACATATATAAAAATGCAAGAATAATCATGAACTCATGAAGAGGTAGTGGTGTCAAGATGTACAGTTATATATGAAAATTTTTATGCCTTATTTTCTGTAATGCACAGCAATTTAAACTTTTAAGTATATGAAATGTGTGTTAAAAAAAAAAAAATTGTACAAATCCAATGGTGTATGGCCACAGAATGTATCATCCTGAGAAAGGATTAGTATCTGGACCAGTTTTGACTAATCTGAAAACATCTTCGGCGGAATTTTCCAATTTAATAAAGAAAACAAATTAATTTAAAGTAATTAAAGTCAAAGTCAATTACTTGTATTTAACTTTAACGGGTATCAAGGTGACTGTAGATTAGTTGAAACTGATCTGAAAAAAATCTGGTATTAACAATTTAATCCTAATCCTTTGGGATAATACGTTCAGTGGCCTTACACTATCAAATTTCTTCGAATTAGTTTGCCTACGAGGCACGCACCATCGTTCTCATCATAATTACTGTGTATATTTAAAATTTTATATTATTTTGATTCTTAATTGTTGCCACTGCGCATTATTGCATGACATCTGTGATTGTGGGATAACAGAAAAATCTTAAAATTAGGTTTAATTTTTTATATCCATAACCTTAAGACTGGCTGTTTTATTTTTTGCTAATTTACCATCTTTAGCTTACATTTTCAATATTCAGCATAAATAATTGTAATTGTTGCCTTTATTATATTTTTAATTTGCTATTAATTTTCTTTGTCCGCTTTCAGGCCTGATTCTGGTGTGCAATACCTTCAGTACAAATCACCGAGGCCTAAATTCTTTAGAAAAGGTAACGGAAAAAGTGATCAAAAGGGCTCCGACGTCAAAACACCGAGTATATTTTGTTTTAGCAGTGATGATTCCTTTGGTAATTTATAACAATTAATAGTACTAAAAGCAATATAAAAATTGCGCTTAAAGAGTAAGTTTTTTTTGTCAACTTAAGTCATTAAACTTACTTTTTTGTGTGTGTTACAGATCCCGTTTTACGCTCCATAAAAAAGAAAAAGAAAAGAAAATTGTTAAACGGAAAATTAAAGCCGTGTAGCAAAAACAAAAAGAAGACGGAACTCGATAAAAAAATTAGATGCTTTTTAGACGAATATTCATCGCCGAAACCTAGTCCATGCTCTTCAAACCATTGTTTTGCAGCGAGTACTCCACAAATGAGCGCCAAGCCTGAATTCAATTCCAAGACACCATGTTCGCCGATAAACGTTCTCTCGAATGAAATTTCCGTACCCGTTTTAAATTTGATGAGGAAATTTAACTTGCTCACCGTCAGCCCGACGAGTTCGTACATTAAAGAGAAGACTGTCGAGGATGAAAAAAACGATTCAGCAGAAGATACCAATTGTACATTTAGTGAAAAGTGTGATAGTTCGCTAGAAAAATGTAAAAATAGTACCGATAAAGTAGTAGATGTAGTGTCCCTTCCAAATGCAAAGGAAGATGATGTTACATCGCAAGACAATTTTAATTCCTGTGTTGAAGTTATAGAAATAACAAAAGATCAAAATGAACCTGACAGCAGAATTCATGATTTGCCTAAAACAAGATCAAAGGAAAATAGTGATTTTAGCAAAGTACAAGAAAACTCGCAGAATTCAGAACAAGAGAACGATTTCTACGGTTTTTCATCATTTGCGATCAAATGTAGTCAAAGTCAAATTAATCAGAATTATCAATGTCTTCCAGGTGGCAAAGAGAAAGAACATCTTTCCTCCGCCATTTCTTCAAATTACAACGATGGAAATATTTTTGCAAAGTCCTTAAGCCCTGAGCGTGTGTCACATTTAGCAGAAAATACGAATGAGAAAAGTGTTGGAATGTTTTCAGAAAATTCCTGTTTGAATACTTTTGAACAAAGTTTACTCTCTCCTGGGAGCCGGGATTTGGAACATAAAACTCCAGGGCAAAAGAGCTTTATGAAAGAACTATCTGAAAGCGGAACGAGTTCTTTTACAAGTCTTTTTGATAAAGAAAGTAGTCAAAATTTGTATAGCACCCCTTCTAATAAATCAACAATGGCACAGCCTAAAAGGAATCTTTCTTTGGAATTCAGCATTTGTGATCGTACATCTAACCTTGAACCGTTGCCTGAAAATCAAGAAGAGGCTGATGAATCAGGGAAAAATGATACTCAAATATCCTGCGGTAACAAAATAGATGACAGTTATGATTGTACACCTTTAATCCATCGTATGAAATCGATCTCGCCAACAAGGCGTAGGCATATATTAAGACCTGCGATAATTCCGGAATTGAATAATGTAATTGAAGAGTCCGATGAATTTTCTCTGTCCGAGTTCAACGATGAACCTTTACCTCTCGAACATTTCGTCATTCCTCCCGGTAAAAAGTACAGGCGGTCAATTTCAATTATTCGGCATTTAGAAGACGATACGACCCTTAACATTCCCAAAGGTAGAAACTATGAAAATTCTGTTGAAAAATTGATTCAACTACAAAAAATCGGTAAGCCATATGAAATCTGATATTCCTTTTTAATGAATCAATTCGTAAATAAATACATTTTAGGGGATAAATCTACGATTTCTACTCCTACTAATATCATCAAGAAAAAACTTAGTTTAAGATCATCCCTACTGAAACAATTCACACCTCCTACGCATAGAAAAAGAAGTACATCATTTCAACTTTCTTCTCCCACAAGATCGCCCAGAATGAGAAATACAAGTTTGTCATTTTTAAAGAATTCATTATTAGATGTAAAGTCCCCTTTGCTTAATTCTCCAAGCGAAATGTTACGTAAGTAAATAAACTTATGCTATTAAACATAAAAAGAGTGAACGATGATTTTTTTTTGTTTAGGTGTGTCAAATATTGATGAAAAAATTAAAAGATCGTCTAATGTATTTTCTTCATTACAAACTCATTCCCAGTCGTCAGATTACGCTGAAATTGTGTTTTTCCTGTGTAACCAGACAAAGTCATGCGATTTTAATGAAATTTACCCTCAAGAGTAAATAAGGTTATATTAAAAATTAGTTATTTTTATAATCATTTTTATCTGTTTTTAGATTCTTTAAAAACTCTATAAAAGTTGGAGAAGGGGTCTTCGGCGAGGTATTTCTCGTTATGAAAGAAAAACAAAAATCTGTTTTGAAAATAATTCCGATCGAAGGCGATTTTCCAGTGAATGGCGAAAAACAGAAAACTTACAGCGAAATTTACTCTGAACTCCTTATTACCCAGTAATATTTTATTTAATCACGCCGCCTTTTGAACAGCATTCATGATTTTCCTCTTACAGTTTACTCAATGGGCTTCGAGGCGATACCGAGCAGTTTATGACAAAAGGCTTCGTCGAACTTATTTCCGCTAAGATTGTACAGGGAAGATATCCTGAAGAACTCATCAGGCTTTGGGAGGAGTTCGATGATAAAACGGGTAAAACTAACGATAAATTGAGTTTATTCGTTATTTTGAAAATATGAATCGTTTCGTTCAGGATCGGATAATGATAACCCAACGATTTTTGGGGATAATCAACTGTATCTTACTTTGGAACTGGCGCACGGCGGTACTGATCTGGAAAGTTACTCGTTTAGTACAGCAAAACAGGCTTTGTCCATTTTTAAACAGGTAAAAATCTTAATTTAAAACATAATTAATACAAGTCAAATTTAAAATGCTTACAGTTTTAAAATGATTTTAGACTGCTTTTAGTTTAGCTGTAGCTGAGGCTTGCTGCGAATTTGAACATAGGGATTTGCATTGGGGAAATATCCTCATTTCAGGAACAATCGAGAGGGAAATGAAGTATCTAATTGGCAATAAGGAATTTAAGGTTACAACCAATGGAGTTAAGGTAAAATATAAATTGTAATGAAATTGACCAAAATCGAGATTTCCAATTTGTTTATTTTTCAGGCAACGATAATTGATTTTACCCTTTCAAGAGTTCTTTACAAAGAAGACATACCAATTTACTGTGATATTGGTAAAGATCCTGAGATGTTTATCGCGACCGGAGACTACCAATTTGATATTTATAGGCACATGAAGAAAGATCTCAAGTAATCTATTTTTAAATTGTTTCGCCGAAAGTGAAATATTTTCGAATTAATCTCAATTCTATTCTGTTCTATAGCAACGAGTGGGATATATTCAAGCCTAAAACGAATGTACGATGGCTTCATTACGTTTTAGATAAGATGATTAAGGACGTGAAGTACAAGAGAAAATCGGCGAAGGTCCATAAGGATAGTATGGCAATTTTAGATAAGATTGAAACGTGGATACTTGATTGTGATAATTGTTTTGATGTAGTATTGCGATTGACGGAAAACCGATAAGCAGATGAATACTACTTTTGTAAAATGTGATGTCTTGTGCAATATATTTTTTTAATTAAATCCTTTTTAATTGTAATTAATTTAATTTAACCAGATTTGTTTTGTGAGGTAAAGGGGTACCAGTTATTGGAATCCAGTATCATGATGCCAAACGTACACTTCCGTTTTCTGGAAGTTTTGTTTTCCTGTTTTTCACTGGATCATTGTGCTGATTCCAAGTTGCATTGTCTGGGTGAGCACAAAAATCTATTTGTGTTTAATTTTCTTGTTCTTTTAATATAATTTGAGAACCAGAGGAAACAAGAGGTAAGAAAATGGGAAAATAGTGAAAAAATGAATTTTAAATTTTTTTGTTGAACATTAAATGTTTGATTTAATTCCCTAATTTCATGGTCCGCTTGAACAATTAAGGTTTTTAGTTGAGATAAAAAAAGTCAATGGCACGAGCGGGATTCGAACCCACGATCTTCGTCTAGATACGCCGCTGCTCTACCACTCGAGCTATCGTGACCTCGATCCACTCGGACACCAACTTCCCATCACAACCGCACCTCATGAGTTTTCCCTCCTTTTTGCCATTTTCCGAATGTCGTGTAATCGGATTCTCAATGACAAATGAAATGGCCGCAGAGAGCTTTAGTGAAGTACACTTCATTTTAATTCATTAAAATTCACTAATTTTGTGGTCCGCTTGACCAATTAATATATTACAATTAATTAAGGTTTTAAGTTAAGACACGCTAACATAATGTTAAAGTAAAATAAAAAATGACCTAATTGATATATATTTCATACACTTTCAACAAAAATTCTTATAATAATTTATAAAATATAAAATATTAATTTTAATTTAAAAAAGCACAATTATTAAGTTTGCATTGATATCTTGATGAAAAAGGACCTGCTGGGAGATTACTAAATATTTTTATTATTTGTCTAGTTTAAAAATGATTATAATGCCAAATGAAAAAAAAAAAAAAAAAAAAACAACAACTTTGATTTATTTATAATTATTATTTATTATTAATATTTATAAATTCACTAATTTAGTGGTCCGCTTGACCAATCGATACATTACAATTAATTAAGGTTTTAATTGAGATAAAAAAGTCAATGGCACGAACAGGATTCGAACCCACAATCTTTGGCTGCTCTACTACTTGAGCTATCGTGACCTCGATCTACTCAGGACATCAGCTTCCCATCTCAACCCCACTTTTTGAGTTTTCTCTCTTTTTTTTTTTTGCCATTTTTCAACTAAACTCAATAGGTGGGGTTGAGATGGGAAGTTGATGTCTGAGTGGACCAAGGGCACGATAGTTCAAGTGGAAGTGGTAGAGTTGCGGCATATCTAACAGAAAGTCTTGGGTTCGAATCCCGCTCGTGCCATTGACTTTTTTATCTCAACTAAAAACCTTAATTAGTTTGATTTAATGTCAAAACAGAGAAATAACTTGACTGCAAATTATGCTGATAAATCAGATAAGTTTTGTTTATAGTTTTTCCTCTTGGCTTTTACTGTTGTAATTTTATTTGTACTGGCCTATCATTCTTTAATTTCTAGGTTGAAAAAAAAAAGTTGGAAGTATAACTTTCTTGAAAAGCCTTCTCTCAGTAATAAAATGTTATTCATTAAATTTCAAAAAGTTCTGTAGAAGAAAAAATAAGTTTTGCGTACGATTAAAAAACGCACTGCTGTATAAAAGATATTTATTTAATTTACAACATGAGGTTAAATTATAACTTATAATCCGATATTTTTATTTTGTTTCATTAGTGATGGTAAAAGATATACAACACCTCTTACGGCTCGTGTCGCTGAAGAGGTCTCCGAAAACACACCACATGGGGTTCTGTAAATAACCGACAGTTTTAAAACTAAATTGAACCCTTTATAAGGATATAAATAAGCCTACCTGAAGTGTGCTGAAGATAATTGATCCAACCTGTAGACTGTTGGATCCCCAAATTTCTCCATTCTGTTTCAGTCATACTGTGATTCCTCGGGACGAGCTTTGCAATGTTAGATGGTAAAGTAACATGCCTGTACTCGAATACGTTGTCTGAATATCTGTCGGAGTACTGGATTTGTTCGACAGGCATTTTCTAGAACAAAATTTTTTTTCTATTAAAGTTATTAAACATGATTTCCTGCATAAAATGCAATGTATTATGGTCCTTGCCATTTGGCCTTATTTAACGTCTTTTATTGCTCCACTTGTTACCAGTTTTGTGATAAATTTCTTCGCTTGCTTGAGGCTGACTTGAAAAAGTGAAAGTCCCAAGTCAGGTTAAGGCCTGTGCTTATTCTTCAGCCCAATAAAAGTGCTTAAAGAAGCTTGATAGGAACTTCAAGCAGTCGCTGGAACATTTAGAACATGCCCTTTGGCCAGCCTACTCTACAAGCACGGAAGCACCTGAACTTCGGAGAAAGCATTTTTTTTTAATTTATTTTATTTTTATTAAAACTGGTCTTATTAGACCAACCATCAATTTTACAATAATATTTACATTTCACTATTCACTTTTATCTACCCAAGTTCATACGGCTTTGTTCGTTTTAATCTTCTGACCATGTTTCGGTTATGTAAGAGTTTGGTCGCCTCCACAATCTCGTGCTGGCTGAGGTGAGCGTGGTGTTTGGTGACTTCAGCGATCTTAAGATCCCTACGTAAATCCTTATTCTTTATGTACCAAGGTGCATTGACCATGTTACGTAGGATTTTAATTTGGAGTGTTTGTATGAGTTTAGTATTGCTATATTTGGTGCAACCCCATAGTTGTATACCGTATATCAACATGGGCTTTATGACTTGTTTATATAATAGTATTTTATTTTGTACAGCAAGATTGGAGCCACGTCCTATCAACCAGTATAGTTGTGTATACCTTAAACTTATCTCTGTCCTTTTTTTCTTCACGTGTTCTTTCCATCTCAGCTTGACATCTAAGTTCATTCCCAGATGTATTATACTGTATGGTATAGTAGTTCCATCGATTGTGAGCGACGGAGCATGGTCCACCTTTTTGTTTGTAAAGATCAGATGAACTGATTTATGTCGATTTAGCTTGATTTTCCTTTTTTTTTTGTCCATTCGTTTATCTTATTACATGCATTTTGGTTGAATGGTTGATAGTCGGTCCTAGTGATATCACCGCGGTGTCATCAGCGAATCCATCTATTTTACTGGTGTATAACATGTAAAGCAATGGACCTAATATGCTACCTTGTGGCACTCCTGCACTTATTATTTTTAATTTTGAATTTATAATATCGACATACTGCTTTGGTAGTATACCTTTTAGTTTAATGATGAGTCCTTTGTGCCAGACCGTGTAAAAAACTTGCGACACATCAAGGAAGATAGCAGAACAAATTTGTTTTTCTTCGAGAGATTTTTCTATTACATCTGTTACTCGGTGAACTTGGTCTATTGTTGAGTGTCTTGTTCGGAATCCAAATTGGTGGTCAGGAATGATTTTATTTTTTTTCAACGATGTGTTTCGCTCATTTTAATAATAAGTTTTTGAAGAGTTTAGACACTTTGTTAGTAACGAGAAAGCAGGTAATACTCATTTGGGACATCTGATGTAATGTCAGCAGAATAAACGAGCAACTTCAGACACAGATGTGAGCCATGGGTCTTCAATGATGCCTTATTTGCAGGGTTGACCCAGGGCACAGTGCTCCAACTTCTCAGGCAACTCATCCTAGGTGAACTCATCGTGCTAGCAAAGTCTATTCTGCCGTTCCTTTGTACTGGGCTAGGTTCTTTGAATTATCAAGGTTTTTAAGAAAATAGGCGAGGGTGTGGTGTGCTTCCACCACATGATAGTGTTTTATATGACTAAATAAAATGTTTTGTCTACCTTGTTTGTATTGACTCCCTCAGCATAGTAACTGCTGTGCATGACAGGTCTTTTTGAACTTGTTGAAAAAATACCACGAACTTGTCATGAAAATTACGACAATTTTGTTTAATTGACTTTTTGTTATATTGCTTAATGTAGTTATATAGTTAAATTAGTATTTTTAACAAGGAAGTAAAGGTTATTTAATTTTCAAGCGAACTATAATTTATTTAGAAAAATCTTATTTTGTACCGTTTAAATTGTTAAGTCAAAAAATTTTTATTTTGATTTGTATTATATAAAAATGCAAATAGTTCATTTTCCAAACTAATAGTTGGAAAAACTAGCCCTGCTTTCGCCGTAACGAGTAGTAGCTTGAAGGCAGTCGTAGCATCTACTTCGTAGAACGTTTACAGGTTGGCAAAAGTAATATTTTAATTCTTTTTTTGTGTAATTTTTGATTGAAACTTTTTGAAAAATATTTTACTTCGAAAATTTGAATTTGTTTGTTTATGGTTTTAAAAGGAATATATTTTTTTTGTAATTTGAATTTCGTTTTTATTATCATTTCCACTGTGCAGCAAGGATCTGCTGAATTTTTTTAATTTTTTTTTTTTTTATATTGTATCATTTGGCAGTGTCTGAATAAAGGTACCACATACCTTCATTACAAATTGGAGTGTAGGCAAAATTATGGAGAGAAATGAAAAGGCAGATGAGGTGGCTAAGATCGGGACATCCCAGCCTCCTGGCATTAAAATGCAATAAAAAATATTAAAAGAAAGTGGCAGTCAGTAGGCTGGATTTACAAAATAAGCTCTCGCAAATCAAGAAATCCTAATCCTCAGCTGGTTAAGGATAGGCCATGTGAGGCACGCAAGGACACTTAGGACCGGTTCACCCAAAGGTAATCGGGATGAAACATGCATGCGATACCGGCAAGTGACAAAAAAAGCATTCAGTGCTCTCCTGGCGACTAGATTCAGCCTCCACTCCATCTAGATTTTCTCTGAAGCGGTTTAAAGACTTAGATATTCTGTTGTATTTTTATAGTGGATAAGTTAGAAGCTGTAGCTCTGGCATTTAATTAGACACAAAAAAAGAGTAAAAGTAGAGTACTGTGAGTACCTACTTTTTGCAATGCATATTATATTTTAACTTTATCCGCATATCCATGGTCCTGTTGTTCCAAGCATGGGATATGTTTGAACTAATGAAATTCGTTTGCCATTATCTAAAATGTCACTTCTATCCATTTTTTTTTAAATTCATGAAAACAAGTTGGATGGAACGATCTGCTCGATTTAGTATGAACTGTGTGACATGCTGCGCAATGTTCTGTCAGTCAAGTGACTAAAAATCCGTATCTCATCCAGATCGCCTACCAATCTTCCTGCCTGAACGTTCCTATGTTTTATTGTTCTCGATGCCGATCTTTCATAACGCCTTTCTGGCTGAAGCCTGCATATGTGTCCGACCTATAGAGAAAAGTTGTTCAATGGACTCACGTACTTGAAAGGTGCAATTCCTTGGCTCCATATAAAGAGCATATAGGAAACTCACCCAATAACGAGCATGTATTTTCTGATTCTTGAAGGAAACAGGGTGTTTTATTGTACGCAATGACGTTTTTATGTTCAGTGTGCTTGTAGCAGTTCTTCAGGTTTTTCCTGCTCACCAGTGTTGTCCTGCAGGTTTAAAAAAATGAATGTATTTATTAGCGTGAATAGTGTGAAAAGGCCAATGGTGTAATATTTGCGCAGTACTCGAAATTCAATTAGGTTGGTTATGTAACGGGTGGTGGAGAAAGTGCATGTAAATAAGAAAGAATTTATTTAAAGGTGAGTCGGAGAGTGTATGGTTTGTTTTGGGTAGGAATAGATTGGTGGCTGGTCAGATAAGACCAAGATCTTACCCCAGTCACAAATTGGCTGGACTGTCGAAGCCTGCTGGTAATTACAAAAGCTGGTGTACAGCAAGATGTGATAAGCTCAACAACACATACGTACGAATTTACATGCACGTGCAAATTTTATATAAGTCAGCATAATCATATCTGAACATTACAAGCATCATCAGTTTATGTATTATTTTATTATTTTATGGGTTAATGTTTTTCTCTTTCATTAATAAAATCGGCTATTTAGCATATGATTGTAAATAAGTAAGCATGAAAAAGTTTTACCTGAACTCCTGAAAGCTGAAACTTGACGCTTTATTACTCATAAATTAGAAAGCAAGCAATCAACTTGGCGGCATCGTACTGTTTATTTTTATTTTAAACTATAATCCAGTAAATAATGCATAATCGTTTCCACTAGAGGACGTGCTGTAAAGGTGCACATGTAGAATTAGGAAAATTTTTGATGTACAATTCAATATTATATTTTTATCAGTGCGATTACATTGTAAATTAAATCTGTCAAATATAGTTTATTAATGGACTAAATATAACTGTATATTTAGCATATATGGCATTTCCATTAACCCAAATGATTAAAGAAACCCAGGAAATACTAAAACTCTATAGTTAGGCAGGTAAAATTGACAATTTATGTGTTTTGGGAGATATCAAGTTTTTCAAATTCGTTAAGAAGGTTTTAGCATGTTTTTTTGTATTAAGCATTAAATGGTAAAACACATCCATAAAAATATTAGAAAATTAAGGTTACAATTTTATCGTTACAGACTTTTTAAAAAGTCTGATTTGTTTGTGAGAGAAATTGATCTGTGATATAATTTATGCGGTTAGATCTTTACAATGCTAGTTTATATTTATGTTGTAAAGAGAATAAAAACGGGGAAATTTTTTTTGTCGGCTTCAATGTTGACAGGGCATCATTGAAACATGCGCTTTCATGTTTTGACATTCTGTCGCGAGAGACAGCATAGATTATTCGGATGTTAGCGTACGCAAGCCGTAAACACCTGTGAACACAATGCGTCGTACTTTTTTCAAAAGGGGCTTCCGCTGATTCAGAAAAGGATGAATGATCCAAGTGCGAAGCATGATACCGCTGGAAACTTTGGACGGATACATGATCCTGTGTGGTGTTCTCGGCGTGACGTACATGATATTCATGCTCGGCGTCCTTCTCTGCTTTCTCCGTAAGTACAACTGCACCGGTTTGAGCCAGGCGTCCTGCCCTCAGATGGAAATGCGCCCGGTCGGAGGGCCTGAACCGTACCGATACACCGTAGTGACACAAAGCTCCGACTCCATAACACCGTCTTTCGCTACGAGATCGAACCGGAGCTTTTGCTCCAAAAACAGCTCCCACATCTACTACAAACCGCAGCAGGCGAAGAAAACTTTAGTAAGGACCGTTCCTGACTTCAGCAAGATGGAAAGATTGGCCACCTTGTAAAAGAGCTTTATTTTTTATATTAAATTCTAGTCTAGAAACCGTTCTTCCAAGTAATGAGATGGTAAAGTAAACTTTTTTCTGTAACAGCCACATTTTCAAAAATTATATTTATAACTGTAGTAGAATTTCGCTTGACAGGCACAAATATTTTGTGTCACTGGCTGTTGAAAGACCAGAGAAGTATGTCGATATGTTAACTGGCACTATGTTACTCTAAAAGTGTCATCCTTTTTAGTTGTTTTTATAAAATTAAACATTTTGATACTCAAATATTTCTCAAAAAGCTCAAACTTGGCAAATTTTAGATATGTGGGCTGACACCCTACTTTTTTTTTGTATATTTTTCTAATTTTTTTTTTTTTTTTCAAACCACATTTACTCTTAATTATTTCACCAAGTGCATTGCTCAGTTTTTAAACAGCCATGGAATTGTTTAATTTTTCACAAAGTGTTTCTTATAGTTTTGAAATCTGATTTCTGTATATTTGTTGTTAAAAGTCTTGAGCGATGTAAAGTTTTGACTTGTCTTTCCAATCCGTATGTCAAAAATCGCCTTTTCCCCCCAAAGTTTTCTCTAAACATTTGCTAAAATTATTTCTCCAAATTCATTGCTAACTCTGAAGACTTGAAAGCAGCCATGGAATTTTTATCTTTTTTTTCCCCCACAAGTGTCTCTTGTAGTTTTTAATTCTCATTATTTCGTTTTTATTGAAGTTAAAAGCCTTCGGACGATGTAAAGTTTCCCAAATTAACAAGGTTTTGTCTTGCATTCCCATTTGCATGTCAAAAAATTGCCTTTTTTTCACCCCGAAGGACTTTTTCACATCAAGTGTTTTTTGTAGTTTTAAAAATCTGATCGTTTTTATTATTGAAAATGAAGTAAAGTTTAACAAATTTACCAAGTTTCGACACTTTTCCCCTATCCCTACCAGAAAAATTACTCTCCCCCAAACTTTTATCACTAAACCCCGAGCTTTTACACTAAAAAACTAAATATTTTATCAAATGACTTCCACACTGTTCTAGTTCAAGTCTATAATTTTTTTGGGGACATTAACACATTGACATTTATTGAAAAATCGGGCTGATTTTTACACGGATTGGCCGGGCTGTGGATAAATACAAAAAGAAATTCGTAATAAAAATTTAATGAAACATGAACTGTTTTTCTTTGTTTTTTAAGAGTGCAAATCGCACTGAACTGTTAGAATTTCTTGTAGATACGACGCTCTCGAACTGAAAGTACAGAAACGGAAGATATGTTTAAAATTATCTACCGATTTGATATTGTATTTTTTATCAGATACGATTTATGTTCGACGTTAATATTTTTATTATAGTGTACATCGTTTAACAGGGAGTGCAATAGAGAAAGGTGTGGCTTGTACTGACGCAGTTGTTCAAACAGATTGTATAATTTGTAAGCGTATGAATTTTTTTTTGTACGGGCGAATTCATTGCCAAAATTTTTATAAGCGTTAGTTTAATACGAGAAATTTAGAAGTTTGAAAACACAATTAATATTCATATTTATTATAATATTAGTACCTAATTCGTGCATTTAAGAAAAACTAAAATTGACTATAAATGTGTCAAATTAATCGTAGACCTTCTGTTCCCGGTATTGTTAATTTCATTGTTAATTTAACTATAATTAATACAAACAAGTTCCATGCATTCAATGTTAAATTGTTTGATTAATATTCATTTTAAGAAAAAAAAAGTGGTTCGCTTTTTCTGAGCAGCTCTTTTAATAGTATACGTTTAAGATTTTCCAGTAAAATCAAATTGTAGTTTACAGATTTATTGTTGATATTAATATTTGTTGATGCTTCCGTATAATTCTGTTAGTATTTAATTATTCATTGATAAGTTATTTTATTGAAAAAAAAAAAAAAAAAAACTAGTCAACTATGTCAATAGGTGGCATTTCTTTCTTGGCAAATGGTATAAATAATGTTCGTTTATAATTTAACAATCTGTTACCGTTTTATTAGTTTATTAATGTAATAATGAACATCAAATTAACTATAATATTGTTAACATTGCACTTAATGGTTTTAATTTTATCCGTGGTGTAAACCTCTCCATATTGTAGAAGAAATTAAATCGTAATTTATCGACGTTCGATCGTTTAATTTCTTCTTTTTTTTTTAACTAACACAACTTGTTGATATAGCATCTGTTTATGTAAATTGTTACAATTGCAAACTTTCATACTGAATAAGAATTTAATCATAATTTAATTAAACATTATTTTAAAATTTTATTTTGTAAAATTTAATTATACATATTTATATACGGTAATTTAAGTTGTAAAAAGAAATGTACATCCTTATTTGTTGTCGACGTAATTATTTTCTTTTTATCCCTATTATTTTTTAAATTTTTACCTGTTTAAACACTTTTTCATGTCGGCCTAAAACAATTTTTATCATTCTTGTCGTATTCAATATTAATAAAATAAACAGAGACATATCAGTCGTAAATTTTTAATAAATGGATAGTTAAATTTGAAACAAGACTGTTGACTTGGCACTTATTACATATATTATTTACTTTTATTCTCTTATTTTTATAATAAAAAAATGAAATATACCGTGCCAAATTGTAATATTGTATGTATTAAAGTATATTAAGTATATATTGTAAGAACTATTATTTATAAGCAATATTTAAAAATGTGTTCATATTTGCCATGAAAATAAATTTAAAGACTGCTATTTTATGATGTAATAAATATTTGAAAACTTATGCATTTATTTTTTTCTAAATTAATCGCTAAATACGGCCAAATGTTTGATTTGGATGGCAATGCTGTCGTAGGTTTTTGAAGTTTGTTCGGAGATGTTATAAAAAATTCAAGGACCATCGAAGTACATCCCTTATTTTTCTCTGTGACCTCACTTAGGCCTAGATCTAGCTCCATCCGGGAAATACTCTTGAAAGCCAACGAAAACGGCTGATGTACAAAGATTCTCTCCAGCCAGTGCCGTACATGCCACAAGACAAAAAAAAGTACCGTGCAACTTATTGAAAATTAGCAAGCTGAATCTTGTTTTAAAAATATAGGATCACTGTACAAAGATTGGCAAAGATCCAAGTCCAACAAAAGAAACAAACCTTTCACTTATTAAAGTAAATAAATAAACTACATGATTATCTGTCAAATTTGCCAGATGTTTGTTGCATTAAAAGTTAATTAAAAACGTGTAGAGATTAGTGACCGTTAATCGATAATTATTCAGATGTAGTGAGATGCGGACTGGTGTGGTTTTTCTGAAATCTACATCACACCAGACCGCATCTCACGATATCTGAATAATTAGTTTATTAAAAAAAAATTTTTTTTTAAATATTTCTTTCTATAAATTTACATATTGAATTGTAATAATCAGATTTGGCCATATAAGAACAGTTTACGCAATTATTTTGTAGTTCCACAAAATTTAACGTTATTGTCTTTATGTATAAAAATAATTGATCCGATTAATTTATAAAACACAACAGGATAAAATTCCTTTGTACAAGTAGCGTAATAAATAAAAAATAATAGACGATAGAAGAAATGCCTTTCTTTTGTTGTTTAAAGCAGTTCCAAGACAAAATCAGGATCAAGCGAAAAAATTTGGAGTGATAGTTTGGTTTACCGGACTGGTTTGATTTTTGTCCTTTAAGTTTTCTTTGTTCAATATTTTTAAACCTTATAAATTATTTCAATTAATTAAACTTTAAGTAAGGTATTAAAATGATGTTACGAGCGGGATTCGAACCCTCGACCTAAGGCTAATTAATTGAAAGAAGTTATTTGGACAATCGTACCACGAAATATAATGGACTTATTCTTTATAGTGATATTTCTTCATCTTGTCTGCGAACCTGAAATTTTGTTTTTACTGATCAGTTTTATTTACTGATTTTCACTGGGTATTGCTGTTACACGCATTAATATGACAAAGTTCATCAGGTGCTTTTACACCTCGAATGCACCAAAAAAAGTTTGCCCGATTCTCAACTCGTTTTGCAGATATTCAACATGTAGATTTTCACACGATTTTTGTTATAAACTTGCCCTCGAGCTATTTTTTTGGGGCAACACAATTTTTTTCGTGTTTAGAACTCAATTCAATTTTTTGTTAAAAAGAACCTAAATTCATAAAAATTTTAATTTCTTCATTTAATAAGCTTTCTGGTAGTATACCCTTTTCTTTAATTACATCAAATTAAAATGACTAAATTTTATCCTAAGAAGGAAAAAGTAATGGTGCGGAAACTGCAGTTTACTGTTTTTGTCCTGGGCAAAATTTACCTTACAGGCAAATTACAAATTTTAAAAATATTCAATTCATCTTCCATTTCAATTCTGCACTTTTCTGTACAGTAGAGACCAAATAAGTGGTTTTAAGTGCCATCAGTGATTTTAGACCTGAAGTCTGAAAAGGAAATTGAGTTTTTCCATTTTTATGCAAAGTTGAAATAGTCATGATCATTTTTTCATATCAACTTACAGAGTCAAATTTTTACTGCAGTTTAACAATGTTTTGGAAGAAATGAATCCTCTTTCTTTGAAACAAATACAAAGCAGCATAATTTAAATTCACTAATTTTGTGATCCGCTTGACCAATTAATTAAGGTTTTTTTGTTGAGATAAAAGTCAATGGTACGTGCGGGATTCGAACCCACGATCTTCAGCTTGATACGCCGCTGCTCTACCACTTGAGCTATCGTGACCCCGATCCATTTGGACACCAACTTCCCATCCCAACCGTATCTGGCCGAAGATCGTGGGTACAAATCCCGCTCGTGCCAGTGACTTTTTTACCTCAATTAAAAACCTTAATTAATTGTAATAATAATTTAATGTGAACAAACAGCTATCCTTATTAGATTTTTCGGTGTTTGGTTTTCAAAAAATTTTATCTATTATTTCTTTACATCCATTTTATTCAGAAAGACTCAGAATTAAAACAACGGCCTCTTAATTTATTAGGTTAAATTCAAATACTGAGTTTAAAATTGCAAATTATTTATTACAAGAATGTCAACGAAAAACCCTCCAAGAATAAGATTACCCTGGTCTTCCTATCATCACTCTTTTAACCCATCAGGATAATGATTTTGTGAACAGCCGGACCAAAACGAAAGGATTGATGTACCGAATGATCAATAATGACAACCGCAATTACCTCACAGAACTCAAACTTACCGTAAAAATAAAACACCTATGATCAGTAATAACCAGTAAAAAAAAAAAAAGAAGAAAAAAAAAAAAAAAAAGCCTTGTCTTCCATGAACAATTAGGATTCAAACCTAAGATCCTTTAAATATATTCTATAAATATTACTAACTTACTGTTTTTGTTAAACTTTTGTGTCCTGGTGAAGATAATTGCTATAGTTATTGCTTATTCTTCATAAATGAAATACGGGATTATGTTTAAATAGTTCATCAAATGATTTTTTTTTTTTTTAGTTAAAACAATTACATTTCGAAAGACACCAAAAAAAAGCTTTATTTAACATTATTTCTAACATTCCAATACGTCCTTAATGACTAGGTGAAATTTTTTTCAAATTTATATTAACACAAAAATAATACTGTAATTTTTTTTCGTTTGATTACAATAGAGTGATAATGAAATACAATTTTTCATCATGCCGAGTTTTTTTTTTTCCTTCCAAAAATAATGATAAAATAAATATCTACAATCATCACATCACAAAAAAATATTCTAGGAGTAAGATACAGGAAGTAGTAACATACTAGAGTTAGAACTTACTTTTGGTGTCTAATAAGGTGTTGAAATTTTTAAATCTCATAACATCTTTTCAATATATTATCTATATTTTATCTAGTTCCTTTACGAAAGTTTTTTACAGATTGCGGCTGTAAATTCTGAACATTTAGCTTTTCCACCTAGGTCACCAGTCCTGTATGTGCCTTCTTTGATTACTTCAAGGCATGCTTTTTCAATTCGTGATGCATGATCAGTTAGGTTTAAATGCCTAAGCATCATGACCGCAGATAGCAGCAATGCTGTTGGATTTGCCAAATCCTTCCCAGCGATGTCTGGCGCAGTCCCATGGACCTAAAACGATTATTAATTTTTTACGAAATGATCGTTAATGTCGCACTTAATAATTATTACTGATTCGAAAATTGCTCCGTTCAGTCCAATATTGCCACTCGGGGTCAAACCGAGACCGCCGACAAGACCAGCACACATATCAGATAAAATATCTCCATAAAGATTAGGCATAACAAGTACGTCGAATTTTGAAGGGTCTTGTACCATGCTCAGACATACTGTGTCCAAATATTTCTCTTCAAATTTTATTTCTGGAAAAAGTGCAGCTGCTTCCCTACAGCAGTGGAGAAAAAGACCGTCGGACATTCTCCTGCAAATTAAAATACAATTTGATTATAAATTTACGTGAAATTTCATTTTTCAGTATTTTACATGATATTGGCCTTGTGCACAGCTGTGACTTTCTTCCTCTTTTGCTCTTTTGTGAACTTAAAAGCAAACTCGGCCACTCTCCTGGACGCCTCTTCGGTGATCAATTTAATACTCTGCACGACACCGTCGACGATTTCGTGTTCAATTCCTGAATATTCACCTTCCGTGTTTTCTCTTATTGTCACAACATCTACATTGTCGTATAACGTTTTAAATCCTTCTAATGATTTACACGGCCTTACATTCGCATACAAATTGAATTCCCTGCAATAAAATATGTCTTTATGTAACATTTTTTTTTTTTTTTTTAATTTGGAAACTCTGAAATCATGGCTGTCATTATTTCAATTTATACAACTCATGTACAGTAAATTCCACTTATAAATATTTTCAAGGGAACCTTATATTTATACTATTATAAGTGGACATCAATATACTTGGATTAGAGAAAGCACAAAAGAGAAAATCAAGATAAAAATATGCACATTTTTAAGAAACATTAAATAAACTTTATCAATAAAAGGAAAAATCAGCATCTATTACTAAATTGTAAAGGGAATTTCGAGAATTTAACACTTCATTCGAAAGGTTGAGAAACCAAGGAGAAATCCACACCTCTAATCCTGTGTACTCTATCTAGAAAAATTTCCTTATTTGCCTCGTACTCCGGGCGGTGAAAGACAAGCGTTTAATAATCTCTGGTTTGCCATTCTAGAAATAATAAACGGAAAATCTGTGTAGGAAGGATAATATTATTACATTTAAACTTTGACTATGGGGGGGGGGGGGTCTGTGAGTTAGAGCCAGATATCCTAAAGAAGTTGAAACAGTCAAGAGACGACAAATTTGAACTGTTTAAAATATTGCAAGATGTTGCTGTCAAGTGATTTATGTCGCATGCCGGTAAATTTGGAAAACCCAAAAACGGCCATCAGATTGGGACAAATCTACTTATATCCCCATAACAAAAAAAGGGAAGCATTAAAGAATGTTCAAACGGTGGGATTTATTTCACCAGTGAGATAAAGATCTCTTCTTGGTACAATTTTTGGGATGTGCGGGTTGGATTTAAAAAAAAGGCAGGACTAGAGACCAAATTGTCAATATCTGCTGGATAATGGAAAAAGTCAGTTTCAGAAAATCTGAAAAATGTTTCATTGAATATTCTAAAGCCTTTGACAGTGAATTGTGACTGTAGCAAGTACTTGATGATAGGTGATACCAAATCATCTTGTCTGCCTCCTGTGGAATCTGTATAATGGCCAAGTAGGAATGTTAAGAAAAGAGCATGGAATAACGGATTGGTTTAAAATTGCTAAAGGAGTATGGCAGGGTTGTATACTCTCACCCTACCTATTTGGGCGAATCCAAGATGTATTTAAAATTGTGGAGTTGGAGTGTATTCAGATGACACCGCTTGACGCAGGTGGCAAAAAGAGGAAGTAAAAGTGGAGGCAGTGACAACCTGTATTTTTAGGAGCAAAGATTACTGGTGATTTTGACTGCGGCCAAGAAATCAAAAGTCTATTTGGGAGGAGAGCGGTGGCAAGTTTTGATAAAATAGTTAATAACAGACACATCACACTGGCAACAAAGGTTGGCACAGTTAAAGCAATGGTATTCCCAGTAGTAATCTATGGCTGCTAGTGCTGGACCAGATGCTTTTGAACTGTGGTGTTGGAGGTTGGAGGAAAATTCTGAGTGTGCTTTGGACTGCAAGATCAAACCAGTCTGCAGACCAGGAAATAAAGCTAGACTCTCTCGAGGGAATATTAAAGGCAAAACTGAAGTGCTTTGGCCGCAAAAAGAGAATACAGGCTATCTTGGAGGAAAAGCTGATGTTAGGGTAAGTGCACAGTAAAAGGAAGAGGGCCGACCAAGGTCGATGGATGTATGATAAACTGAAGGTGATGGGCTCAACCATGAAGGAACTGTGGATGGTAACAGCCGACAGGCAGCTCTTGTGTTGGTTGGTCAATGAAACCATAATCAACAACAAATCTGGAACACCATGCATCCAATGTTTATTTTAACTGACTTAACTTTGTGGTTGCCTTGCATTTTTTTTTTTTTAAAGGAATACTATTATTGAAGTACATGAAGATAAAATAGGAAAAAATCTGAAATCTTAACAGGACATTACAAAAATGGACATCTGAAGAAGATTGGCGTAAACTAGCAGAGCAAATGAAGATTCTGAAAAAAACAGGGGAAAGACCGGTGTGACACTAGCCTGCAAAAGGAGTGTTTTGGGATATAAAATTTAACTATTGAACTGAATCTATCCACACTCGACCAGCATCTGATTACTATTAACTAGTACTATTAACGAGTATCTCCGACAAAATGGAAATAAGGAAACAGTGTAAATTGCACATTGACGATAAACAATCCAAGAACCTTCTAGGAAATTTTGGAAGAAAAGAAACAGCGGATTGCATCATGGGAAAAAACTACAGATCCTGGCAGGAGACTGCATACTGAATGTGGCATCTGAAAAAGAATGGTATCATCCAACACAGCACCTGCAGATTCTGCAAAGCAGTGGATACACCGACGCACCTACTCAGTGTGCTGCCATATTTGCCTCAGTAAGTTTTTTGGGATTATAAACGTAGAAGAGATTCAACCCTGAAACAGCTTATTAATCAAGTTCCTTGAACCAACGTGTCTACAGGCACAAAACATGGAATACAGCAGCTTTTAAGGGCCCAGGTTAAGAAACTAAACTTCCCTTGCAGTCGCTTTATAAATGTAATCTACTTTATATGATTAAGAACAATAAAATATGCCATTCTTTTGTTTTTAAATACTGAATGTTAAAGAAAATGTTTACTTTCTTAAAGCTAAATTAAGGGAGCGATGTCCCTTTCCGACAGGCGTCATTAACGGTCCCTTCAAGCCAACTTTGTTTTTGTTCATCGAATCGATAGCAGACTGAGGAATGCCGAATTTCCCATCCGGCCCCTTGACCGGTGTCACGTCCACGACTTCCCAGTCAATCGGAACCTGGAGGTCAAATTTAGAGTCAGCATTCGATAGTTTCGCAAAGTTAAACGTACTCACTTTGGCAGCGAGAAATATTTTCTGAACGGCAGCGGAGATCTCCGGACCGATTCCATCTCCTGGTATGAGCGTCACTTTCTTTTTCGACCCTCCGCTGCTCAGCCCTCTCGCCAGTGAGGGGAGCCTGCTGCACCTCTACAATTTACGCTCTAAAGACATCAAAACACTCTCGTCCCAATTTAAAGATTAAACCAAAGTTTAGTCTATAAATAGGTATAAATGGGCAAATCTCATTTAAAAGAATGCAGTTTTCACAGATAAATTAAGGTTATACAACGATAAAAACCAAAGCTCGATTCGATACAGAATAAATCTTTTAAATGAGAAATTATGAGAGAAAAAAGTTAAAAACAAACTTACTAATTTATTGATAATGTGAGCTGCCATAATCAAAAGATCAAGAGACTAGTGCGCTTTCTGGATCGTGGTTGGGTGTGTAATCCTTATCAACTGTGTGGAATGAATGTGAATGTGAAGTTGAATGGGGTCGATTGAAATAGTTTCGTATATCTTTTTATTTGCCTTATCCTATAAAAAAGAGTTGAAATTTCTTTTAAATTTTTTTAAATAATAAAGTTTATTGTTGCACTCAAGAATAAAAAAAATCACAAACTATAAAACAATCCTAGTCTTGTTATTTACACGTGTAAGCTTCATTTTGTACGCAAAAATATTGTAATAATTGTTCAATAAGTCTTTCAACGGTTCGGCAAAGGTTTTCTATTTACAGGGAAACATCTATAAAATTTTAGTTTATCAAAACTACATTTATCTGTATTGCAGAGGCACAGATAAAAATGCGGGTTCCCGGGTAAATCATGCAACCTTCACCGAAAGCTTGGATCTTTGGGGAACCCTTTAGGCCTTTATGTCGGGCCTGGAGTTGAGTCATTGAGTGACAAAAATGTTGTGAAGAGTACCAAGTTTTCAAGTTGCCCAGATTAATATTACAGACGCTTTCAAGCTTATGAATCCAGTTTTGTATCGTCGTATTGAAGTTGATATTGTGTGTTTTGTGCAGTCTGCATTAAGCTTTCTCTTTCGAGGCGTATTGATAAGTTTCTTTTTTTGACTATAATTGTGAGTCATGGAAGTTGAAGATGCAAGCGAACCGCCGAAGAAAAAATTAAAACAAGGTTTTGTTAAAATGTTTTATTTTATTAAATTTATATATTATGAAATAGTCTAAATATATGTCAAAAAAGTCAATTATAGTATATTTATATTGCGATTTTTTTTAAACATTTATTTTCAGAAATATAAGTTTATTTTTTTAAACAGTCTTCATAATTTTATAAAATTTATACTTTAATACACTTGTTGCATGCAAAGGTTTACAGGCTTACCCCTGTCAGTGATAATTCCAAGTATTACAAATGTTGCAGATAGAAATCTGGCGTTTTATTTTTTAAAATTATTTTTACGATGTTTGAACGAAACTAAATAATAAACGGTATTATTGGACTACTTTCTAATAGAAGTCCTGTGCTTCAAACCACTTGGTTTACGGTTTTGGGTTACCATTAGCCACTCAAGGTGGTCGTTGGAATGTCTGTCTGAATGTATTTTCATGTTTTTGTTTCTGTTTTATTATCGACAACTTGAGGTAAAAACGAGAGGCCTGCAGGCTTTTACGATATGAACGATCTCTTTATATGAAACAGTTCCGACACTGACTGACAACGCACAGACCAAACCGTTGGATCTGAACGGCTGAAATTTTGACAGTACATTCCTATAATGACATGGATAAGTTCTAAGAAAGGATTTTTGAAATTCCATCCCTATATTTTATTAATATATATAAAAAGTTCCCTAACTGATTGACAGATAACTCACAGACCAAACCGCTGGATCTAAACGGCTGAAATTGTGTTAGTGCATTCCTATAATGACATGGATAGCCGCTAAGAAAGGATTTTTTTTTTAATTCCATCCCATCTTTTATTAATATATATAAAACAGTTCCGACGCTGACTGACAACGCACAGACCAAACTGCCGGATCTAAACGGCTGAAATTGTGTTAGTGCATTCCTATAATGACATGGAAAGAAGCTAACAAAGGTTTTTTTTGAAATTCAATCCCTATCTTCTATTAATATAGATAAAATAGTTCCTTAACTGACTGAAAGACAACGCACAGACAAACCCCTGGATCTAAACGGCTGAAATTTTGACAGTGCATTCCTATAATGACATGGAAAGATGCTAACAAAGGTTTTTTTTGAAATTCCCTCCCTAAGGGGATCATACGGACAATTTTTTCACCATGTTCAGACAAAAGTGAACTGAAGAAGAGAAAATTTTAAGAAACAAGACATTTTATCAGAAAGCTGCTCTAGCACTCTGCATAACATTAGAAAAATTCAATTTAGACAGGTACAATAAAGCAGAATCCTGCGTAGATGAAGTCGCAAGTAAAAAACAGAAAGTCAGTAATCAGATCAAGATGCTAAAATGGCTGCAGGGTAAAAAAAAAAAAAAAAAAAAAAAAAAAAAATCATGGAAAATTAGAAAAAAAGGGAAAACGTAGAGAGCTTCTGTTGTATGTTGGCCCATTAACATTGAAATTTTATTTAATTTTTATACTTCCTAATCATGTTTATCAAAAATAAAATATTGATTTACTTGTCGAAAACCAGATGTTACCAAAGTTTCAGGAATACTTTCAATAAGTATTTTCTGTTGGCATTGAAATTTTAATTTTTTTTTTTTTTTTTTTCAACGAGGGTTCGCAACAGCATAGGTCACATAAACACTCAGGGTTGAAAAAAAAACCATTTGTAAGTATGTCGGGTTCGAATGCATGGCTGATGGATTCGAACCCAGGTCCTTTACCTCACAGTGATGAGTGCAGCGTCAATGACTAAAACTTGTGCCCCCCCATTTGCTTGTTTAGGTCTGTCAGTTTGTAAATATCTGGGAGTGGTAGTGGCCAGCCATAGAAATTTATTTTGGATTACCTGTAATTTATTGAGATCCGTTTTACTTGTAAAATTCCATACTGGGCATGCATGTAGGAACATTGGTTTAACAAACTCTTTATAAATTAGTAGTTTATTGCGTTGACTCCCGCAGCCCTGCATTCGAACCCGGGACCTTTACCTCACAGTGATGAGCGCCGTGTCAAAGAGTAAACCTTACGGCCGCAGTTGCCCCCTTTGAAATTTTAATTATCTCAGGTTTCAATACTTCAATATTATTTTTATATATTAAAATCAACTACATGCAAAAAGTTTTACATTAGTGCATGTTTATAAATATTTCGCATTGATGTCTCAAATTGATGGCTTGGTTTTATCGCAGTAATAAAAGAGAATATCATTATAATTTTAAATAAATTATCACACTGTATGACATGTTTTTACATGTCTTGTAGCATACAGGGCTTTGGACGTATTGCCTTTTCCTCCTAGTTTGGACAGCGATTGTGGCTTTATCAAGAACAGCAGGGAACTTGTTGAATCACATGTGAATTGTCTCTTGTATAGTCGGGGGTTGTAGTTCTTAGAGTACCCAATTTTTCATCAGGTGCCATTTGCATTACTTTAATTTGTAATATTTGCAGCTGGCTTTATTTTGGATGAAGCGCTACTTCTTACTTTGGATTTTTGATTTAACACATAATATATACCCAGACGAACATATCATCTGATCACCTTTTTATTTATATGGTCCAGGTACTTCACAAAGGCTCTGGAAGATTCCATGGGATTTTCTTCAACTTGTAAGGATGGTGGGTCCCAGGGTTTATCTCTAGTATCCATTTGTCATAGTAGTTTGACATATCTGAACCCTGAAATGCTTTTTGAATATCTAAGATTTTGTGATTGGAGGTATATATAACGTCATCGTCTGTGCAGTCTGCTACATGCTGGAGAGGGAATTTCGTACATGTACAAATTAAACAGAATTAGCGAGACTGATCTTTGTAGAGTGCCTTGATGGATGCCTTTTTCTGTAGAGAAGCTTCAATATTTGATGGAGTTTATACAACCAAAGTAAGGTTAAGTCAGAAGCGTTCTTTACTGTAAGCCCAAATTTGCCCATAAACCAAGTCCGATTTAGTTTTTCCAAATTTTTGTAGATTATATATAAAAATTGTACAGACACTGTTGTCAAAAGAATAATACGTCGTGCAAGTAGAATTATCTATGTTGGAAAGGTACAAAGGTTTTATTAATTAACGGTTTTTCTCAATTTTAGCCAAGCTCTCGTTTTGCTTTACTTCACCAAGAAATAAGAGAAAGCTCAGTGAGCCGTTAGCTGAAGATGGGAAAGCTTTGAAAATAGCCTGCAAGGACCATGTCAGATTGAAAGAAGAGAATGTTAAGAATCATGATGTGCAGTCTGATTCTGAAAATAAAAATCCAAATGGTGAACATGCCGATAAAACCAAATTAGATGTGATATGCATTGATGATGATCACGAAGAAAATAACAAAGAAAACGGAGATAGTAATGAAAAATCTACATCGGAAGGAAACAGTTTTCAATTGCACCTTTCATTCGAACAAGAGAAAAGTGATGGTGTAGACAGCAATGATGGTGAACGTGCCGATAAAACCGAATTAGACGTGATATGCATTGATGATAGCAATGATCACGAAGGAAACAAAGAAAATGGAGATAGCAATGAAAACTCTACATCGGAAGGAAAAAGTTTTCAATTGCGCCTTTCGTTACAAGAGAAAAGTGGTGACGTAGACAGCAACGATGGTGAACATCCTCAACAAGCGGATAACATAAACAGAACGCAGAATGGTGAAAACTGTAAAATAGAAGACAGCAACGAAAAAGAAATGGATAACGTGGGAATTGAAGGGGAGAAACTTGACTGTGCTGAATCGAAAGAAAATAACGATGCTTTAAACGATTCGACATTTGTAGAAGTAAATGACGAAAGCTTTAATGTAACTGCTAACGAGACCTTTGAAATGAGTGATTCCGGTACATCACCAACTTCTGAATCGGTAAGTCAATATTTTAATTTTTTTAACATTTAAAAAACCCTTGACTATTCTGACAATAAATACATTCATTATGCTACATATTATTTATATATTTATTACATATTTTTGGTATTGTTAATCTTGTACAATTATTACTGTAAAATATTTTTTAAACTATCTGTAAAACTATTAATTATAATCATTTGAATTTAACTTTCTTAAATTGCAATAATCAATGACTCTAAGAAGTTATCAAAAATCTCTTCAGCTTAAAATTGAAATTAAATGTAGAATTAGTGATTTTATTTTGCGCCATTTTTCCAAAGCCCCTTTACTTTCGAAAAACACAAATCTGAGTTTGACAGTTCCTGCTTTAACCTTTTCTACGGAGAGAAACATTTTGAGTAGAAGTGTCTTAGTCTGATTGAGTATTATTTAAATATTTTAGTGTGTAAGAAAAAAAGTAAATTCCAGTCGTAAAGTTCAATATCCATAAGCTAAGGTGGATAAGTGGCCAGACACTTTAAATTTCTTGTTAAAAAGAATTATTCTCGTTAAAAAAATTCGCAAAAACTATGGGATTCAAACCCAGAGACCCTTGCTCTTTTCTTCAAACATAATTCGACCACTTTCAGTCGTGGGTGTATGTTGAACATGCGCATGATCAGAAATAATGAAATTATGGATTGAAGCAGAGAATTTTCCCAGATTATCAGTACAGCTTGCCCTCCATTTGAACTCCATTATCATGCAGTGTAACAACCATACAATTTACACCAAGTTCGCTTAGAATTAGGCCTCCAAATGAAAGTATGCATGAAAGAATCATGAAAACTTGAAAATAATATGCCTCATGATATTGTTCACACACTTATGCTTGCAGTTTCATTAAGCTCTATTTTTTTCTCCAATATTGAAGGTTAATTAAAGTTAAATTCACTAATTTCGTGGTCTGCTTGACCAATTAATATATTACAATTAATTGAGGTTTTTAGTTGAGATAAAAAAGTTAATGGCACGAGCGGGATTCGAACCTGTGATTTTTGGCTTGATACACTGCTGCTCTACCATTTGAGCTATCGTGACTTCTATTACGACACCAAATTGCCATCAAAAAGCAAAAAGGGGGAAAATTCAAAAGGTGGGGGTGAGATGGGAAATTCGTGTACAAGTGGATCAAGGTCAAGATAGTTCAAGTGGTAGAGCAGCGGTGTATCAAGCCGAAGATTGTGGGTTCGAATCCAGCTCGTACCATTGACTTTTTTTATCTCAGCTAAAAACCTTAATTAATTGTTAATTAAAGTGTCTAAACATAATCAAATATGGGAAAAATGAAGGTTTGTTATATCAGACCATTTTAGTTCACGCATATAACAAAGATGGCAATTTTATTGCGAGATTATCTCCCAGTTATATTTTACAATTTGTGTTAATTTCATAGCCATTTATGTGGCAGGTGAAGATAAATCATTTGGTTTCTATGTATTGAAATTGATAATTCAAAAGCCTTTCAAAATTCAGTAAAAGTTGTTTTTCAAGATATTTTTTACCTTGAAGAATAGTTTCTACTACTAACAAAGTTTCAACACATGCATGTTTATTGTGAGATATTACATAAAGCGGTGAATATCCATTGGTTGTTTGATCATCCTGGACGGTTTAAAGTTGTTGAAAGAAAAAACGTACTTGATCAAGAGAAACAGGGAGTCCAGAGTTGTACATAATCAAACAATTAACAAATTTAGTTTTTAAAGACAATTTTATACTGTTTTACAAGCTTATAGATATTAATTTTTAATATTGTGTTTGAAGGTCAAGGCAAACTTTTCAAATGAGAAAAAGATAATTTCCCCAAAGCAAAGGCTCTCATTAGAAAAGAAAAAAGAAAAAGCAAGATTAAAGGAGGTGAAGTGAAATAATTTAGAAAAAGAAAATAAATTTACTTAAATTCCATATTTAATTAATTTTTAGGAAAGGGCGAAACAAAGGGAAGAAAAACTGCGAAAGAAAATGGAAGAGGAAGACTTAAAAAGAAGGAAGAAAGAGGAAAAACTAAAAAAACGAGAGGAAGAACAAAGGTACTTTTCTTTTTAGATTGCTCGAATCGATTATTTGAAGTTAAAATGTTTTGGAAATAATTTAATGTTGGTTTTCAGATTGAAGGAGGAAGACAGAAAGATGAAAGACGAAGAAAAGAAGAAAAAAGTCGACGAAAAGAAAAGAAAAGAGGAAGCTAAGGAGGAAGAAAAGAGAAAGAAAAAAGAAGCCAAGTTGGTAGAAGAACAGAAAAAAGCACAAGCTCAACTCGCATTTTCTAGCTTTTTCATTCCCAAAAAAAGTAAATGTGATAATGAACAGGCAGAAAAATCAGAAGAGGCAGAACCATCGTCAAAATTCATGCCGTTTGCGGTTTGTCAATTTCTCAACCTTTTTTTGTTGTAAATATATACATTTTATATTTACTTCAATTAGAATATTATTAACAGATTAAGCCAGACATGAGGTTGGCAGGAGAAAGGCGAGCTCCCTTATCGCCGAATACCAAACAAAAATTGGATGAAATTATTGCGTATGATAAAATGGCAGATAAGAGTCAATTGTACCTTAGTAAATTGAAAAATGGATATGTGCCTTCAATAACTCAGCCTACATGGCATTTATCAGATGAACAACATGATGTTATTATTATAGGTGAATTTTATTTATTTATTTATTTTAAATATTTAATATCGGTTAAATACATAGTTATTTTTGTCATGCAGAATCAGATGATGTTGAAAAAGAAGCAGAAGTCGAGGATCATTCTGGAAGGAATAAATTTAAAATGCATAAGGCAAAACTTTTCCAGTTTCATGACAACAGGCGTCCTCCTTATTGGGGTACATGGCGAAAAAAGAGTACAGTAATCAAACCCAGGAATCCTTTGAATAAGGATAAGGTATATATTTGTCAGTCTAGGTAAATAAACTTTTACATTTATTAAACAATTTTTATGAAATACGTTAGAATATGGATTATGAAGTTGATTCTGATTCCGAATGGGAAGATGAGGGTGAAGGGGAAGATATCGGGAAAGAGGACGCCGATTCAGACAAAGAGCCAAGTGATGATGAAAACGTTGGCGAAAACGGCTACGTTCTTGACAACATCTTCGTTCCGCACGGTTATCTCAGTGATGAGGAAGCAGCCGACGAGGAATTCTTTGTAAGACATTATAAAATTAAACGTAAAGTAGATCTGAAGAACAAATTTCTTTCAGACGCCCGAAGACCAAAAGTTGAGGATGCAGGTGCTCAAGAAAGAATTTGACGAAGAGATGAAGACAAAGACTGAAAGACTGAAACCGCGCTTGTTGGGATGTGTGTGGATCAGTAATGAAACAACTGAAGTTAGCAAAGGTCTGTCTTTTATCATTTATTGCTATTAGGTTTTTATTATTAATTTTTAATCATTTCACACCCTAACATCCAAACCTTCTATCCTAGATTAGCTGAATCCCTTCTGAGTTCTGTAAAGTTCTGACTCCAAACATTCACTCATAATCTAATTTATCCTATTGCCATCGAAGCTTTAATTTTTCTTTTTAAAATTCTTAATTTGAAAGGCCAAATGTATACAAAATTCCCATTTTAAATTACACAAAATTTAACTTATTTCTGTTCTTTTATTTTATTTTATTTTTATAATTATTGGAATTGTGAGTTTTTCCATAATTTAAAATTTACCCATAGGCTTGTATGGCTAATAATAATAATGGAGTCAAAGTAGTCTCAGCATGAGTATAGGCTCATCCTTATCCTTTTATTCTTCTATTCAAATATACTTTTTTTTAAGGAGCTATTTTCTTATTTAAATTGCGATTTTATGCAGTTTATTACACCACAATTTGTATTTTCTTCCATTTCATTTTTCCGCTCCAGCAGCCTAAAAAGAAAAACTACTGAAAAAAGAAATCTTACAGCACAACTCTTATTCAAACAATGGTAAAACAATTTGGGAAAAGGCCTAAATTTCATTGTAAATTCCAATAAATTTGAGAAAACTGAAAAGTGCTCTTCGAAAGAAACACTGGGGACCCAGTAACTCTTGTAAATCACTCGAAGGGTGCAACAAGCAAACTACTAACCACTTGAAATTATAATAATAATAATTATTATTATTATTATTAATTTGTATTGGTGTTTTAACTTGCTCAGGTTTTCCTTTTATTGTTTTAATTTTTAATAAAATGTCAAACAAAATAATAATTTCAACTTATCTTCAAGCTTCTCAAACTGTGGCCTGTAGCGAACTTTGAGAAAAATTATTTAGAAATTGTGACATGCCGTCTTGTGTGATGTAGGATTCAGAAAAACATTTTTTTTTATCGTGCCAACGTTTCGATCTTTATTAAAATCATCTTCAGGACCTGGGATTTACAAACATTGTTTACATTTAACAAATACATGTTGGATGTGGAAAAAAAAATGAATATACACAATGCAAAATATATATTTTTTTATATTCAATCTTTTCACCTTCAAAGAAGCCGACGCCTTTACAAAAATGTCTTTTCTGTACTGAAAACCTTCCCAACCCTTACAAAATCCACCGTATATAAACATAAAATGCAAGAACGGCACAGTTAAACAGAAGACTTTGACTGAGTAGAAATACTTTGATTATAATAAAAAAAATATTCTTGCACTGTATAAATTATTACGATCTTTGCGTGAATCCTTTTCACACGAAGCAAACTCGTTTCCTGACATGCGTAAAATTTAAAAAATTGTGCCACAGTTAATGGGAAAAGGCAAAAATTGTGAGCTGATCCAAAGAAATTATTAAAAAATAAATATATTCAGATATGAAAAAATAAAATATCTGACCAGTGACATACGTAGTTAACTCCTTGCATTCAAATTAAAAAAAAAAAAAAAAAAAAAAAAAAAAAAACTGCGTTAAATTAAATTGAGGGAGAGTCCTTCCTTGTCCTTTTGTAGCTTAATTTATTAGCTTATCCTTTGAGATAAACTTACATTTTAAAAAATATTGTTATAAAATTAACTTTTTTCACATCTGATATGTATTGTATAATTTAAACATTGTTTATAAATCCCAGCCCATGGAGATGATCTTATTACGTATCTTATTTTGAACGCTTCCACACTCACTTCTGTCGCTCTTCTCGCCCGGAGGTTGAGTCTCCACATATTCTCTGTTAAATTTTAAATTATACAGGTAAATAATGCGTGCAGACACAAATCATGTACAATTATACAAATATATTTGTTGATACAAGAAATACAAGAATACAAAAAAGAAATTTTAAAAAAGGGAAAGAAAAAAGGCAACACTTGCAAGCTTTGAAAAAATAAAAGTAAGTATTGTCGGCAAAGGGGTCCTTTTTTTGACATAAAAGGGGCAAAAAAGTAATGTCTTCTCTTCAGTCAGTTTTCTTCCATCGCAAACGCAAATAAAATGAAAAATTTCCTTTCCTGGATCCTCCAATAACGGCGACGTTGGAAATAAGAAAGGATGCCTTGCTCCAAAGTCCGGTGGCGTCGGCAGTAAAAAATAAAACAATAATCCCTCTTTGCAATATAGATCGTAGTGCACTTCCGGCTGGCCAACGCAAAACTGAAAACCGACCGATCATCCTTGGCTCAGTGGCCCCTTCAGGTGGGGAATATCTCTCATTGCGCCTTAATCTCAATAAAGGTTGAAACATTGGCCCAATAAAGAAAAATTTGTCTGAAACCTACATCACATCAGACCGTACCTCACACAATGACTGGCCGAACAATCAGAGTGATTACTAAACTCACTCTTCATTAATAATTAATGTATAAATGATTACTGTTGAATTTGGCTTGGGTTTTACCTACCTATTGATTCTGTTCTGTCCGATTTGATTTTTTGCGTTTGTAATTTTGTAAATGAAGTTAAGTATGTCCATCTGTTTGATTACGTAGTGATATCCCCTTGATAACCTAATTAGGAATGGACTGGTTAATTTATAAAACTTACTATATATTAAAAGTACCTAATTTTAAATACTTAAGAGTGTGGCGTTTAGTGGCTGGCTATTAATTAATGATTCAGCAATCGTGTGATACGGTCTGGTGTGATGTAGGTTTTAGACAAACTTTTTTTTTTTATATTGTCCCAATGTTTCGACCTTTATTGAGATCATCTTCAGGGCTTTGTTTTTTATGGAGCTGTGAAAGAAGTCTGTTGGCTAGAAAGTTTGGGAAGCCTAGAACTACTTGGCCAGCATAGTCTCCTTAGAGAACCTACATAAATAGATTAATTATAACATGAACCAAGTAGGCCAGCCTTCTGATGGTTTGTCCTACAGTTAAAAATCTTGATGATTTTTTTTTTGTCATTCTGATTTGAATTTGTCATGTTTAAAAAATCAGACCAATAATAATTAAAAAGTGTGAAATCTTGCTAATATAGGTGTGAGGAGGTTTTGTACAATAAATTATAATAATTCAATTTCATGTAAAATTTTCAGGAAGTCTTTATACATCACTTCTAAACTACCGAGCTGTTTGGGACGAAGAAAAGGGTTCGATTGATGTTTCTGTGTCAGAAGGTGTAGAGATTCCCTCTTCTCCTCAGTCGGCGAGTAAAGCTAAAAAATTCCCACAAGAAGGTATACTAATTTAATACAGTAATTGTAAAAAAAAAAAAAAAAAAAAATGAACCGTACATCCTGTTATGAACTTAATTTATAAATAATTTAAAACACAAAATCGTTTATAGTGTTCGATTCGTTGGTGACATTTTTACATGGGAACAATTTGCCTTTATCGAAGGTGTTAATTGAATTCATATCGAAAGTTGAAAAAGACCACCCGACTGTTTATATTTCAAAAAATGCGCTCACCCGCAAAGTACGTGAAATAGCATCCAAGAGTCGGGATTTCAATAAAATACCATGTTGGTAAGTATAACTGTTTTTGTTTTTTTGTTGTTGTTTCATAATTTTTAATCAATACAATTTTTTCTTTCGTCACAGGGTCGTCAATACGGAGCTGCAAGTCAAATATGGATTGTCTAGTGTTGACACAGTTCCTGAAAATCAGACTCCCCCAGCAGGGTACTTTGCATTTATTGTTATTTGTTATTAATCTATATATGAAAATAACACAGTACATTTTGTTTTTTTAACAGGAAGAATATTTTGTCATATCTGAAAAACAACCCGTCATCATCTAAAACACCACCTGTGAAAAAACGAGCTACATTAATAACTATAAAAGACCCAGAAGGTACATAATCGCAACTGATAATAAACCATAGCTTAAATACCGTTTTGCATAGATTAACTATAATAATAATAGTAACATTAGGGGTGTCAGTGGCTGCAAGGTTTCGTCCTTGACACGGCGCTCATCACTGTAAGGTAAAGGTCCCGGGTTCGAATCCAGGGGCCCTGCATTCCAACCCGACATACTTACAAATGGGCTTTTTTCAAAAACACCGCCACCCTGGGGGATTATGCGACCTCTGCTGTTGCGAACCCTCGTTTAAAAAAAAAAAAATAAATAAATAAATAAATAAATATTAATCAGATTATTAAAGTAAGAAATCGATACCAAGTGGCCACATTCACAGAATTGTTTCTTTACAGTTTGTTAAATTTTTAACATTATTAAATGACAACACAACAGAATTAACAATTTTCACTTCCTTAGTAATAAATCTTGGATATGATCGTATTTCATCTTTACGATTTAATAATAAGTTACTTATGAAAACAATGAGGCAAATTTATTTGTATATAAGTGTAATATTGGACCCATTACAGTTTGTAGTACGATTGACCAATTCACATTTTTCAATTAATTGATATTTATGAAAGGTATTGGTTGTGATAAAAAGTCAGTGTCACGAGTGGGATTTGAACCTATGACCTTTGGCTAAATACGACGCTGCTCTACCACTTGAGCTATAGTGACTTCGGTCCTCTCGGACACCAACTTCAGAGAATTGAATCCTGATTAAATGACATTTGAAAAACGAGGGAAAATTCGAACGGTAAGTTGAGATGGGAAGTTGGTGTCCGATTCATCATGTCCGAAGGATTCATAATGACCCTAAAAGTTCAAATCACATAACAGAAATCTTTGAACTAACAGGTTTTTACAGTACAAAACCATCAAAATCTTGGCAGAAATGGAAAATCAATAAGGGTGATTCGAATCTGCACAATCTTACACAGATTACGACCAATTAGTACGAAGGACAGTAAAAGACAAAAATGAAAGCCATGGTGGGATGTAAAGTGTAAAAATGTTAATCTGGAAGGCATTCGTGATATACACGAACGAGTCAATGAAATATAATTTTTAAAATAACGAGGAGAAAATATGACCTGAACCATGTTCTTGTGTTGCCGCTCCCCTTGGGTTCTATATCACGTTTTTCAACCTTCCAAAGTTGATTTCACTAAGAAAAGTTCTAAAAAAAAAAAAATTTAAAACTATGTTCTTGGTATACTTATAAAATAAGGCAAATTTGGTGAAATCCCCGAAAAGTTTGATGTAAAATTCATTGCACCAGTATTTCGAAAAAACATGGGTTTTGCCACTGTTAGTCCTTGAACGGCTACTCATATAAAAGTTAATATCACAGGAAAGGGTCATCTACCATGGCAGTATTGGCATTTAATCCTGTAGCACCCTGTATAGTTGGGTGCTTCCTTTTCACCGTCCAATAAATTTTATGACCCTTTCAGCCATACTTGTCTTCCAACATCTTTAAAGAAAAAAAAAGAAAAAAAAAAGCTTTGTCCGAAAAATCCCTGCTGCTATGTGGTCTTTCTTCTTCGATCCGAACTGTTTTTCGTTACATTATTAAATATCTGTTTACGTTTTCATGGCCAATTGACCAAGTTACTTCTTTCAATCGATTAATTATTATAATCAGGTAGTATTTTCTAGCCTGCGTGGCTTTCTATCCAAATATAACCAATGAATCCAATGAATGCAATAAGCACATACTACACGTGAGCGAGTCAAAAAAGTATCTACCTCGCTGCTCTACCACTTGAGCTATCCGGACTTCGATCTGCTCGTTCTCAACTTGTCATCTCAACCTCACCTCGAATTTTCCCTCCTTTTTGCTATTTTTCAATTGTCGCGTAATCAGATTGGATTCTTGTCAACAAATAAAATGGCCACGGAGAGTTTTCATGAAGATACACTTCAATCTAATTATTAATTCCATTACAGATGTGGTCCAATTGACCAATTAACATTTTTCAATTAATTGATATTTATGAAGGGTATTAGTTGAGATAAAAGAGTCAGTGTCATGAGCGAAATTATGATAGCTCAAGTGGTTGAATGGTGGGTGGTGTATTTAGCCGAAGGTCTTGGGTTCGAATCTCGCTCATGACAAAGATTTTTTTATCTCAACCAATACCTTTCATAAATATTAATTAATTGAAAAATTTAATATTAAAGTTTAGAGTACGATTTATATAATTATAAATTCTTTCTTTAGATACTCCAAAAGGACAGGAAAAAATTGACCCGGCTACTCCTATCATCAAGAAAAAGATTCCATTTGTGACTCTAACACAAACTCCGGATTTCGTCGGTAAGCCCCCTGTCCACGTGGACACCCCACGGCCAGTCCATCAGTTTTTCAAGGTTTCCCAGGAAAAAGGCCTCTCTTCTAAGGCATCACAACCAATTACAAATGCCAAAACGTCAGACGAGAAAGAGTAATCGTCCTCATTAGTGCTAAGACACACATTAAACTTTTGTCCATTAGTATTAGTGAAACATATTTCTGTAATTTGAAGGCTAACGGTTTTGGCATTTATGAATTTCAAGTCGAGCGGAACCTATCATGAAAATGTATGTACATAGTAGCATTTACTGCCCCAAGAATAATTTGTAAATAAATATAAATTAAATAATACTTTGATATGGTATATTTGGAACAAATAAAACATTTTTAAAAGCGTAAACCTTGTGGTTTTAATGTTCTTATTTATTAACGTTTTCCTGTAATTTTATAACAGATTGATACAGAATATTTAGAATAAATAAAGCATTTTTAAAGTATAAACTTGGTAGTTTTTATGTTCCCATTTATTAACAGTTTCCAACGGAACCGTAGTGGACGAGTGGCTAGCATGTTCGACTTTTACTACACTAATGTTTCTTCATTCAAATCCTATCCTTTGGAATTTTTTTTGAGGTTAATTTGTAAAAACAATTGAAAAATCTGATCCATTGTCCGTGACACCCAAAGGTGGAAGATTGGATGTTAAGTCTTCTTGTGTGATAGGTTTACTTATTTGTATTTGCCTTCCTAAATAAAACCACATTTAAGAGTAATTACATAAAAACTTTAGAAAAATAAATTATCTCCATTATAATTATTTAACAGTTTTTATATTAAAAAAATGATCAGGTATATGGTCAGAGTAAAAGAAAAAACACTTAGCTCCTTGTTATATATAATCACCAGGGCTTTGAAACTTTAATGACTTAAAAAGTAAAAAAAACCTTTTAAAGAATGCTATAGGCTGAAGGATCTAGGATCTATAAATAATTATGTCAACGATAGATTGTAGCTCGTCAGATCAGAAGAGAAATGAGTTCAGTAGGGTTTTACAGCAGGGGTCAAAAAAGAATTCCGACCTTTTCTACACTTCGACCTGTATAATTCTACTGTTGGACTTCTATGGTTAGGTCAAACTGTGGAAAGTCTGCTTTTCCCACAAAACTAATCCCTTTTCTCTATGCTTCATGGTGTGTGACTTGCCTTGTACTGTAAGCAGGCTAGTGACTTACAATCACATTCACATACTGATATCTGGTTTTCCATGAAAAAGTGTCAGTATGAGTCTCTCACACTAACCACTACGCTACCCCCTCCCCTGCTGAAATAATGGCATATAATTTTACTTAAATCATGCCAGCTGAGAGTGAGAAATCCTTTAAATTTCTTTTGGAGAAATTTATGAATCTCTAGCTTGCCTCAGGTGCTTTTGTCTAGTGTTTTACCAACTTGAGTGTGCCCAGTTATGATTTCAGTACCATGAGAGCATAATCTTTGCTAGGTTGACCTGTTCATTTCCATATATCGTGTTTCATAACCCACCTCAAGTAACCTTGTCTTCTCCTAGGGTATTTTGGCGATCCCAGAACCAACACCGGGTTACTTTAAATTACATGTCTGAAAATATGTAAATCTGATCATGTTTTAATTTGTTCTTTGTCAACTCTCATGCATTGAGTTAGGATCCATAAACTTCAGCTTGAATATAATTGGAACCATGGGGTTTTGCTAGGGAGTAACTCAAACCCTTTAGCTTTCACATCTGAAACAGGTTTGCCTTCTCCTGTTGATTTGCTGCAAAGTCCGTTTCTACATATGTCAGGGTTCCTTCTGTTTCTTTTTAAAATCTATATTTTCCTTATAAACCAATATTTTTTCAGAGTTTTGCTGATTCTCCAGTGAACTTTGGATCTCAGTTTCTTGCTGCTTTAATGCATTCTGCAAATTCTTCCTTTTCAAATATTGCATATAGTTTCTTTGGATTAGTGCTATTTTGACGTTTTAGTAAATTTTATCTCATAATGCGAGTTCCCCTCTAATACGAAAGGATTGGATCATGTCTTCAGTAAGGATTTATATGCACATTATATCTTGCTGGCAAATATGCTTCTTACATTATGACTTATGCAACTTGCTACAAATGAGCGAAGACCCTCCCCCTTAAAATTTTATATGAAGACCAACTGTATAAATACAGGTTCACAGGATTGAAGATATCTGTCTTCTATTTTGTCCACATCATTTTTAAGGGGCATAATTTTATTTTAAATATACTTACTGGTGTTAGAATCTTGTTGAATTCAAATAGTCCGCATTTTTTACTATTTTTATCGTAAGTTAAATTACCGGACTAATCAAACTAAACCACCGATAGGCTCCAGTCCATCTTTCTAAGGTGAAACCATCAGCTGTCTCTAGCAGTTCTCGCTTCCAAGGTAAAAGACCACATTTTTATTGGAGTATAATTAAATTTTGCATGTTATTTTATTTTATAATTACATTATTTGAAACATTGTGAACGAAAAAATACAATAGTTTCCACCATGGGATCCTTTAAATTTGGCAGAGCTAAGGTGGTTTTTAAGTAGTTTTTTTAAGAAGTTTATTAATTGATTATTACCAATTATTATTATAATTATTAAATAATAATAATAATAATAATAAAATAATAGTAATAATAATAGAATTTTAGGATGTTAGGGCGTGAAATG
>CM077114.1:7829567-7846893 GCA_039619505.1 Cimex hemipterus | reverse complement strand
GAGAGAGAGAGAGAGAGAGAGAGAGAGAGAGAGAGAGAGAGAGAGAGTGATAGAGAATGAAAATATCAGTATGTCAACGGAAAAACAAATGTACAAACAAACCCGTTTTTATTTTTTCTAATTGAATGCTTCCATATTTTATATCTTGTATACTGCATTGTGTTGTAATAAATTTGATTTGTATATTGGAAGGTATGTTGAACCGGTACCCGTCTGTCCCACACACGGCTTTTTGAAGTTAGACCAGCGCGTTTGAGCACTGCGTCGTCCTCAGTGAGGAAGGAGTAAATCCAAACCGGCGAGAGTGAACAGACTCAATGAATGATCTACCATCCATTTAAATGAAAGGTCATATACTAGCAGGCGAGAGTCGTGAAATTAAACGTTATAAATTTTCTAAAGTTTTTACTGATTATGACTTGACTTTAATTTAATGTTCTTTTAAGTCGTGTAATTAGTGTTTTATGTTTGAATAATGCATTTCAATACAAGGAATAAACCTACCCTTCCCAGTTTTTATGCGTTCCTTACTTTGGCTAGAAATATTTCCGTTTTATTCATTTTTATTTTTTGATAGTTACCTTTTGTGGGTTCAGACGCGTTTATCCACAGAAATCACCCAAAGATGGCGAAATGCCGGAACGAGTCTGAACCCACAAAAATCAGCGAGGTTAGGCAACCAAGATGATAGGTGACTGTCGAACGATAAGTTTTTTTATCCAACAGACCGCAAGAGGAAATCTCACACATTTGATGTATTTTTCTTTGATGTTTGTATTATGTTATATACCGAATAGGATTGATCATCGTAGTGTTCGAGCGCTTTTGCAGTGTACAGGTTAATTTAAATTTTATTGCTGTGGATCTTTAACATTCACCGAATAGTCGATGCTGTATAATATTTTGGTGAGTTAAATGGAACGATCGTGCTGTGGGCAGGTCCGCTCTAATGACGCAATGAGTACCAATCATCCTTGCCACAGGACACTGGTTGTTAATACTACGATTTGAAGGATTGCGATATGTGTGACATGAAGTACACGTTAATTTCCATATTGGTAATTGTAACATATCTATTTCCATGGACACCAGAATCGAACTCGTTTTCATCCCATATTGTTTTTTTGAAGAAGGTCAGGGTTTTACAGATGCGCAGGAGTGAAATCAGGCGAGGTACCACGTTCAGAAAAATTTTGCTCTTCGATGAAGCTGTTTTTATTAGTATAAATAGTAAAGTATAAAACCGCCACAATTGCCAATACTGATTAAACATAACCACACACAAAAGTATGGTGTTTTAACTATCAAAATAATCGGCCCCGATTCTTCAACGTGTTGTGAATTTTTTTTCACATCCTACATATATTTATAAAACTTAAACAATGTTTATAAATCTCAGGTACTGATGATGATCTCAATAAAGATCGAAACGTTGGCACGATAAAGAAAACGTTTTTCTAAAACGTCAAATCAGACCGCATCTCATGACCTCCAAATAATCATACTGTAAATGTTGTTTTAATCACATCTTACATATATTTATAAAACTTATGCAATGTTTATAAAACTCAGGTACTGATGATGATCTCAATAAAGTTCGAAACGTTGGCACGATAAAGAAAACGTTTTTGTAAAACGTCAAAACAGACCGCATCTCACGACATCCAAATAATCATACTGTGAATGTTTTTTTAATCACATCTTACATATATTTATAAAACTTATGCAATGTTTATAAAACTCAGGTACTGATGATGATCTCAATAAAGTTCGAAACGTTGGCCCGATAAAGAAAACGTTTTTCTAAAACGTCAAATCAGACCGCATCTCACGACCTCCAAATAATCATTTTTTTAAGTTTTCTTTGTATAACTATGTGTAAATAATAAAACAGTAGGGATTTTACGCCGAATAAATGAACAATTGATCACAAAAATTTGAAATAGACATTTTTCGAACATTTTTGCATATAAGTCAATTTTACCAAGGGGTTTCATATTAAATTCAAAAATGCTATTAAATTTAAAGTTCAGAAGTCTAACTGTAACTTACATGGGAAATAAAATTTTCTTATTTCATAGTTTTCCAGGCTTAATTAATATTTTTATAAGCTATAAGTAAAAAGAAAAATAGTTTGTGTCTCTGAGAATGGTTGTATGCGATTGGGACGTCTTTAATGATACACCATAATGATGATAAATGGTATATTTAAATTGTGCCAGTTAACAGAATAGAAGGGAAATAAAACGAGAACCAGCCCTTAAAAAATGCACCGTCCACCGGGGATGGATTAACGTGATGAAAGTGAGAGCGGTAAAAGCTCTTTTAATTAAATCTCTATTTGTTCAATTTCTCGAGTGGCATTTGACAGGATTAGTTGCAGTGTGTTTCACCCTAAAAGAGTTGTTGATACTCTTTCATATTAAATAGCAATTAATTGAGTGGGATCCATCGAAAGATCAATAATCAGCGCACGACGGTTTTTTGTGTGCGTTTATTATGACCCACCCTTGAACACAACAGTACATCTTTGATATTGATATTCGTAAACATAAATAATTCAGCCTATAAAACAATAATAAACTCTTCTATTTTATCTCAGGGATTATACTTTTTTCTGGGGGCGTTTGCTGATATAATGTCGCGCATTAAGAGCTCAACTCTAATCCTTCGGTTGATCTAAAAACCTCGAACAAATCACTATGAATCCCTCTATCGTTTTTCTTCAAAACTGTTTTTAATATATATTTTAATGCCTGGTGTTTAGTGATCGTTAGTTAATGATTAATTGGTGATCGTGAGGTGCGGTCTGGTGCGATGTAGGTTTTAGAAAAACATCTTCTTTATCGTGCCAACGTTTCGAACTTTATTGAGATCATCTTCAGCGCTCAAAATGGTTGTTTTCTGTGTAGATGTGTCATTCTTGTGTGTCGTGTTGAGAGTGCCCAACAACCCAAATTAAACTCATTAGTGAAGTACATTTCGGTCTTTCAACCGGAAATATTCGTTCCCTGGATAATCTTAAAAGAGGTTACACTGACAAAAAACCCTCATAAGATCAGATAACAAAGCAGCTAGCACGTAAAAGATGTATATCAAAGTTAGTCAGTGGATGCATCCAAAATCTGGGGAAATACAACAATGATATCTTGGGTGCCAGGGCACAGGGGAATTTGCGATAACGACAAAGCAGACAGACTGGCCAGAGGAGGATCTGTATGACATACATAGGCCCTGAACTAGAGATAATAAAAACAAATATAGAATCCTCTTTCGCAGAATGGATTCAAGCAAAACAAAAAGAGAATTGGATAAACTCTAGCGGTGCTAGACATAATAAGCTTATGGTGAAACAAACCTCACCGAGAGTGGTGAAAACAATGCTGCAATTGAAGAAGGCCTAACTCAGAGGAGTGGCAGGAGTACTAACCAGTCAATGGCATCTATGAAAACACCTACGCAACATGGGTATGTACAATGATGACCCCTATCTGCGGACTATGTGATGCGGAGGAGGAAACAACCACCCATATCATCTTCGAATACGAAGCAATAGCTCAATGGAGATTTGACCTTAACATGAAAAAAAAATCTAAAAAATGAAATTGTACGGCGACAGTCAATGACCTGATACTTCTAAGAAGAAGGATTGAATCTGTTCCACTGAAAAAAAACAGAAGACTGCAGTGCCTGGGAGCACAAATCCCACTTCCTATTCCTTATTACCTAAAATTAGCAAGTTGAAGGTAGAAATGCAGGGCTTTCGTAATGTCCAATGCAGCTTGAGACTGGCAAAACCAGTGCTGCAATTGGAGAGGGCCAAACTCAGAGGAGTGGTAGGCCTACTAACCGGTCATTGGTATCTGAGAAAACATCTACACAACATGGGTATATGCAGCGATGATGCATTTGCAGATGAAGTAATGAAGAGGAAGAAACAGCCATCCACATCATCTTCGAATGCGAAGCAACAGCTCAATGGAAATTTAGCCTAACATACGAAAAACATACACGTTCTGAAATTGCGGCAGTGACGGTCAATGTCCTAATACTTCTGAGAAGAAGGATTGAGTTGACTGCACTGAGCTAGGAAGCCAGAAGGCTACGGTACCTGCGGTGCACAAACCCTACTTCCTAGTATCCCCTTCATCAATAGTGCACTTGTACCACAAGGTTCAAAACAGGGCACTGTGTCCGCAAATAGGACCAATTGGTCATGCTATAACAAATCACATAAGTAAACAGGAAACAATGTTGGTCCCAGCACTGAACCCTGAGAAACACCAGCTTCTACCTTAATTTTTACAGAAATGGATCTCCAAAAGGGGGCTATGAACCGTCGGTTTATTAAAAGAAAGGTGTCTATTCACTCTAAATGGTATGACGCTCATTCCTGGTATGATGCACATAATTAAATGTCACGGTATTCAAAGAAAAAATATCTCACTGTCAGTATTGATGAAACCAAGGTATTAATTCTTAAGGATAGTCAAATGACGCTTAAAATTCTTCATTTTAAGAATTAGAATGAAATCTTAGGGCAGTCCACTTCGGCTCCTCTGGGAAGTTCCGACTTCATTGAGATCACTTCATTTCAAACGCAAATTTGTTACCTGCCAATGAAGAAGAATTTTAGTTACTTCTACGTTCGATTCTCGGGTCACTAAAAATAATATTATTTGATGAATTAATAAAGCCAGTCTTAATGTACACATTATGGGTCGAAATTTGGTCATAATTTGGAAGAATCTTCAATACGTTTGTCCAAAATTTACTATCTTGGGGCCGTCATCTACTACAAATTGTTTTGTGAAATTATAGTCTAACGTGTACAGTATTAAATTATTCATATTTATAAAATCTATAAAATTTTGGGTGCAAGTATACCTCGAATGGGAAAACCTTCAAAAACTGACTGCAGAAATTCATAAATACCACGACACCTTACAAGTGGACAGTTTGTGTTAATCTGATTCTGCATTCTATTGGCGAGGATATTATTTAATATAATAACTCCGTGTCGGGAAACTTCAGTTTATAAATTTTCTAGCGGTCAAATAATCAAATCATCTTTGGCCACTGGATATTCATTCTCAGTTCGAGTTATAATATCGCATTTCAGAAACAATTGCAATCTGAGTCTTGGCGACCACGGCGTTTACCAAGCAATAAGTTGAAATTAATCACCCAGATTGAACTATGCAAACATAAATAATACAGACATATATATATATAAATACAAAATAAATCATTGGTCATTATATCATTTTCAATGTGTAATCGAAAAAGAGATAAAATCATTACAGCATTTCCTTTATAATTTATGACACTATTAGAAAAAAACAATTTCGTATCTACCACCTAAACGATCCTCCTTTGATTTATTTTGTCCTAAAGTGTTAGAAAGAAGTTAATAAATTGTAATTTCAGCACAAAACTGAGACAAGTTATTACAGAAAAAAGCACTCAATTACAATACCATAAAATTCTAATATTATGTTTATTTATCCTTATTTACTTTTACTTTTTTTTCAATCAATTGTACCGAGAATAATTTTGTGTTTTTTTTGTTATTTCTAACTTCTCTTTACCTATTGCTATGTAATATTAATATTAAATAATATTTTATTATAATTGTTTTTATTATTACTTTTTACTTATATTTTTATACTTATTTGTTTATATCTGTATTTCCTATGAACAGATTGTACATAAATAACAAAGAATGAATGAATGACTTCAAATTATTGGACTGATCGTTTTAAAATCTTCATTACCCGTTTTATGCTTCTGGAGTTTCAGGCAATGGGCTTTATATTACTGCTGTTGTAATAAGATGTATGCATTTTATGAAATGAACATGCCCGGGGATGAAATGAGGAGATCGGAATAAATTCCACAATTATTGGAGTCGTTTTTTTTGTTTAGACGAATTTTTTAGCCAATGACCGGCGTGAAAGAAGTGAATTGTGGGTCGTTTACACATGTCTTGAGGAATTTTTTTAATATACAGTAATAGTAATAAGTTAAGGGAAGAATAATTGTTTATTTAATACACTAATTTAATTGTAGCTGTTTCATTTTAACTTTATTAAAATATAAAAAATTAAATCAATTTGTTTTTTTTACAATTATAAAAAAATGAAGAAAATCGGCTTTAATAATGAAAGGGTTTAATAATATGGTAGGTTTAAATAAATAATGAAATGCATGCAGTATAATAAATAAGATGAAGAGAAGCGGGGGAAAAATCACGATTGTGCTTTGGAAAAAGCCCAGAGAGGACTGGAGAAGAGTGTACTTACGGTACGTACGATGCGCCCTTTGCAAATGTGATAATAATCATGGTCTGGTTCGTGGGGGTTGAGGCAATGTTGTGCGCGCGCTCAAACTCGGAATTAAAGCTTTCAGCCGAAAGCAACACGTTGCAAATCACAAACCAGCCCCCACTCTATTTCTTCTCGGTTCTCGACAATCGATCACTGGGAGCCCCCTTAAAAAACATTTCAAAACTACCCCTCCACCGTCTAAAGCTTTGTCGATCATCACCCTTTGAGGGATGAGGGAAACGACTCGTCCCCAATGACCCTACGATTCGTCGGAGACACATGTGGTCTGTCAGCGGTAATGAGCTGGCCGAATACAAGGATAAACTGACTTACACTGACAATGACGAACCTCACGAAATGTTTCTATTTCAACAATTAAAATCCCTTAAGGAAAAGACTACCTCATTCTGCTTACATTATAGAGCTTATTGTCGAACCCGTTTATTTCTAAAGCGACTACACATATTATAAAACACTAAGAACAAAAATTTTAAAAAGAACAACAAATTCCAACTGACCCAGTAGAGAGATCATGACAATAACAATAAAATGTTTTACGGTTATTATTACGGTCCACAATTCTTGGTTCCACCTGCATTCACAAAATCGGAAACACTAAAAAAATGTATCTTGATAATTGTCATTTGAAAAAAAAAATGTACATGTACATCGATTTATTGGACTTTCAATTCTTGGCTGACTGAAAATTGATACCTTTGTCGTACCATTTTTAGGATATGTCATGAGATTTTCCGTGTTTTCTGAGGGAAAACTTATTTGCAGAATTCAAGTTAAAATATTTATGCGTTTTGCCCATTTATGCTTTTCACTTTACGACGGGCTGTCAGAGAATCATCTTTCATAAATAATAGAAAATATATTTGATCCACTAAAACATTTTAACCTTTATCATGCAGTTGATAGGTAGTAGTTTCGTTAAAATATGTGTCACAATCATATTGTTCTAAGATTTTCCAGATACTCTGTGGGCGATCAGAGAACAAATCATCTTTCAAAACTTACAAAAATGTATTTAAAAAAAATCCAGCAGGGAGATCTACAAAACAACAACACAAATAATTCATAAACATTGCATTTGTCCACAATTATCGGTTCTCTGGGAATATTTATTAATTTATGTCCAGTTAAAACTGTCTACTGAACGATTCACGAAATCATATCTGGCTTAATTAAAACAAAGTACAAGATTTTGACTCTTTCCTTGTTGCATTTTTCTGATGGGGCAGTATTTTTTTTTTTTATTGTGTCTTGACCATTTTCGATTATTTTGGTTTGCCGAGCACTTCGATTTTGGCATCTTTAGTTGGCAACGAGCGGTCAGGCAGGGGAAAAAAGCTCAGATCTCGAGGGGAAATCACTTGTTGATTTAATAAAGATTTTGTGACTTATACCATTCTGCAAGACCGGACGGTCGTGCGTAAAGTATAACCGATGCGCCGTACTCATCCGTCAAAATTTCTCAGTTGTGGATTAATAATGTTACGTAACAGCAAGGCCAATCAACGATGCCTGGACCTACAGGATCAAGAGAAAAACAGAAGCGGAAGGGGGCCCTACGCTGAACGCAGTACCGTGAACATCGGCCAAAATAAGGGAACATATTTATCAACGGTGAAAAAAAAAAAAAAAAAAAAAAAAAAAAAAAAAAAAAAAAAAATCATTCGGAAGAAGAGGATCTATTTTGTTTGTTCAATAAAGGAGAAAATTAATTTTTGATTCATAATTATATTTTGATTGTACGTAAATTAAATCTTTATTTTTAATTAAAGCGTTTATTGTAAAAAAAGAAATCTTTAGTTTTGAATTTACCAAAACAAATTATTAGGAGGTTATAAAAAAAGAAAATTTTTTTTTTAAATTTATTTAAATTTAATACTTCGTCATATTACTGATAATTATCATAAGGAATTGTATTGTTCATGTATATCTTTTCCTCAATAATAAACCTATTGTTTAGTTATAATTTCGTTTCTATATTTGTTCTTTTTTTAAATCAAAAACTCCATAAGTAACTACAAAATGAAAAAGCCATACAATTGGTGAATTTAAACTAATAAAAATCAAATAAATTTACAACCTCAATAACAAATATATGCATTAAAAAAATAGGTTTTCAATTTTGAAATTGAATTTGACGTTTCCATCAAGCAGAAAAGCAATCGTTTTTTTTAAATGGAAGACAGGCTTTTTACAAACTACCAACACGACACGCAAGACTGGCACAAATACTCAGAAGACAAACACTTTGAGCCCTGAAGATGATCTCAATAAATCTCGAAACGTTGGCACGACAGAGAAAATGTTTTTCTGAAACCTACATCGCACCAGACCGCATCTCACGATATATGAATACTTTTTTACAAACTATCGCTCCTGAAACTTTCTGACCGGGCAGTTTTTAATATAATCCAACACAAAACTAAATGACCCGGGATGAATTGAACAAAGTATATATTTAATAAATGTATCTTTACCATTTTCGATAATTTTGGTGTGCCGAGCAATTCGATTTTGGCTTCTTCAATTGGGGCTAGCGGTTTGTACGCAAAAACAAGCTCCGTGATAAGGTGAAATCACTTGTTATTTAATAAAGATTTGTGACTTATACCATTTTGCAAGACCGGACGGTCGTGCGTAAAGTATAGTCGATGCGCCGTACTCAGACGTCAATATTTCTCAGTTATGGATTAATATATACATATTGGAATTAAAAAAAAAAAAAAAATAGTTTTACAATTTTGAAATTGAATTTGACGTTTCCATCAAGCAGGAATTTTTTTAAAAGTACCTTGACCGTTGTTACAATAATGTGAGTTATACTATTTTGCAAGATCGGACGGTTGGGCGTAAAGTATAGTCTATGCGCCGTAATCATACCTCAATTATGGATTAATATATACATATTTGAATTTTTTTTTAAATTACAATCGTTTAGCGGAAAATTTTAAAAATAGCATTTGAAGTTTCCATAAAACAAACAAGCTAGAGATTTTATATACTAGGCAACCTTTCTACAAACTTTCGCTCCTAAAACCCCTCTAGAAATATACATTTCGTTGTGTATTTCTTTCTTTCACACAGTTGTTTCAGGAGCAAATGTGAACGAACCACCGGAATATTAAGTGCCTTGGCGGTCCGTCATTTTAATCGAGAGTGTATGAAGCCTGTCTACCGATTAAATTTAAAATACCTCGGTGAGGATTAGAGATGTGCTGACATGAAATATGGTTAGTGAAAAAATAGTTGAACGTACGTATATGCGAGAATTGAGTGTAGGTCTAAAGTTGTGTATTTTTCCTCTGTTTGAAATCGTAGGGATTTTTTCTTTTAGAACTCAAATTTCCCTCGTGCCTACTGTATAAAGAGCCCCGTTACCTCAGCCTTTTTCTTGCTATTGCGGTGTAGTTGCGAAGAATATGTTGTGTACGACATAATCGACATTGGTTGTCTGTTGGTAGACGGATTTTTTACAATGATAATTTTTATCGGAAATTTTCTCATGACCTGAAAACCACCTTACCTATTGGTAGATCCTATAGTCCCATAGATCCATAGTTGTTATGGTATTTTGGCAGGTGCATATTACCGTTGTATTCTTCTTTGCGGCTTGAAGAAACTTTAGAACAGTCTGGCTATATGATAGTAGTATTATAGTTGTACCGGTCATATTTCATTCCTAATGTGGTTAAAGTTTATGCTAAAAATGGATTTGGGTGTGTTGTTGCCTTTTGAAATACCTTTATAACTTTGGCGTTAGGCAATTTGTAAGTTGAAGTTCCTTTAGTTTGAAGTACATGTACGAGATCTTGCAGTGGCATATCAATCTGGCAACGCACTAAGCCGTGTTGCGAAGGCAAAGGACGAAAAGTACATGGTGCTTCGAGAGCGGTGCCGGAAGCAGTATTTTACGGCCAAAGACGCCGTGATCGGGGCGCGTGGGACAGTTCTGCGACCTCGGTGTATCAAACCTCCCGAGGGTGCTCCTCACCATGTCTTTGATCGCTCTGCGCTCTTCGCTGGCTATCGCGTGTAGTCATATGGACAAGGACAGATGTTTTATGAAGAGGACTCACGAAAGAACCTGAGGCTGTGTTGAAGAGAATAACGGCCCGCCGTCGCCGAACAGGACCTCCCCGGATAGCGCGGACGACCAGAGGAAGGATGCCGCCGACAGATGACGATCTCCCTGGGCACCCCAAGTAATAGTCCTGGAAGTTAAGGAAAAGAATTAGACAGTTTCAGACGTTTTAAGTTCATCTAGGAGTGAATGAGTTTGTGGAAGGATGTCGTGGAAACGAGCAGTACCTTGACCATCCGCCACAGGTTAGCCGTTAAGATAACTCCGGTTACCTGCCTAATGTCGATCCTTTAACTTACTGACTTTAAGGGGGGGAAACAACAAACAGTGACAGTTTCGCAGGCGAATTAAAATTTTTACTGATAACTCCCACAGGACGATGTATCTGATCACAAGAATGACTTAATTAAAAAATAAAGAATTGATTCCCAATAGTTTTATTTTATTTCGTAAACGTTCTTCGATAATTCTCTGAAAGGACGAAGAGTTGGCTGTTATATTTCAATACAAGTTGTTAAACAATGTTTTAACAGAGAGAACATTGTAGAGGCGTTGCCATCAGATGTTGGGCAATGGTCTGCCGCTTTCCACTATCTACATATAAATCACAACCCTTGTCATCTCCACCCCCTCCTCAATCAACATCCCTAAACAGATATCCAGGACAATTTCACCTGCCAAACACGTAATATTTCAGTTTTAATGTTCAACGCTTCGTCGGATGTGCCGGTTACGGATGAACAGTAGGTGATATGTCTCGTTTAAATAATAATATTTTTAAAAAAATCGGCTTGTCGTCCAATTCTAATCTTTCCAGCAAGGCACATTCGGTTAGAATTTTCTCTTTTAAAAATTTAAAATTATTTTTCAATTAATCCATCGTACTTCTTGAAAATTAAATCATGTTATTTAGGCCTAATTTTCACAACAAAAAATAAAAAATAAATGAAAATGTAGAAATTGATTTACGATAAGTATGGAATTGAAAGGAAAAAAATGATTAAATTTTTTTAATAGATAACCTTCCATTTTGACCTGGCTTGTCCATGCTTAGAACAAAATATGGATAATAAGACGATTATAAATTTAATACTATATAAAATTCATATGATGGGTGTAGATTTCCGAAACGTCAAAATTTTATTTTTATATATACTTTTTTTTACGAGGGTTCGCAACAGCAGAGATCATATAAACCCTCAGGGTGCCGGTGTTTTTGGAAAAAAAACATTTGTAAGTATGTCGAGTATGTCGGTTCGAATGCAGGGCTGCCGGATTCGAACCCGGGACCTTTACCTTACAGTGATGAGCGCCGTGTCAAGGACGAAACCTTGCGGCCACCGACGCCCCTGAAACGTACAAATAAATTATTATTGACAAAACCACACAGAAATGTATTATAAAGGGAAAAAATATTTTTGACCATTTTCGACTCGCTCACGTGTAGTACGCGCTTATTGCATTCGTTGGATTCATTCGTTATATTTGGATAGAAAAAAAGCCACGCGGGCTAAAAAATACTACCTGATTATAATAATTAATCGATTGAAAGAAGTAACTTGGTCAATTGGCCACGAAAACCTAAACAGATATTTAATAATGTAACGAAAAACAGTTCGGATCGAAGAAGAAAGACCACATAGCAGCAGGGATTTTTCGGACAAAGCTTTTTTTTTTCTTTTTTTTTCTTTAAAGATGTTGGAAGACAAGTATGGCTGAAAGGGTCATAAAATTTATTGGACGGTGAAAAGGAAGCGCCCAACTATACAGGGTGCTACAGGATTAAATGTCAACACTGCCATGGTAGATGACCCTTTCCTGTGATATTAACTTTTATATGAGTAGCCGTTCAAGGACTAACAGTGGCAAAACCCATGTTTTTCAAAATACTGGTGCAATGAATTTTACATCAAACTTTTCGGGGATTTCACCAATTTTTTTTTAAACTTTTCTTAGTGAAATCAACTTTGGAAGGTTGAAAAACGTGATATCGAACCCAAGGGGAGCGGCAACAAAAGAACATGGTTCAGGTCATATTTTCTCCTTGTTATTTTAAAAATTATATTTCATTGACTCGTTCTTGTATATCACGAATGCCTTCCAGATTAATATTTTTACACTTTACATCCCACCATGGCTTTCATTTTTGTCTTCTACTGTCCTTCGTCCTAATTCGTCGTAATCTGTGTAAGATTGTGCAGATTCGAATCAACCTTATTGATTTTCCATTTCTGCCAAGATTTTGTTGGTTTTGTACTGTAAAATCCTGTTAGTTCAAAGATTTCTGTTATGTGATTTGAACCTTTAGGGTCATTATGAATCCTTCGGACACCAACTTCCCATCTCAACCTACCGTTCGAATTTCCCTTCAATTTTCAAATGTCGTTTAATCAGGATTCAATTATCTGATGTTGGTGTCCGAGAGGACCGAAGTCACGTTGGCTTGGCTCAAGTGATAGAGCAGCGGCGTATTTAACCGAAGGTCGTGGGTTCGAATCCCGCTCGTGACACTAACTTTTTCATTTCAACCAATACTTTCCATAAAGAATAATTTATATCCAAAATGTATATGCTAAATGTAAACAATGTTTGTAAATTCCAGGCCGTGAAGATGATCTCAATAAAGATCGAAATGTTGGCGCGACAAAGAAAATGTTTTTCTGAAACCTACATCACACCAGACCGCACATCACGATTTCTAAATAATTAAGGTCACTAATCACCACATATTAAATATTATGCAAAACGATTTTCAAAAATATATTTTACCATAAAAATTATTACGCTAAATATAACAAAAGGCGATGATATACAGAACAGCAAAATAGAAACGGTTATGAAAGAAAGCCGATTTTGATAAAGTTGGTTAACTCCTATTTTCTGCGCAGCCGAGCAGAAAAATTTTCTATGTATTTGACTTAACTCTGGATTAATTGTCCTTACGGGATGTCCTTGTTGGTAATTAATTAGAACACGTCTCCTTTGCCGAGACGACGTCTTGTTTTACAAAGAGGCGGCAATGAGACAATCATATTTGTCAAAATTTGTTGAATTTGTTTCAAAATGATTTGTTGTACATACATATTTGTCATCATCATAATTGATTGTGCCTAGAATTGACAATTTCCAACAGGGTGAGTGTTTAACTCTGCTCTCTCTTTATATATTATTTATTGAGGCGTTTTTTTTGGGGGGGGGAATCCTGAGACATAAACTTATTTTTTGACTAGTTTCTCATGACCCACAAAGTTTCGAGCCAACATTCCAGGATACCCTCCGGGGAGGAGTAGCAGGGGCTTAACTATTCCTAATGATACTCATCAATGTATATTTTTGTAAGGGGTTTTGACCTTGAATTCAGCAGATTTGGAGCAACCGTTCTTCAGTTGTAGGGAAAAAACTATTTTGGAATATTGTTTTTACGAAAAACAAAATCTTCCCCATCTTTTGTGAACGGTTGTTCTGAAAATTTTTCAAAAAATGTGTACTGGCATTCAAAATAGTTAAACCCCTTCGCATCTCGTTATCCTGGAGAAGTTCTGGTCGTTTGTTTAGTGTATGTATAAGAAGTTTGTGTCTTTTGTCTTTTACTGGCGGTAAATCTAGTAAAGAAAGTAAAAAGGCTAGGAATGCATTCCCGGAGAAAGCTGTCTTCCTGACAATCAGGCAGCACTAAAGGCATCATGCGAGTGAGGGCAAAGAGTGTTAGGAACTGCATGGATGCCCTGGCAGAAGTCAGCGACACTAATGACCTGACCTTGGCAAGGATCATAGGTACTGGGAGCATGGAGCATCATAAAGGTTGACATATTGGTGAAAGAGGGAGCCTACTTGGACTCTAGGTCCTGAATTCGACTATGCTTAGAATCTTGCAACAAAAGAGGATACATCTTAAAATGAATCCTTAATGAGTCCAAAACCTGGTAGAACAAATACCACAGGCATGAGGCACACAAAGAGATTCAGAAGAGCCATCCGCAAAACTACAAAGAAATTACTGTAAAAAGGCCAAAACCAAATCAGGTTGGACTCAGGATATGATGTTCCCTTTCGGGGTGCATCGGCTTAAGAAAGACAATGAGGTACTTTATCGTCCGTACCTGGCACATGGCCTTATCAGATGTTTGTTTCTCAAGGTGGGAGGCGACGCACCTCTGCTTACAGGCGGTTAGTGGCATACCCGCAAGTCCGGTGTAGAAAAATTGTTCAGGGCCCTAGGGACCCAGACGGCCTTATTTCCCACTTGCCCTGCCGAGGGGGTGGATCAGCCAAACAATGTATCTGACCTTGTGCTGTACAGCGCTTGGTCAAGGGCTGAACGAAATCGGTCTGAACCCCCGCCTTCTTCCTGTAGATAGAGAAGGTGACTCTCCTTAAGAATCCTGGGCCCCCCTAGCCTCCAGATGCGTTCCGACTACGGCTTTGGTTTTAAGCGAAAATGCCAACCTCCCCACGATGAATGTGACTACCCAGTGAAAGTGCTCCAATTATCAGAACAACGGATAGTCGTCACCATCCCCAACCTTACAGAAGGGATCCGGTTTACTGGACTCAGAACAAAGCACTGTCACTTAAGAAGGCACATGCACTGGATAGGAGTACAGAAAGAACTTTGTGCAGATACTGCCAGGAAGAGTAGGGGGGCCGCAGAATACGTTTTATGTTTTTATGATGGTCTATGTAGGTGCATATTCATGCAACTTGGATAAGAAGCACAAGCAAGATCCTACATTAAGGAGCCACTGGAAAGGCTATGGCAGTCTGATTAACAACCTGAAGCTGTCCAGTGAGTTAAAATGAGTTAAAAACACAGGGGAGTACAATAAATCTACTCAAGTCGAGGCACCTTATGGCCACCTCTTTTATCCCTATCCTCACCTGTATTTTCACTCTCGTGCGGGGGGGGGGGGTTAATGTCCGTCTTGAAACATACCTAAATGCAGACTGTAAGAAATGTCATACTGGATAAATTTGTTTGATTTTTATTCTCCATCTTTTTGTTCAATGATATCATTTAGACCGGCCTGGTTCTTGGATGTAGCTGGATTTGGGTTTTGATGCAAGGAAAGGATAAATATGTCATCAGTGAATATTGGTATTGTATATAGTAGAGGACCTTCCTTGGTACTCCAGCTCTGATAAGGAAGAAAGAGGAAATATCTGCACTTTGTCTGACTTGGTCAGATATTAGGTTCAGATTATAGGTTGAGAGTAGAAGAGCGTTTAATTAGGATAGAAGTCCTGGGTGTCAGACTTGAACGTTTGTACCATGCCAAAAAGCATCAGGGCACTCTCAGTGAAGCTGGGTTCTTTCCAATCCTTTACTACTTTAAGCTATGAGTTCCAACGTTAGACTACTTTCATATTGTATTGTACCAGGACTGCAATCATTTCATTTCATCCCCGTTTTCTTCTAGGAAAATAGGACAGATATACACTAGAATTTAGTACGAGTAACCATCCCTAACCAACCCGAATTTTTTATATTTATACTCACCATAACAATATTTGCATAATATTGTAACATGAAAAACCTCAAACTGGGAAGTCCAGTATACAAGGGAAAGTATTTATGTCAAGTGATTGGTATCAGCTAAATGTGACAGAAAAGAGCACCATTACATAAACTAAAAATGGTTTATATACCAACAAATACTCAGGCTATTGTCACAAGTCTTTTTATAATTTATGATGCAATCTTAAAAAAAACTGTTGATTGTGCCCAACCTGCACTCATGACAAAGCCCCACCCTTGTGGAATGATGAATTTAGTGCACATCCTAAGTAATTTATTCAATCAACTTGTAGTTTCCTATAGTTACTTTCACATCAAGAATTCCAGGCACCACATGAATAAATAACAGCTGGTCTTACCACCATTTTCTACAAAAGTGAATTATCATTCATATTCAAACCCTAGTCTCTAGAGGATAGAGGAACTGTGCTGACAGCTTTGTTGCTATTTGCAATGAGTACATTAACGTTTGTCATAAAATTTAGTTTGCTGTCAAGACATAGGCCCAACTATTTAATCCAGGGTGGCCAAAGCTTGCTATTTATTAGCTTATTACCATGTCATTACAGAGGGTAGGTTGTCTCCTAATAAAAAGAATAGCAACTGATTTTTAGGATCATTGAGCTAAGAAAAAACTTAAAAAAAAACAACTAGGGAATTACAGTGTAATAACAATAATCATTAACCTGCCTTCTGAGAAAGCATCTACACATCATGACACAATGATGATCCCATTTGCAGATTATGTAATGAGGAGGAGGAAACAGCCACCCGTGTCATCTTAGAATGGGAAGCAGCATCTTAATGAAGATTTAACCTAATATATTGGGTTGTCCGGAAAATAATGCAGGATTTTGGTATTAAACAAAAAAAAAAAAAAAAGAAACTAGTTACTTTAAAGCAATGTTCTTTAATCAAAATAATTTCCCATACTCTCAATACATTTCTCCCAACGTGTTGGTAACTTATTAATTCCGTCTGAGTAGAGTTCAGAATTTTTAGAATTGATAAAGTCAATAAATGCATTTTCCAGTTCCGTTTGATTTTTGAATATTATGTGTTGTAAGTAGTGGTCCAGGTGTCTAAAAAAATGGTAGTCAGTAGGCGAGAGGTCCGGAGAGTAGGGTGGGTGAGGCAAAGTTTCATAGCCAAGCTCCAATAATTTTTGTGACGTTACACGTGACACATGTGGTCGAGCGTTGTCATGCAACAAAATGGGCCCTTTCCGATTGACCAAAGAGGGCTTCATTACTGCCAATTTCTGATGCATGGTATTAATTTGGTTACAGTATGATTCAGCATTGATGGTTTCGCCAGGATTTAAGAAGCTGTAGTGTATTAAACCAAATGAAGCCCACCATACCGTAACCATTACCTTTTTTT
>CM077114.1:7786013-7829467 GCA_039619505.1 Cimex hemipterus | reverse complement strand
AAAATGGGCCCTTTCCGATTGACCAAAGAGGTGGTCAGCGACGGTCGTTTTACTGACTTTGAGTTGCTCTGCAAGTTCTCGAACAGTTGTTTTGGGGTTTTCTTCCACCACTGATCGCAGAACATCATCATTAAGAGAGGAAGGCTCCGCTTCGGCCGAGTTTAAACTCGTAAAAGAAAATCGTACGAAATTCTCGCTTTGACATTATAAGGATGACTGAATTATTTCCAAGTAGCGGAATGCTACAGAGGTAAACAAACAATATCATTTGGAAGAGGATTAATAAGTGTTGACATTCATACAAATGAGTAATCCAGTAAACGTAAACAGAATATTTTATATAGATTTTTTTTAATGAAAACTTAAAATCCTGCATTATTTTCCGGACAACCCAATACGAAAAAAATCTATAGACTGAAATTGTAGCATTGACAGAAGAAGGGGATAACAAAAACAAATATAGAATCGCAGAATGGATCCAAGCAAAACAAAAAGAGAAGCGGATAAACTCTAGCGGTGATACACATAGCAAACTTATGATGAAATAACCCTCACCGAGAGTGGTAAAAACACTGCTGCAATTGGAGAGGGCCAAACTCAGAGGAGTGGCAGGACTACTAACCAATCACTGGCATCTGTGAAAACACCTATGCAACATGGGCATATACAACGTTGATCCCCATCTGCAGACTATGTAATGCAGAGGAGGAAACAGCCTAACATGAAAAAATGTAGGGAATGAAATTGCACAGTGACAATCAATGACCTGATACTTCTAAGAAGAACGATTGAATCTGCTCCACTGAACTAAAGAACTAGGAAAAAACAATAAACCAGAATACTGCAGTGCCTGGGGAGCACAAATCCCACTTCCTATTATCCTTATTACCTAAAATGAGCAAGTTGAAGGTAGAAATGTAGGGCTTTTGTAATGTCCAATGCAAGCTTGAGACTGGCAAAAACACTGCTGCAATTGCAGAGGGCCAGACTCAGAGGGGTGGTAGGACTACTAACCGGTCACTGGTATCTGAGAAAACATCTACACAACATGGCTTTGTACAACGATAATCACCTTTGCAGATGATGTAATGAGGAGGAGGAAACAGCCATCCATATCATCTTCGAATGCAAAGCAACAGCTGAATGGAGGTTTAACCTAACATACGGAAAAGAATGAAGGAATCAAATTGCAGCAGAGACGGTCAATGTCCTAATACTTCTGAGAAGGATTGAGTTGATTCCACTGAAGGCTACAGTACCTGGAGTGCACAAACCCTACTTCCTAGTATTCTCATCATCAATAGAGCATTGTAACACAAGGATGAAACTGTGTCCGCAAATAGGGCCAATATCTCATGGTGTAACAAACCACATAAGTAGTAAGTAAACAGGAAACAATGCTGGTCCCAGCACTGAACCCTGAGAAACACCAGCTTCTAACCTTAATTTTTCCAAAAATGGATCCCCCAAAGGGGACTATGAACCGTCGGTTTATTGAAAATTTTTATTAAATATTCAGGAATGTTAGGGATTAATTTGTAAACTCTGCTCATTATGCCAAGAACAATCAAAGGCCTTACCTCCAGTAATGCCGTTCCAGTATGCTTTTTTTAGTGGTTTTTATGATTTGTACGGACTGAAAGGAACTATTGCTTGGAATATTTTCTCTGATCGCAATTCAGCCCCATTCCCAGTCCTACTTCTACAAACTTCAGAATTATTGTTGTAAACTCTGTGGAACTGATTGATGATTGATTTTTTCATTGTACGGGGATTAACTTAAACATCGATTTTCGGTGATCTACAGCGATATAGTCGTTTATCGATTGAAAATTTAAATCGAAAGTTGTTCAATTCGAAGGTAGAACCGCTGTTATTCGACGTTCAATTTATGAAATTCGAAATAAAAATGTTTCAGGTGGCGAGAGGATTGAGATCGAACGGCGTTGATTTTCATCGGTTTTTCTCTACCTCTTATGCCTTTTCGACGAAAGCCACAAACGATAATAAAACTAAAAATAAATTCGAAAAGGATTTTAAAGAATTCAGAACAACTCAAACAGGTAAAGTAAAACCTTTTTGATGTTTGACATAATCAAAAGTTTATATTGTCCCAAGATAAACTGGATTTGGAAAAAGAACCGCTGGAAGAGTGGAAAGATGGAGTCAATCCGCACACCGGTGAGATTGGCGGTCCGAAAGGCGTCGAACCGACAAGATACGGTGACTGGGAGCGTAAAGGAAGAGTCACAGATTTCTAGTTATAAGCAACAATGTGATCAAATAATATATAGACTAGTTAATTGAATTAATAAATTTTTTGTTGACTGTAAAACTTATAAGATATAATTTTTGAATTGAATAATGTACCATGCCCTCTCTGTACCTATAGCATGCCAGTTTGTCCGTTTCTCAAGAAATTTGATTAGTAGGCCCAGTTGTAGTGGTAGTGTCTCTGTGGTTAATTATTCATAAAAGGCTTTCCTCCTGTAAGAGTAGCACAGCACCACAGTTTGTTGACTAATATTGGTCTATCTCTATTTTTTTTAATCTAGAGCTTGTTAAGCATAAGGTTTTTTATCAGATCCCAAAGTTTTTTCCTTGTATGTGTGTTTCCTCCAAGCCCTGGCTTTTCCTCTCTGGATATGTAATCTCAGCCTGCATATTCCATCGCACAGAGTACAAGCAATTCTCCTTGGCGACACCTGCACTGGTTTGATTCTGCCACCCCGGGTCTGTACATTTGCCTCCGGAGTCGGCAGTGCCCAGTTATCAGCCCAACTGTTATTCTAGTCCTAGCACGTCGTAGATTTATTAGTTCTATAGTCGATTTCTGCTTTGGTCCTTTGATAAATGCATGCCTGTCCCAGGCTACATTTCAATTGAATGGAGGACTTATTAACCCATTGACTAGTCGATCTGCATTTTTGGCAGTTTGGTAAGCCTCAAAAGAGTTCAGGCTCAGTATGGTAGTATGCTTTCGAACTTTCCTTGCTCAATTTATCAGTGTAACGTTCCCATTTGACGGAACTTTACAAATAGTCTAATAAAAAAGGGAAAAGAAAAAATAAACGAAGATATCAATTCTCTCATTCTCTCTCAAGAGGAGTCTTGAATCAACAGTCAGACTGAAAGGACAAAATTGAGAAGGGTCAAGCTGTTTTTCATATTAATTAGTAGAATCTTTATTTGATAAAAAAACGTTCCAGGCCTCGCAAGGTGAGCCTTCCCTTTTAATTTACCTCCAGTAATTGTTTTGTAGTTTAACGATTATTATTAGTTATTTTCAATTATTTTGGATTTGATAAAGAAAAGAATTTTGTTTTATTTTAGTTTGTATTATTTATTTCAAAAGAATATTTAATTAATCTGTTTTCTTTCTTTAATTTTAATAAATCCTCGTTTAAAAAATGGTAATTTGTTTATTCGATATTTTCCCCTCCGAAAGTGACATCAGTATGCTTGTGAACTTTCCTTGCTCAATTTTTCAGCCTTTTGTTGCTCCTCTGTTCTGGCACCGAGACAAAGGTAATTTTGTTATTTTCCTCAATTTCTGATGAGGCTCTGACACAACCGCCACAGCCTTTACCCTGGATGCAGCAATTGCCTTCAGTGCCACCTGGCTGTCAAGAGTTCAGGCTATTCTATTGACTATCTCAAGCGTACATTTGTAAGGGTGTAAAAATTAGTACACAAATAATCCTGGTGGGGACCTTCTTCCCTGGGAGATATGAAGTGGGGAAAAGGGCATTGAATGACTGGACATGAGCGAATTGACAACAGTGAGCCAAATCCTTGTTTTCTCTGTAAATTCTTGAATCCTTGCTCCTTCAGGGAGTGTGCCTGCTCCTTCTTTTAATTAAGCTCAATTGTAAATAGTATTACTTTAAATTTGAATTTTTTTTAAGAGGAATTTTTTTGGTTAAGAACTTTTTTTAAAGTTTTCTATTTCACGACATTTTTTGTAGATATAGCTTTTTATCGGATTTCCTAAGGTCAAATTATACATTTTTATTTTACGTGTGTGGTTGGAATTTCTTGTTCCTTCTTTTTATTGAGACGGCTAACACGTTCACATGGAAGTTCCACAATAAAAAGGGTAAGCGGTTCGAAAAAGTGGAATGAATTCAGAAAATTGTTTTATTTGAGACCTTAAAAAAGTTTGGAAATCATAGCTGTACAAGGCATGTCTAAGACACACTACATTTTTGATTTAAAACTTTGCCCTTGTCTTTTGATATGAAAAATATTAAATTTCTAACACAATTGTTATTTATTTGGACAACAAAACGCAAAATATTCGGGCGTTTCTGAAAATGAAAAGTTAGAGTAGTACAAACTGTTCATTTACACAAAAGAATGTTATGAATGTATCACTAACACTTTTATCATTAATTTTATAATATTTATATATTATTTAATACAAAGTCATAAGGTAAAATATTTTTTCTTACCCTTTTTTCTGTTTTTATAGGTATTTTAATAAAGAAATTAACATACCTAACTCTTACAAGTATGAAAAAATAGTCAAAAAAATTATCTGCAGTCCAATTTGAAAAAACAATAAATTATTAATCAACACAAAAAAAACTGTCCTTATCATTTAATTAATAGTAATTTAAATAGTAAAAAACAAATAAAGACTCGTACTAAATTCTTGCATGTTTCAGTATTCAGAAAAAAGCTGCTTAATTAATAAAGCTTTGTTTTTTTCCAATCGAATGTCTTTCATTGAAAGATTAACATTCAATTCTTATTTTTTTTTTTTTTGAAAAATAATAAGAAGTAAAAATTAGTTTAAATACAATACATAATTCAAGATCTGGTGTAAGTTCTTAAATTCTTCTAAATTATTTCTACCAAATTTCTCATTTCATTGGTAAAGCATATATTATATACACTGAAATAAAATCTGAACAAAAATAAAATATCGTGAGTTTCATGTTTAAATTCACAAATGCTTTGATATGCCTAATGCGTCTTTGAACATAAAATCTCTCAAGGTCCAAAGTGCATTGAGTACGTTTCCGTGGTTCCCGGCCCGATTCCCTAGCCAGTGAACGGGGAGCTTGATAAGATCTACGCCTTCTATCGACGCTTGGGTCGCTCTCAGCTGCTTATCCCAGTTGCAGATGTTACGGTTTTCAACAGTAAGGCCTTCTATATATCTGAAAATACGAGTTTCAATTTAGCTTAATTGCAAATTAACAGAGATTATGTGTAAAAAAAAATTAAAAAACATACTTTATATAAGCTTCTGAATGTAAAAGCCTTTGAGGCCTGGGAGGAACCGATACAAAAAGAGGTTCTGGTATCCTTCCATTTGCACCTAACGAACCTGGAACAATTGTCATCCAATAAGAAAAACTTAATTTAAAAAATAAAATAGTATAGTAATAATATAACAGGGTGTAGTATAATAGTAAAAAAAGTTTATTAATTCAAAAATAACAAATTACCATTTTGTGACATAGGAGATGGTGTATTCCTAGTGAAATTCGAGGATAAACCAGCAATAGCAGCTGAAAATAAAACAAATTGTTTTAAAATTTATATTAAAACAATAATGGACCATTTTAGAACCTGGATGTTTATTATTCAACTTGTTTAAACCAGAAAATAAATTGTTTTTAGATTATTGGTATTGTTATATGTATCTATTTTCTTTATTAAATAATTTAGCACATTGTAATTTAAATGGTAATTTGGCTTTTACATTAAGCTTGGCTCTTTCATTTATTTTGTGATTTCATTAACAAAATACCTCAATTTTTTTAAACTCTTAACGGAAGCAGTGATGAGGATGGACTGGAATATTTTTAGTTAAAAACTAAAGGGCTGGTGGCTCTTATGCATCCTAGACCTTTTTTTTTCTTTTGAGGATTTATGAGGGGAGGCTTTGAAAACATTAAACCTGCCTCTATCCAGTCTCATTTAGAACCAAGCTACCCCTATAGAGTTCCTGAAACTCATTCTGATTTTTTTTTTTTTTTTTTTTTTTAATTCGACTAAATCTTTGTTAAAAAGTTTTTATTTATTTTTAAGCATAAAAAAATATGTTCCTGACTATAGAATTTATTTACACCACTGGTTTAGTGATATAATTAAAAAATAAGTACTGTACTAATAAATCATTTTGTATAATCAAAGACATGCAACTATCAAAAACAATTGAATAAAATCAAATTTGACTTTACATCTGCCTCCAAATAAAATTGCTTTACTTACCATGCTTCTCTATTAAACATAACAAAAAACATTTTATACATCTATGTTGGTGTGTCTTTCAATTTTGTTTAAGAAAAATTCAATAAAATAAAATGGGAATAAAAACAAGAGAGAAAAAAAAACATGCTTTGTACCTGGTTTAGTACTAGCTGACATAGTTTTGAGAGCAGCTGCTTTACGTGTAGATGGCAAGTAGTGCCTACATCAAACCATGCAAACAAAAGAAAAATCAAAACAAATATAAAACTACAAAAAAAAAAATTCTATATACCATTCGTTTTATACATATGCATCCGTACAAACATATAACACACAGAAGACACCAGTCGTATAAGACTGTGAATATCGACTTAATTAAATTAATTAAGGTTTTATGTTGAGATAAAAAATGTCAGTATGTATGATATGAAACCATGACCTTTGGCTTGATACGCCATTATTCTACCACTTTAGCTATCGTAACTTCATACTGACTTTTTTATCTCAACTTAAAACCTCAATCAATTGGTCAAGCGGACCACGAAAAATAGTGAATTTAATTTTAAAGAATGGAAATCAGTAGATTGGACTTTAACAAGCCTTTTGTATGTTATACATTTCTTTTGTCTGTTGTTTTCGTGTATTTGTGACAGGATCAAAACTAACTAAATAAACAGGGCAAAAAAACAAAACTATTTTCGACTTTGACATGCTGGTTATTTAACCAACCATGAACTGCATCGGAAAGGCTTGTGGGTGGTGGAGTTGGCGGTGGTGGTTTTGCCTTTGGCACATAGTTCCTGAAAGTCATAATTTTATCAAACAAGTGATTTCATTATTGCACAAATTGCAGTTAAAAGGGGATGATTTAACACCGATTTTAAAACATAAATAATTGTTTTAAGAGAAGGAAAAATGTAAAGTTGAATCTCCTCTAATTTTATATAACGTTCAATTTATAACAAACAATCTCATGTTTATCTCCTTTTCAGTGTCTTTGTATGAAAATTTTTCATAGTACAGCAAATGTATCACATAAAACCTTAAATTTTCTATGAATTGTAACAAAAAAGATTATATAATATATATATTAAAAAAAAAATTATACGAACTATATAGAAAGAAAGGTACTCGATGCATTTCTGCCCATTAAGTATGAAATTGACACAGCTGACATGTTAAAAATAACTGATATAAAAATTCGAAGTGTTTAGCTTCCTTAAATCATTAGCTCCATAACTGAAAAATGAAAAGATACTAACTTGCTTCTATTTTCTAATGTAACAGCCCTGCCAGTACTTTTTAACAGGTGCACCTCACGAACGTGTCGTGCCAATCTCTGCAAATTTGGGAACGGCGGTATAGTTTTCCGCGTCCTCGTGCAGCCCCTCCATTGGCATTGATACTCTATATCTGTGAAATCACAAATTGTCCGAATACATTAAAACGGTCGACAAGATTTTCTTTATATATATATATATATATATATATATATATATATATACCTGGAATGTTAAGTGATTGAAAGTGTTGATAAATGTGTCCAACACCATCGGAAATGGCGTGCTCGATGGCATCTTGGACATCTTCAAACTGCCAATCACAGTTTTCCCAACCGCACTCGAAAACAGTTTCAGTTACTGACGACGGCAACGGGAGGTGAGATTCTTCAGAGGGCTTGTTATTCACAGAGGTCTCTTCATTTATCCTTGCAGCTCGTTCTTCCCAAGCTGCTTTTTCACTCGCTGGCAATTTCCTCCACTAAAACATAAAAAAAAAAAACTGTTTTGATGCCACTGTGATACAATTGTGTTCCCTTAAACCAGTTGTTTCCATACACTTGAAACATGTATGCATTTAGACATTTAGCTTAAAAATAAAACCATACTGTGGACTTAAATATTTATTTACTTCGAAATGAACTTGCATTCAAAATGAAAACAGATTCATCAATACTCAGAACACTTATCACAATTGAGAAAACTTATTTGTGCCTTACTTTCCACCGAAATTATTCCAGGAAAATAACATCTACAAATGTTTCATGCAAAAACTTGACAGTAGCCTTATTTATCAACTACTCGAAAATAATTAAAAGATACAAACAATAACATCTTACGAAAACATCAATTACATACATATTAAAAAATAAATAAAAGTAAAATAAAAAGATGCAGCAAACCACCAAGTGAAAATTGTTTTAAATTTAACATAAAATTATATTAACAATTGTTTATGATTGTTTAATATGTAGGTATATTATTTATGTGACTGTTTTACAGTACAACCTATTAAGAACAATTAATTCATTTCTATAGCCTCAAAGTTTATAGTTGAAGGTCCTACAAGTATATCAAAGCGTCTTATATTAATTGACTAGTAATAAACGGTACATAATTGTGAGCTATTTTTAATAAATGCTTTGTGATCTTTCAACTAATTAAAGTTAGTTGAGATAAAAACCTTAATTAATTGAAAGATATTAATTGGTCAAGCGGACCATGAAAATTAGTGATTGCTTTGTTAACTTTGAAAATAGTGAGATTTTTATTTCTGTTCTGTAGCAGTATGGCTGAGAGCAATCCAGTGTATTTTTTTTTTCTTCCCCGTAATTGAGAGTTCAGATAAAGAACCACTCCTATTAGAATTGGAAAATTTAAAGAAAAACAACTGTGTTGGGTTCATGAAATTAATAAGAAGAAAGAGAAAATGTTTAATTATTTTAATTGCTTAAATATTCCTTTTCGATAACTCATTTTAACCATGAACAAAATCATATATCACTCCCCACCGCAACAAATTTACGTTCTGTACTGAACAAGCTCATTAGCCAAAAAATAATTTTAAGATTTGAATACCAATCACATACCGAAAATAATGAAAATAAGTTTTATTTTATGTATAACAATGATTAATAATTTTTTACGCATTTTTAATCATTAATAAAAACATGTATATAAAAAATATATTTAGTACTTTTGTTCTCTCAATATTAAGAAATAATAAATTTCAGAAGAAATGGGCCATTACTTATTCCACAAAATGATTGATGAATAGGTTGAAAAAGATTAAAATTAGATTCAAATAAAATTAAAAGTCCTTGACAAAGGTTTGCTTCCCACAAAAAGTAAATATTGTTCTCAAACATCTGAGTTCATGAATACTTTAATATAGATAATCAGAAGATTTTCTGAATATAATTCTAAATTTACTGGGCAATGTATTAGATTAATGAATTTAAATAGTGGGCGTGGTATACAATAAACCTAGGATTCGATTTTTTATTAACATTAATACTTGTTTTTGAGTACCGACTACATTCATAGTCAGTATCTAATAAAAATAATGGTGTTAAAAAAATGATAAAATTAAATCTTAGTCCATTTATGTTTAGTGGTCTAATTGGCCATATTAATTATTCTTTTTATTTAAGGGCTTGGTTGAGATGAAAAAGTTAAATCTCACAAGCGAGATATGAACCCACACGAGCTTCAACTTACACGGGTTCGCATCCCACTCGTTAAACTAACTTTTTCATCTCAACCAAGACCTTACATAAAAAAGATAATTAAATCTTAGGTTAAAAAATCTATATCAACTACAAAATGCATACAAAGAGTAACATAGAAATCAATAAAATTGTGATACTTTTTAAAACATGAAAAACGTAGCAGATTTAATTTTACGTTCATCTTGTGGATGAAAGCAGTACTTAATAAAAAATAAAAATTTTCTTTAATATAGTCTTGGTTAAGCATTTCTGACTACTAACTATATTTACAGGTTAATACAATTACTTTTTTTTTAATAATTAGAACTACTTTAGATAGAACTAACTGTTTTGTTTATGTAAAATAAGAAAATTAATAAACATTTTGAATGAAATATTTGTTATAAATTTATTAAAGTAAGAACAAAAAGTTTCGACTACTTCACATGGGGTGTCAATTTTTAACTATATGAGGAATAAATACAACTAACTTGGTGATAATATGCCTTGCGGTCTTTCTCAAATATTCAATTATGGGATATAGTTATTAAATTGGGAATAGCTGCAATTTTTTTATTTATTTAATTTGATTAAAAGTAAATTAAATAACTCCTGCTGTACAGCAAACAGGAGGGAGCTTAACGTTCCTGTACGAGTGGTCCATTTTACAAATACATTTTTTAAATTGCAATCAAAGCCATGTGTTATGATGGGATTTGAACCAAAAACCACTAGCAAAAAAAAGACAATTCACACATCCTAACAACTCTACTTACCGCAGTTCTCTTTATTCTAGTTTTTAAATGTCGTTTAATTTATTTTATATATTATTAATATTATAATATATGTGTAGAGATTAGTGACCATTAACGGATAATTATTCAGATATCGTGAGATGCGGTTTGGTGCGATGTAGTTATCAGAAAAACATTTTCTTTATCGTGCCAACGTTTCGATCTTTTATTGAGATCATCTTCAGGGCCTGGGATTTACAAACATAGTTTACATTTAGAAAATACATATAGAATTTGGAAAAGTGAATTTATATAATGCAAAAATTATATTTTATATTCTATCAAAGTGTTTGTCTTCTGTGTAATTGTGCCATGTTGTGTTGAGAGTGCCAGTGAGATTTTACTGTTTCATGTTTATATATGTTGGATTTTGAACTTGACTTATACAAAATTGTCTCTTCTATACCCACTTCCTTCCCCACCACTTCAAAATCAAACATATATAAACATGAAACCGTAAAATCTCATTGGCACTCTCAACACGACATGGCACAATTACACAGAAGACAAACACTTTGAGTGAGTGGAAATACTTTGATAGAATATAAAATATAAGTTTTGCATTATATAAATTCACTTTTCCAAATTCTATATGTATTTTCTAAATGTAAACTATGTTTGTAAATCCCAGGCCCTGAAGATGATCTCAATAAAAGATCGAAACGTTGGCACGGTAAAGAAAATGTTTTTCTGATACCTACATCACACCAGACCGCATCTCACGATATCTGAATAATTATAATATATTACAATTAATTAAGGTTTTTAATTGAGGTAAAAAAGTCAATGGCACGAGCGGGATTTGAACCCACGACCTTTGGCTTGAATCGCCGCTGTTCTACTACATGAGCTATCGTGATCTTGATCCATTCGGACATCGATTTCCCATCTCAACCCCACCTTTTGAGTTTTCCCTCCTTCATCTCAACTAAAAACCTTAATTAATTATAATAATTGGTCAAGCGGACCATGAAGTTAGTGAAATATATATAAAATTAGAACCAAACAATTGTTAGCTCCCACAGAAAAAGTGGCTAATGTTAGGTTTGAGTATGCAGCTGTTAATAATTGAATAAACGGGGAGTCGAAATGAGAAGTTTGTGGCATTGATCTAAGTCATGGTAGCTCAAGTGGTAGAGCAGCGGCATATTTAGCCTTATATCGTGGGTCCAAATCCTGCCTATGACACAAATGTTTCATTTAGAAAAAATTGTGCGTAATTAATTGAGTTAATAATAAATGTTAATATTTATAATGTACGCTAGACATAGGGAGAATTTCGAAATGCAACCAAAAAGGGGGAATTTTGAAATGCTAAATATCCCGTTATATATCTAGCAGAATAGTTGTGACAATAATAATAAGTTTTTAATAAAGTTTAAAAAATATATAAATATCACAATATGTACTGAAATTCTAACAAACACAAGAAAAATCAATCTGTGGTTAAGAAATTATAAAATATGCATAAAAAAAAAGAAAGTGACAAGACAATTTCCACTGGCTTTTAAGATATTGATATTTAATTTTACCTCATTGCCAACTATCCTGCTGACTTCACCAACGTTGCAATCCGGATTACTTGTTGTTATAGCTTTCCGTACATCACCAGAATATAAGATGTAACCAGTGACCAATTTCTTTCCAGATGCTTTAAGCTGCTGCAATTTTGTCAAATAAAATAAGAGCTTACTTTGACATACATATCTTTAAATAGTATCTGATTGTGTTATGCTAGTTCTCTCAGTTATGATCTAAATAAATTGATGGATAAACTTGTTTTGTTAATATTAAAAAAAAAAAAAAAAAAAAATGTGTTTCAGTTTGTGTTAACCATTTACGTATATTCTGCAATTTTTTTGTCAAAGAAACAATATCTTTACAAGATACAACCATCTTAAAAAAAAAAAAAATGTAAGGACAAATGCAAAAACTGTTATGACAGTTTGATATGACATAAATGCTATATATGTAAACATACAAGACAAAATTAATACAAACATAACATAACAAAGCATTCTACAACACTTACAGCACTAGCATTCTTAAACGAACAAAATATAATATGGGAGAAAGCTTTTTTTTCTACAAAATAAAAATCAATTTCCTGCTATATCTTTTTTTTTAACCCTTATTTCTTTTAAGCAACTTATAATTACCTTTTTGACACCCGTGGGAGTTTGTGAATCCCCAGCACCAGAAGGTGGACTGTCCATAGAGTCTTCCATCATTACATCAGAGTCAACCTAAAGATAATATTTACAACTGATTTTGTTCAACTTCTTACCTTCAATTTTAACCAAAATAACAGCGAATAAAAAAAAACCCGCATTTCTTTCAAACACCACGTTTATATTTTTAAGTATACCCCTCCCGAAAAAAAAAAAACAATTTTAATGCTGTTGTTGAATATAAATAAAAACGTCACAGTAACAAAGTAAATTTTAGAAATTCAATACCGACAATATAAATTAATCTTCATAGAAATTATTCAAAGCAATTGCAATATTTATATGGTCATTATGATCCAATAAGTAACTATTGTATGGTGTTGTTACAGACAAAAGATCACTAGACAAATAGTCATTTTGTTTAAGTCGAACTTTAAATATTTCCAACCTTTATCCTAAAAGACGTTGCGAATAGCAGAAATAATTTAAACTGATAACAACATAAACACAAAGGTAAATAAACGGCAGAAATGATTATGATTAAAGTAGGTTTTCTTTTATCATGAAAATATTTTGTTTTATTTTTTATATGAAGTTAGATTTGCATATAATTAAAAGAAACTGTAATGTTAAATAACTTCTGTTAGGATAAAACATTTAAGTAATCAAATAAAATTATTGAGAAGAAAAATTAAAATGATGATAAACTTTGCTAGGCACCATGCATATTAAAAAATTGACTGCACATGAAATTCTAAAAGCATTTAAATTATTTCCTTACTGTGTGAAAATATTTAAAAATGACAAGAAAAATCTGCCCCATAACTGCTAACTTCACTGAGCGAGAGGCGAAATTATTTTTCTCATTATTGAAATTGCTACGTTGGAATAATTTAAAATAAACCGTTTAACAAATATTAATTCTTTACTACTACGACTTTATACCATTCACGATCACCTAGTGATCAAAAAGTAGCATATCTATTTTGGAGATCGTGAGATATGGAAACGTTGGCATGATTTAAAAAAAAAAAAAGAAAGAAAAAATTAAAAATGTGTGGTGATTAGTGACCGTTAACCAATAATTATTTAGAAATCGTGAGATGCAGTCTGGTGTGATAAAAGTTTCAGAAAAACATTTTCTTTATCGTGCCTGCATTGTGTCGACATGATAAAGAAAATGTCTTTCTGAAACCTACATCTCACAATTTCTAAATAATTTGTTTTTCTAAAACCTACGTTACACCAAAATAAACATAACAAACAATTAAAAGAAATTTTTGTAACTGTTCCACTAAGCATTACTGAGAGTCTTATAAGACATGTGTTAGATAGACATCTGAAAACCCAAGTTTGAATAGGCCACACCTGGTCGACCCAGGGCATACATTACAACAAAATTATAAATTAATCTGAGAATGGCCCTACTGCTACTGCCTGTTTTCATCCAGGGAGAGGCTAGAGCCGCAATTCAAAGGATAATGCAGAGATAAGATCCTCTAGCTTACCTCATAAAAAGGGGCAATTTGTTTTAAGAAGAACTTCCGAGGATTCCAGTTCGTGATTCAGATTTAATAAAAAAATTAATGTACCCAATAGCCACGCGGGAGAAAGGGATCCCAATTAATGCCGACTAGATTTAGTGTGTAGATAGCAATGAGAACATGTACTACAATTAGCATGGAAAAGATACTTGGACTAATCCCACTACATCACATGGTAGAAAGGACTGCATGGTAAACCGTAATCAACTTTATTAGAGAGAAACCTGCAACAGGAATAAAACTGAAATGGAGATACAGAAACAAACTATGGAAAGACCATCCATCAATCATGGCTCCAAGAGACGACATGAACAGGATGTTTGAATTCAACCAAAAATTTCGAATGCATCTGGGTACCAAAAAGGAAAGGGAAATAACACATGGCAAAAATGGCACTGTCTTCTGGTACACAGATGGACCTAAAACACATGAAGGTACGGGGGCAGAAGAACTCAGAACCCATGTGAAACACACACCAGTATCTTCCAAGCTGAGATTCATGCAGTTGAAAGCTGTACTCAATTCAATCTAAGTAAAGCGTACAAAAACAAGAATATAGCTATCATGTCAGATAGTCAAGCAGCCATCAAAGCATTAAGCTCAAGTATCATTAGTTCAAAGATGGTGATGAACTGCAAAACCACATTAAACACATTAGGTATGCAGAGTAAAATCAGCCTCTGTTGGGTCCCAGGACACATGGGAGTAGAAGGCAACGAGAAAGCGTACACTCTTGCAAGGAAAGGGGTTGCCACACAGCTGATCGGACCCGAACCCTTCTGTGGCATAGGAATCCACACTTCAACGAATATCTCAGACAGAAGGACAAAAAGAAAATGAAGGAACAATGGAATTCACCCATTGGGCATGGACAATCCAAGAATCTTCTAACCAATCTTGACAAGAAAGAAATCACAGAATGTATCAAAGGAAGCAGGAACAGATTGTGAATCCTAACTGGACACAATGTTATTAAGGGCAATTATTGTCCCTGGACTCCTTTCTAGAAGAATGGGGTTCTATTCCAAGACTCGTACAAAAAAATTCATTGAAGGGCCATAGCAGAAACTAATGTCAGAACTACTAAACCTATGCTGTGTTAGGGCTAGAATGATTCTAGTAAATAATCGAATACGTTTACACAAAATCTGAATATTTGACAAAAAGAGGGACACTTGTAAGTTGCAGCTTGAGATGAAAAATTAGCATGACAAGTGTGTATTCGAAACCACAACCTCCGGTGCTCTAACAGCTTGAACAAGACACGAACTCATAATTTTGACTTACTACTTTTCCTCTTTTTGGCTGTGTATTCAAATTTTTGTAATCGTATTCGTTTCTCGGTGATGCGCGCAATTACCTAACAACCCACACTTCGCAACCCCACAGCCACTTCGTATGTCAACCGAAGATCAAATATGATAAAGCGAAATTTGAATATTTGATAAAAAAAAGAGGGGGGAAGTCACGATATCTCGTAGTTGGTAGAACTTTGGGGCTGGAGATCAAATCTTTCTTGTGACAACACTTTACATAAAAATTCTAAGCACAATTAATACAACATATTCAGCCTATTTGGATGTGATTCTTTTTACTATTGAATATTTAATTTTTAATTAATTAATTGCGCTATAACAGTAATAATTAGATAATTAATCGTATAATGAAACTATTCCATAGCAACGTCCTTGAAATCACCAACCACTTTAATTAATAATTAACGGGTATCAATTGAGAACACTGAACTATATTGTGTCGAAGTTTATTGTTTTAATGTTTTACAAATAAAATATTCCCATTTTAATTATGGGTTAAAAAAATAATTTGACTAAGTATGTATTATTGGTTATTATTTGTCCCTATTGTCTATTGTTTATCGTTTCGTTTTAAAATAACAACAGCATAAATTGTTTAATAATATATCAATTGTTTGTCTAAAGGGGTTTAGAGTAGTGGATAATAATGAATTAATAAGGCAACGCGTGAATCGAACCCCTCGATCGAGCTTACAAAGCTCTCCCAATAATAAAATTAATAAATTCGTGTTGAGGTTAGTTAAGACGTGACCACATATTGAAATCGTTAATGGTTATCTCTGAAAGCTCAGATTATATTACGGTTTTTCCATTTGTTACAAAAAAAAAAAAAAAAAAAAAAAAAAGACAACGATATTGTATTTGGCACTCAAAAATAATTATATGTTTAAACAAAGCAAAAAAGAAATTCTTTGAATATGTAAAAATCTAATAGTGGCGTTTTTATTGTCGATAAGGTATTTTTATAAAAGACGAAAATAGGAAATATGTAACCATTAAGAGGGGGAGATTTTTTTAAAATCATTTGTATTGTTATTAAGATTGTAGATTATATAAACAAAAACCTGGTAGATTTAATGATAAATGCAAGTAAAATAAAATTCATATAAACTATTAAATCACTTTTGCATTTTTTGTAGTAAATATCTTTTTTTAATTAAGGAAGAACACTTACTATTCTGAGAAAAATTAAAATGACCACGGAGACATTGCTGAATGTAAAAGAATGACTTATACTATCATTATGACGTGAACGTTACTGATTCTTCGAACAACTGAGTGAAGACAGAATGAATGGAGTAATAAGGAGTAAACAAAAGTTATAACGTAAGGTTGCACTGCTGCTACCTCCACATCTCCAACTTGCGACTCGGACGGGAGAGATGAACCGGCCTCACCCACGGTGGCCTTGACGCGGCACCTCTTCAACCACCTCCCCACCACGATTTTTCCAACAATCCACATTCCTCCGTATAATTGTGGACTCCCTGAGCTTTCATTTATTCACCGAGAAGAGATTTTGGTCCGGCCTACAGCCCCTTGGGAGATCCCACAAAAAAAAAATCCCCTAGGATAAATCCTTGGACCTAATGCAATAAAAGCCCAAGCATATAAAGAATATTAAACATTATACCTCATTTCACTGATAAAATATTGACATTTACCATTATCCCAGCCTGGATAAAAGTTCATCGCCTGTATATCTTAACAAATCGCACAATTTAAGCTCAAATCTTCCTAATAAATTGTTTTTATAATACAATGACTTGACATCAAGGCACATTTCTCAAAATACACATTGCTTAAGGATCATTCTAACAATAAGAAAGAACTGTGCAATAAACCTAAATATTTCAAATGCTAAGAAAATGAATTAGAAATAAATTACAAATCTTCCTACAGCACATTTTTTTTTTTTTCACTGCAAGTCAGTAAAATGAATTAGAAAGAATAAAATATGAGAAAGAAAAGAACATCAAAGGAAAGAGCTAGACCTATCATTTAGTTTGCTTTTCCTATTACTACAAACTGATTTAAGTCAGCAATTGCCTAAAAATTCACACTGACTAATCGCACAAAGAAGAGATTTTGGTCTGGGCCACAGCTCCTTAAGAGATCCCTCATAAAAATCCCCATAGGATAAATCCTTGTACCTGATCCCATAAAAGCCTAATACATGTAAAGAATATTAAATATTACATCTTATTTGATTCATAAATACAATTGATCATTTTTCATTATCCCAGTCTCAGTCTGGACAAAACTTCCCTCACTCTGAATATTTTAACAAATCTGACAATTTAAGTTCAAATACATATATAAAGTTCAAAGCTCAAATCTTCCTAATAAATTGTTTTTATAATACAATGTCTTGTCGAATTGACATCAAGGCACATTTCCCAAAATACACATAGCTTAAGGATCGTTCTAACAATAAGAAGGAACTGTGCAATAAATTAATAATTTTCATACAACCCTTTTTTTCTTAAACTTCAAGTCAGTAAAATGAACTATTATATATATAATAAACTAAGCCCGTAGTGTTTTTCAATAATTTGTGTTATCCCAGTTATATGTTGAGACAATCATTAGCACACTATGACAAGGGATTATTTAATGTGTTCTTGTCTGTTTCATTTGTGATCATTCTAAAATATAAACATATTAGCTTATTTTTATTATTGAATGATTTTTATTATTACTACAAACCGTGATTTAAGTCAGCAATTGACCAAAAACTCACGTTGATTAATTGCGCGAAGAAGAGATTTTGGTCTTGTGACCACAGCCCCTATATCACCATAAAAAAAAAAAAAAAAAAAAAAATAGCCTTAGGGCAAATTCTTACCCCTAATGCAATAAAAGCCTAATGAATGTACTACACCTCATTTCACCTGATAAATATATTTGTCAATTTCACTCCCAGTCTAGATTAAATTTCATCGTCCTGTACATCTTTACAAATCAGACAATTTAAGCTCAAATATACATGTTTAAGTTCAAAGAAAATATATGAAGTTAATTTTCTTAGAACAAATATTTAATCTTAATAATAAATCATGTATTTATAATGCAATGTCTTGTCGACTTGACATCAAGGCACATTTCTCAAAATACACATTGCTTAAGGATCATTCTAATAATAAGAAGGAAATGTGCAATAATATTAAACATTACAAATGCTAATAATACAAGGAATAAAATATGAGAAAGAAAAGGGCTGGCAATGTTTTATTAGGTATTAAATTAAGCCCATAGTGTTTTTCAATTATTCAATTTTATACCGGTTATATTTTAAAACAATGATTATTTAGACATTCATGCTATCACACAGTGACAAGGGATTATTTAATGCGTAATCTCTTTTTCTATTACTACAAACCGCAATTTAGTAAGCGACTGACCACAAATTCCCATTGGCTAATCGCACCAAGGGGAAATGTTGGAGGGAAAAAAACAACAACAGGATAAATATTTGTACCTAATGCCATAAAAGCTGAATATTTATATAAAGAAAATTAATATTACACCTCGAATGACGCATAAATATACAAGAGAATGTGACTGTAAAATTATATGGTAAATTTCTATCATTCCTGTTTGGATAAAAGTTCATTGCCCTGCATACTTCAACAAATCCGACAAGAAAATGCATCAAGTTAATTTTCTTACAAAAATGTTTTTTATCTTTCCAAAAAATTATTTTATTAATAATTTTATATTATAATGTCTTGTCTACTCGCCATCAAGGTACATGTCAAAATAAGAAAAGACAACAAGAAAGACTTGTGCAGTAAGTCTAAATATTTCAGTTGCTAATCAAATAAAATGAAAATAAATAATTTATTTCCCTACAGCACCTCTTTTTTGGCGGCAACGCAAGTAAAATGAATTAGAAGAAATAAAATAGAGAAAGGAAAAAAAGGAGAAAGGAAAAAAAGAACAGCAAAGAAGAGGGTCAATAATGACCTACAGGGTTGTAAAAGAAGACCATAGGGTTTTTCAATAATTCAGTTTTATCCCTATTACATTTTGAAGTGATAATTATTTAGTCATTACTGTTTACACACCCTGACAAGGGATTATTTAGTGTTTTGTTAACACTTTTATTTATAATCATTTTGAAATGGAGAACGAAATAGTGCATTTTCATTGTTTTTTCCTTATTACAAAAGGAAAACTGATTAAAATCAGCAATTGATCAAAAATTATCGCCGCTCGCTTATCGCAAGGGGATTATGTCCAGAATAACGCTTGCCAAAAATTATCGGTGAAGTTTTGGCTGGGCAGTGCTACCCCACCAACCCGACCTGACCCTTCAGATTTTCACATATTCTGGGCACTGCAAAATTATTAATGGGAAAAACTTTACTTCGCTTGAGGTCAGCAAAAAACCCAAGTTCTGAGAGGACAGTATTACAAAATTACATGAAACATGGCAAAAGTTTCAGGTTTAAAGTTTATATATATACGTATAAATATATAATTATTCAGATATCGTGAGATGTGGTCTGGTGTGATGTAGGTGTCAGAAAAACATGTTCTTCGAAACGTTGGCACGATAAAGAAAATGTTTTTCTGACGCCTACATCACACCAGACCGCCTCTCACGATATCTGAATAATTATCCATTAACGGTCACTAATATCTATCCATTTATATATATCGTCCAATTTTTTTATTAAAAAATAATCAGTATTTCATTTCTGGTCTGGATGAAAAACAAATTCGATTGTTATCTGCCAAACCTATTTTAAGGTCAGGAGAAAACAATATTACAGAGGTGTACAAATTGATATAATTTTTTTTAATAGATGGTTTCAAATTTATCTGAATATAAACTCAGTCCTAGCCAAGGGCTGTAACATTATGATAGTGATAATGTCACATCCTGTTACAGTCCTTAGCAATGTATATACTTCGAAAGAAATTAAAACCGTCTACTAAAACTTATGTCAATTTGTAAGCATCTTTAAAAGTGATAGGCACTGACAATGACCTTAAAATAAGTCAAAAGCTTGGCAGATTATAACTGAATTTGTTTAATCACCCAGACAATAGTGAGATCCATACTATACGTGAACAGTTAGAGGAACGAAATGGTTCGTATATTGTTGGTTATATTAGTCCTGAAAATCTGCTGGGCCTAAAGCTATCCAAAATACATATTTTTCTGTTTAATTTTAACAAAATTCCTACATGTGTGAAGCCAATTTTCACAGAGAACTACTAAATCTGTTATAATTAATAAAAAATAAAATAAATTTAATCAAAAATATTTCTAATGATTAAAGCCTTTCAAGAAGAAATAATACTATGCAATTTTTTTAAACCTTAAATATTTACATATTAAGATTCTAATAAACTAATAAATTAATATATAAAGCTAGACTAGAACCTAGCTTCTTTTTTTTTTAAAGCTGTAATGCAATGTAAAAAGCTGTTTATTTTTTAGCTATAAAACATTGTAAACAACCTAGCATACAATCAGTTTAGTATTGTTACAAAGTCTCTCCAGCATTCTTCAAAAATAATCTCAAAATTTTAAGCTCTTACACATCACTAAAATAAGAGAAAATGTAGGATAACATCTTTTTTTTTATCTATCTTCTTAATAAATTATATTGTACTGACTTATCAAGTTGCCGTCAACACACTATCTAAAAATAAAACATATCCTAACGTTCTAATGTTGAAAGCTTCCCAAGAAGAATGTTCAGATTAGTAATTTATAAAGTTCAAATATGCACATGCGTACAGAGATGAGCCTATCACTTCTCACATTCTACCAGGTTTTGTAATGCACAATAAATTGCCAGCTGGCCTTGAGATTCATCCACCCTGGGTGTCGGCAGTCCCGGGTCAGTCAACCTCAGTCTTATCTAACTAGCTGCCTGGGTGGGCTCTTACACCACACATTCACTCTAATAAATACATTCACTCTCAACACTGTATGAGCAAAACTATCATTACTAGTACAATAAAACAACCCTGTTTCCTCCAAGAATCAGAACAAGAGACCCAAGATACTGTGCTCCAGTAGTGTGCTCAAGGATAATTCTAATGTAGTGTGGCATTCCTGTGTGCTTTTTAAGAGGAGACAAGGAATTGTCCTTTTTGTACATGGGAAACATCAAGCAAACATTCTCTGTGCAGGATACATACATGGCTTTAGCCTAAAAAAAAGTATCCTCGCGTCAACATCAATTGGGCTATCTTATTCGGGTGTGGTGAAGACCTCTCTTTTATGAGTCAGATCCTCTGAGGACCACCTATAGACAGTGATCTTGGAGAGCTGCTGTGTCGATCTGGCCCACCGATGCTGCCAGATCACGGTTTTTATTATTATTATTATTTATTTATTTATTTTAAAGAGTAAAAGACGATGGGACTGCATTGGTTAAGGCAAGAGATTGGAAAAACTCGGCCTTAGAAGCCTAGTCTGTATTTTCATTACCCTCCAGATCTGTGTGTCCAGGGACCCAGAAAATAATTAGTTTTGTCAAGATGTTCCAGTCATAGTCATAGACACACTGAAGGAGTTGGTGCAGACTAAGTAGGAATAGCTATGATGAATGTTCGGAAAAAAAGAGTCCAAGTTTTAAAGTTTAATAGTCCTACAGCCTTAAGTTTCAGGCCTTCCTTAAATGAAAAAGCCCTTACAATACAAGAAAACTGCCTAATCTAACTGCTAAAAACAATACAGGTTGACTGCTCAATTTGCCCAAAAAATTATGTTTTAATATCATTTCTGGGCAAGCTTCCATCAAAGCAATGTCAGAATAAGTATAAATAAAATTAAAAAATTTACAAATAAAACATGATTTTATTAGAACAAACAAAATATAAATTGGACGTTGTAAACATTGTTTTTTACTATGTGGATATAATAAAACACATTATTATTGTTACAATTTCTTTGAAAAAAATTTGCAACCAGTAAAAATGCATATACTAATCAAATAAAATGGAAAGAAATGAAACTAATTTTTAAAAAATCTCTCCTAAACTCCTTATGCTTAATATTAATTGTGCCTAGTGTTTTTTACAGTTCCTGCAAGTACAATATAAGTAAGCAGTAAAAATAAAATTAATTGAAATATAATTGATCGAAAAGAATTTATTCAGTCAATCAGACCACGAAACGTAATTAATTTAATAAAAAAGTATTTACACATGTATTTTACTTTTTAGTGAAATAATTAATAATAACAAAGACCCTAATATAATGAATTTGTATATGTCAACAGCCATCAAAGTATTAATAAAAAATATTACTTTTCCTTTAACACAGCCCTTATATAATATTACAGTAATAGTTTTTCTGTATTACTTACAGGCAAGCAGTAACGAAAGCACTAATATAAAAAAAAAAGGATCAAATTAAAGGTGGTGCTAATGATTAAACTTGTAACTATTTCAGACATTCCTCAAATGAAAAAAATAAATAAATAAACTAACCTTATACTAACAACAGGACAGTCTGGCCGATTTAAAATACTCATAAACACAAACGAAACCAATTTACTAAGAGAAATATTCCGTTCTTTTAGTTAATAAAAATAATGAATCATTAACTGCCGAATACTTATACTTTCTGATATCACTTCAATCAAAGCAGTGGCCGAAAAAAAAATAAATAAATAAAAAAAATAAAAAAATCGATCGAAGAAGCTTCTAATGATTCACAAGAAGAAAGAATGTGCAATGCATCAAAAAAATAATAAAATAAAGTTAAAAGAAAAAAATATATGAAATTGCTTAGAAAACAGCCTAATTCTCTTATCAACAGAAACAAAAAAAAAAAACAAAATTTTTTGCACGCCCGATAGGCAAGTTGCTATCTATTAGTCACAAAATATTATCAGCTCAAAGATTAGAGCACTTCTCAAAAGAAAATAAATAATCTGTAATAAATCTTATTAGGAGAATATAACATTAAGAATTAAAAATCAATAAACAAAATAATGAAAATAACGGAGGCAAGAAATAAATGAAACCTGCAACACACAAAGGGTATAGAAGACATGTTAAGTAAATCTAATCATAATATAAAAAAATAATTTAACTGCTAACTGGATAAGAAAAGAAATTTAAAAATTCAATTAAGGTTTTTAGTTGAGATAAAAAAGTCAATGAGCGGGATTCGAACCCACGATCTTCAGCTAGATACGATGCTGCTCTACCACTTGAGCTATCATGACTTCGATCCACTCAGACACCAACTTCCCATCTCAACCCTATATTTTGAATTTTTCCTTCTTTTTTTCCATTTTTCAAATGTTGTGTTAATCGAATTGGATCTTTTTAAATTATTATTTTTTTTTAACGTGAACTAAAAACCTTAATTAATTGTAATATGTTAATTCATCTAGCGGACCACAAAATTAGTGAATTTAAAAATTCACTTGAATACTAGTGTAAAGAGAATCATCCTGACAAAATTAAATGGGCCCAGGGACACTTACTTTTGGGCCAAAACATGCGTATAAATTCAACATGTAAAGAAAGCTTTCTCAATGTGTCCGTAGTTAAATAGTGGAATTCTTAGGCTCCGTATAGAAAATGGGAATACCACCTGATATGAAAATTGTGCTTGAACGAGCATCTCAGACCCCTGTCCAATTCTGGGAGAAACAGGGTTATTTTATTGTATATAGTAATGATAGTTTTTACTCCTTGTGAGTTTGGGAAAGAATGTATTTTTTAGAATGAATATGTAGTGTGATAGGTAAAATGGGTGATAGAGAAATATCGAACACTCCTCCCTAACCAAGTGAATTTTATGTAAAATAAATGACCTAGCTAGTGGCGACCTTGGAGCGGGGTCTTAGTCGAGATGGGTGAATTTCAAAGCCTGCCAGTAATCCAAAAGTAAAATACAAAATTTAGAATTGTCACTGGATTGCGAGACGAGAGAAGCTCAACTCTGTATACACGTGGCAAGATTATAGCTTATATAAATCAGTAATCTGTGGAATAGCGCTGGAATAATAAAAATAATTCAGTTGGCTCTTGATAATTTGATACCCAAGGGACAAAAAAATAAATTAAATTAAATAAAGAAATAAATACTAAATAAGGCCTAAATTTCATTATAAATTCCAATAAATTTGAGAAAACTGAAAAGTACTCTTCGAAAGAAACACTGGGGACCCAGTAACTCCCGTAAAACACTCGAACCTTTGGCTAAAGGGTTGTAAAGTGGGACAGTAGACCAAAATATGTTTTACTGTCCAAATTATGCGTTCTCCACTTCGTGTGCATCGAGGACAAGTTGGAAGGTTGTTGCCTATTAAAAAGCCCATTATGGATTAGACTGACATGACCTATTCGCAATCTAGAGAGAATCACAAGTTCTTTTCTCTCAAGTTCCTCAGTCGGCCATTTATATACAACTGGATTAATTTCTTTCATACTATTCCATTCTTGCCGCCCCCTTTTGTTTGATAATGTTTTTAACATAAACGACTATATCATCTGGGGGGAGGGGGGATTGACCTGTTCTTTGTGAATGGTTTGCAACGTTTTTTGCCTGTTGATCAGCTTTTTCGTTTCCGGAAATGCCGACATGATTAGGAAATGTTTGAATTTCCAAGAGGAAAGAAAAAAATGATTAAAATTCGATAAGCATATTTCCAAGTTATTACTTAAATTGTACATAAATAATTTATGTATATTAAATATAATTAAATTTTATTATAAATAAAATATAAAAATAATGAAAAAGCTGAAATAGGATCAGCAGTAAAATTGAACATTATTATTCTTAAAAAATTGTGTGTTTTTTGTTTCAATGTGGCTTTTTTTTTTAATTGATTTTCCAAATTGACAGAACACATTGGCAAAACACTGACCACCGAACAAATTAGAAAATATCGAAGAAACTTTAAGGAAATAAATAATAAGCGGAAATGTAGAGGATTAACATGGAAACAACAAACTAAAAAAATGATTTTCATGTTATTTAATCAACAGAACGTGGTACCAAATTCACTACTTTCGTGGTCCGCTTGACCAATTAATTAAACGGTTTTTAATTGAGGTAAAAAAGTCAATGGCACGAGCGGGATTTGAACCCACGACCTTCGGCTAGATACGCCGCTGCTCTACCACTTGAGCTATCGTGGATCCTCTTGGACATCAACTTCCCATCTCAACCCCAAGCTCAGGTGGTACAGCGTATCTAGATCGCGGGTTCTCCCCTCTCGTGCCATTAACTTTTTTTCATCTCAACTAAAAAAATTTTAATTAATTTTGGTACCAAATGTTGACACAGGACAGTGATTGAAGAAACTAATTTTACAAATTTGGGATGAAATTTTAAATGCGAAAAGGCTTCTTATTAGATGTATGTGATCCAATGCAAAGCAAGATGTATCTGTAATTTCATTAAGTGCCTACCAAAACCTAGGATTTTTTTCCCTATTTCCACAATTTTATAAATCTAATGTTTCCTTTTGCCTTTTTTACCTCACTGTTCTTATATATGTCCACATTTATTCTGAACTGAAAAAAATATTTTGAACATCCACCAACTTGATAATAGAAAATTATTGTTGAGATAGACCATAACTCAACAACCAAGGATTTCCAGAGTACAACATATTCACAGAGAATAATAACTTTGTTTCTCGATAATTTTATAAATAAATTTATAAATGAAATAATTTCAAATTTTTAATAATCCCTGAATTCCAGTGGAATTTGTAATTAATAATATTGTGAATAAATAAAACTTTTAGTTTATTTAGTATTTAGAACCAAATTTAAAATGGGTTCTTTATTTCTTTAGAGATTAAATGAGCATATCAATGTTAACAAAAGGCACTAAAAAAACTAATGCATACGTAAGCTATTAAATCAAAATTAAAACACCAATAAGCAACCAAATGGCAAAAAGTATGAAAATATATTCATAACATGCAATAACGGATTTTTCATTTTGGTATGGCAGACAACCATATCAAATATAATTTTATTTTCATAATAAACTTTCATACAATTGTTTGTAAAACAAAAAAAATCTATAATAGACTCGGTATCTTTATGATTTAGCAGGAAACTGATATAAGGCATGCAAAACATTAGAAATATAGTGTCATTTTAAGAATGTAAAAGTGCACTTACCGAATTATCATACTGATTATTGTATACGTTGTTACTGACTGGGGTGAGTGACTGAGAATGAGAAAGTGAGTGATCAGAATACACCTAAAACAAATTAAAAAACGGCTAAAGAACAATAAAATGTATCAAACAGGTTTATTTTAATATATTAGCTATAAGACAAGAATTTTCTGCAAACTAGTCTGGCTCTAGGAAGAATGAAAATATTAAAAAGTTAACAGGAGTGATTTTACTAGTTATTGTAGTTGAGGATAAGGAAATGTAGAAGGAGGATCAAGGTTTATGACTATTTATAGGCAAAGAAAATGCCAAGACAGATCACTGGAATTTTCTTTGCCCTTTATATTACAGAGTGAAATAAAATTATCTGAATTTACAAATTAAATCAGAGTCATTATTGAATACAAGAAAAATGACTAAAATTTTGGTCAAATTCTACCTAGTTTGTGAGTCAGATGTATTAACAAATAATTTGGATCTCAGTATGGCCTGGACAAAAATGGAAAAATCAATTTAAGGCATCAGAGCCATATTCAAGATGTCTACAAATTGACATAACTAAGTTTTTAATACTTACTTTCAATTACTTTTAAGAGAAACTTAATCCCAATATTGCCAAAGCCTAACACCAAGTAAATATCACTTATTTTATATTGCAATCCTTGGAAATGAGATGAATGGCTCTTTCTTCAAAGAAATTTGAAACGGTACATTAAAAACTTATTTTTTGAAACTGATTGTTGATTTTTTTGTATTTTAAGCATTAAAGCATTAAATGCTGATAATCACGCTGAAGGAGTTACAAATAATGTAATAGAGAACCACCACCAAAGACCGTTCAAAGAAGAAGCTAGTTTTTAATGCTGCTCAATTTCTAATGTGAGAAAATGTGAATTACAACAACTAAATACAAGATTAAAAAAGATTTTTTTATTGTTAATGATTGATTATTCAATTAATCAAACGTTATTTAGGTACAGGTTTTAATTTGTTCAATTAGGCAAGTATTCTTTAATGCCAGTTATTAATTTCTGTCACTTTGTCCTACAGATTTAAATTCTGCAATCAAGTTGCCAACCTTGTCTTTAGGTTTCGAGAGGATGTTTATGAGTGAGCATGTACCAATTTCAGTTTAAATTTAAATACAACATTGCTACACAGTTTGAACAAAGGGAGGGAACTAGATTGGTTTGAGAAATTTAAAGTAAAAAATGTAAAATTAAACTTGGAGAAAAAAAGCATAAATAATATTAGAGATTTTGATTTACCTTCCTAGTTTAAACATGTACCCAAATAATATTTGACATACAAATTAATCTTTTTTTTTTTTAATTCTTACGGTATTTATTAGGATAATACGTAGTTGTGTTGTAATTCACGTTTTTGCATGTTAAAAATTGAGCAGCATTAAAAACCCACTTCTTGTTGGAACGCTGCATTGGCGGTGGATCAGCAGGTTCGCTTACATGTCGAGTGTCATAACTCCTTCAATTTGATGATGAGCATTTAACACTCGAAATTCGCATTGTTGTAAACAAACCTGAGTGGAAACACCATAATTTTCAAAATCTACATACTCACCTCACCTTCGTTATTTCTAAAACTTAATTATGTCAATTTCAAGACCTCTTTAAGATTGTTTTGACCTAACCTTAAAATAGATAGAAAACTTGGTAGTAACAATGGAATTCATTTTTTCATCCAGCCAATTCCGTTAGCAAATTTTTTTAGTTTTTTTTTTTACACCTAACACTAGGAAGTATTTTGCCATCTTCAGTAATTAGTGTTCAATCAATTTTCTCTTATGAGATTCTTTATCAAATAAAATAATTCTTAACTTATTTAAATTTTCTTAGTTTAAATAGAACTTTTATTTCACTATTTTTGTGGTACGTTTGACCAATTAATACATGACAATTGATTAAGGTTTTTCGTCGAGATGCCAAAAAGTTAATGGCACGAGCAGGATTCGAACCCACGATCTTTGGCTAGAACTTGTTTTCATCTCAACTAAAAACCATAATTGATTGTCGTATAACTTTTATTTTTCACGACAGCAGAGGTCATATTGACCCTCAATATGCTGATGTTTTGGGGGAAAAAAAAAAAAAAAAAAAAAAAAAAAAAAGCTCATTTGTAAATTTGCCGGGTTTGAATGCAGGGGCACTGGATTGGAACCCAGGACCGCCTTACAGTGATGAGCCATGCCTAAACTGTTGCAGCTCTCTAAGTTTAATTATTAATATTTCTTATATTAAAAATTTAAAGAAGTTTGAAACATTTACCTGAAGCATAACTTTGGATGGATTAATCAGCCGCCTAAAAAAGTATATTTCATCTTGGGTAACTGCTGAGGAATGAGCGTATTTCTTTAAGCCTTCACGAGGTAGCTCTTTCACACTCCTTCTCGCTTCATCGTACATACTTTCACAGACGTACACATCACTTTCGTTAAACTCTGTTGGACGGCCTAAAATTCATCAATATTTCATTTTTTTATCGCTCGTTTTTTGTTTTATTTGCAATTTTAGCACTTACAGGAGATGTATTCAGCATGTTCAAGGACAACACATTTAGAAATTATATTATTTACAGAGTGAGTGTCTTCAAGAGTGCTAAGGAATACTTCTTGTTTGTAAAAAAGCCTATTTGGAGTATGTGGTATTTCAGAAGGCATGACTACCCAAGGACCACGGAAAAATGCTTCACCACTGTAAATTAAAAAAAAAAAAAAAAAAATCAATATATCAGGTTTTCTAACAAAAATTATATTTACTTACTCTTTATTCATCCAGATAAAATCAGCTTGTGCTATCAGCTGCCGTCCCGAATCGGTTTTCATATACACACAATCGCCAGTTTTAATTACACACGCAGGTGTATTTATTTGTTCGTAATATGTAAAACCCTCACTGTTCTCAATTGGCGGATTAACAGGAACATTTTGCTGGAAAAAAGGCAAAAACTAAAATTTTTAATTTTGATAGAATTTTTTTAGTTCAATTCAACTATCCTAGTTCTAGCTACTTTAAACCCTTTGACTGTGAAGTGTCGACATCTTATTTTATCATTATTTTAATACAAGGTATTTGGTACAAGACAGACAGATCTGCAGTCAATGGGTTAAATCAAAAGTTAATTTTAAATGAAAATATATTTACTGGTCTTTCTTTGTCGACGATGACTTTTTCATGTTCTTCTAGCTCTGCTATTTCTTCTTTATGCTTTTCAACTCGTTGCCTAAATACTGACATAATTCTCTTTGGTTCGATTTGTTCTTCTCTAGGTACTAATTTGTATCCAGTCATTAAACTCGGAGGCCAATTCTTTAATTGAAAAAAACAATTTTATGGTAAAAGTTAACTTATAAATAATAAATTGATTCACACGCATACTTTGATTTTTTTAAAAGCTCTTGCCCTTGCGGAGTACCGCGATTCGCAAACGTATATATCTTTTTCATCTACACCTTCGGGTTTGGAACGGAAATAATCCTTTACCGACATGACACAACATCTTCCAAGAACTTGATTCAGTGGTATTGCAACATTCTGCTCAGTCTTGAATACTTCTTTTTCCAAAAACTTCCTCGTTGTGACATGATACGTTTCATTTGGTCTATAATACTGATTCCCGTAAAGCATTTGTTGGCCTTCTTGGTTTGTCCATAACCTCTGAATGTTGAGAATGATCGGATCCATGCCTCTTTCCTTACCCTCGGCATATACAAAATCACCTATCCTATATACTTGTTGGTTGTAGGAAAGAGCGTTATCGGCAGTTCCAGCTAAGCTTACACCATGTTCTTCCTACGGAATAATGAGGATGTATGTAATCTCAAAATTAAAAAAAAAAAAAAAAAAAAAAAAAAAAAAAAAAAAAAAAAAGACATTACTTTTATTATTGGTTTTATGTCTTGTTCCTCCTCCGGCTGTTCTAGAGCTTGCTTAGTCTGCCGTTCTGAATCAACTGCATTAGACAAATCTAAGAGGGTATAATTCAATGCTGGAGAATGGAGTAAATCTCCATTTCGACAAAGTTCATCCCTAAACAAACAATTGATTATTGGTGCTTCTATTTAATATACAGCAACAAAATTTATTTAAAAATTTGATTTTATGAGTTTTTTTTTAAATTATGAAATATACAAAATATAAAGAAAATGACAAATGCTATGAACAAAAATAAAATAATGTTATAAATAAATAAAATTTGGTATCTAACGATCAATTACCTCTGTCTTATAAAATAAGACTGGAGTTCGACTGAATCCTCAAAAACTTGAGAATCACTTCTGCTCAAGTTCCTTGCTCTTTGGAGACATGAGAAAATATCTTCCTGGAACAAGTCCAGCCTTTTGTACTGCCCACCGTCCAGCCTTCTTTTAATCAGGTCTAATGACAGGGCACGGATCCTTAAAAAACATATCGTATGGTGAGTTATCCCGATTACAAAACAGTAAAAAGGATGTTAAAAGAAGTTTATACTTTTTGCCATCCACTTCATCGTGCTCAGGCAGCTCTTGCATGGAATCCGAGAAACATCGCCCCTCTTCGTCTTGATGATTATACACCGAAATAAAGAGGGAGGTGAGCAGTTCCTGGACTGCCGAAGGAACGTCTGGCACACTTTGCTCATCTTGTCTCAGTTGAAGCTTTGTCTGTATCGCAACTCTTTGTAAAGCTAGAGCATCCTAAAACATTAAACAAAAAATTAACATAATTAAAAAAAAAAAAATAATAATAATAATAATAATATGCCTGAGCTGATTCTTACTTTATAAATTTGTGAATCGGGTTCGTTATATTTACAAGCGTTATCAAACATTAAAATAAAATCACTACATAAATCATCTAAGCCTTCGTAACTGTTTGTCTTTAATTTGGCAGATATTTGTTCTAAATTAATTGGTTTTTTAATAACCTCGTAATAATCAGGATATTCCTAAAACAGAAGAGTTCGTTAATTATCGATTTTACTTTGGCTAAAGTAAATATAGTTACAGTTTTGGATGGGAGTTTTAAAAATATCTGAGACAGTTGCCTTCCTTTTGGATCCTTGTAGTCCCTTAGAGTATGGTAAAGTGTCCTAAGTTTATGGGCTAGTGCATGGTCTATTACTTTAGGTGAATTTTGACCAAGCATTAAGACCCGTTTTGGTTTGGGCCCAGGAATGCCAGAACTGAAAACCGGAGAATTCTTTTTGTAACCTGAATTGTTATTCAATAACTTGGGCTTGTGGTTTGAATCTGATGATGATGATGATTTGGGAGATGAATTGTGATTTGGGGTTAACAATTTTTTGGGCTTCGGACCATTAACACCAATGCTAAAAAAACAAAATGATAATGTGAACCCTTGAATCTTGCAAACAGGGGTATGAGCTGTTAGTGCGAAATGTTAGTGCGAGGTAGATGAGTAGGAAAAGGTTTTGACTAAAATAAAGAAATATAAACAACCTTTTTGGTGTCTTTTTTTCTATCGGCTTTTTCTCCGGATCAGGCAAAGGACCAAGTTCTTTTACCTTGTTCATTAGAATTTTTTCTAATTTTAAAGCATCTTCATAAATCATGGATCCTTCTTCGTTGTACTTACGACAATTTTGAAACATGAGCTGTAAAATAATGTCAATTTTTTTAATGTTTTCATCAAAATATGTTAATAAAAGAAATAACCTTGAAGTCTGCTAGGATTTCTTCCTCAGAAGTATATTTTTCTTGTTTGATATTAGCTTCAATGGTTAACATGTCTACCGGTTTGTCTATAACCTTGTAGTAATCTGGATACAGCTTTCTCGACGGTTTCTCCATAAACATCAACATCGGCTGTCTACCATCTTGACACTGAAGAAAATTACAATCGGCAAATTATTATTGTTTTTTTTTTTTGTTTTTTTTAAATAAGAAAATATTTGAAAACATACAACATAGTTCATAACACATTTGCAAAGAGAATAGAGCCGCCTTTTTAATGGGATGTTATCGAGGTATTTGCCTCTTGTTAAAAGCCTAGTCGTTGAGGCAGGAGCCTGAGGCGTAACCGGGGTTCCGGGGGGAGGCCCGCCAATTGTTCCGGGCAATGGCGTTTGAGGCGGAAGTTTGATGGATGATTTCGGTGTCTTGGGCTGTGGCTCAGGTTCTGAATCATCCTCACTTGCCGAATACTTAAAAAAAATATATATATATACATAATAATAATAATAGCAATAATTGACAATCAAATCTTGATATTGCAGTAATTTACCTGATGGTCAAAATCAAGAAGCTCTTTCACTCTTTTTTGCATCAACTTTTGAAGTTTCACCGCATCCTACAAATAAACAAATATCAGTAGTAATGACACTTTTTAGACAACAAACAAAATATATTTACTTTATATAATTTTGAATCAGCCCGATTATATTTTTTAGCGTTTTCAAACATTATATTTAAATCACCAGCAACCTCACTTACTGTACCATAATCTCCTTTCTAAAAAAAAAAAAAAAAAAACAAATTTAAAAAAATAAGCGATATTATTTTACCAATATAGAAAACATCTATTTAAAAATGCAATGCCCAAAATCGCAATTTAAATAAGAAAAATAGCTCCCCCCCCCCCCAAAAAAAAAAAATAAAATAAATAAATAAAGAATAATAATAATAAAAATAAATAAAAATAAATTTTCTTGTGTTTTGTTTCTTACTATTGTTAGTAATTAGTAATCATATTTAAATAGCAATAATTAAGTAGAATTAGTTATCATATTTAAATGAAAGAATAAAAGGATAAGGATGAGCCTATACTCATGCTGAGACTGTAGGTAGTCTGAATTCATTATTATTATTATTAGCCATGCAAGCCTATGGGGAATTTTTAAATTGTAGAACAAAAATTCACAATTCTAATTAAAAAAAAAAAAATAAATAAATAAAATTTTATAATTTTATGTAATTTAAAATAAATGGGAATTTTGCATACATTTGACCTTCCAAATTAAGAATTTTAAAAAGAAAAATTAAAGCTTGGATGGCAATAGGATAAATTAGATTACGAGTGAATGTTTGGAGTCAGAACTTTAGAGCACTCAGAAGGGATTTAGCTAACCTATGATAGAAGGTTTGGATGTTAGGGCGTGAAATGACCTTAGCCATTAAAACGCCGTAATAATAATAATATATTTAAAAAATTTATATACCTGCAGTTTTTTACTAATTTGTGTCATAGATATTGGATTCCTAATTTCTTTAAAATAATCCGGGTAGTAGCGTTTCGATGGTAATTTATGAAACGGTTCAGCTAAATTTCCACCTAAAATAACCAAGATTAAATATAAACAAATCTACTCCGTACGCCATCTATTCCTAAGATTAATACTTTGCGGTGTACTGTAGTTCTTGATTGTATTGAATAATTGCCAACAAGGATCTTCAGAATCTTCTTGCTCAACCATACTGTCGCATTCTTCCTCTTCTTCTTCGTCCTCACTTTTCAAAGCAGCAGTTATTGCTGACAACGATTGGCCACTTCTTAGACGTTTAGATCTATAAAATAAAATAAATACTGATTGTTAATTGTTGAAAATTGCTAATCAAAACCAAGAAAAACTTAAGATTTTTATGTAGTATTTAACACAGAATCTAACAAACCTTATCCTTTCGCTTCCTTTTCCGGTAGGTAAGTACTTCCCTTGTTCAATTTCAATTTTTTTTGCTTTGATAATCTTATTAAGATATTTGGCATCTTTATATATTTGAGAACCAGGTTCATTAAAGACACAGGCATTTTTTGTCATTAACACAAGGTCCTTCTCAATATCGCCAAGATTTGTGTATTTACCCTGCTGAATTTTTTTAGCTATCGTTCTGAGGTCGATCGGATTCTCAATGACCTCATAATACTTTGGATACCTCTGGAGAAAAGAAAAAAAATTGTTAATTATAAAAGATAATGTAATTTGAATATCTACTTGTAACTACTGCTAAAAATTAAAATTTATACGAAAGAAAAATAACACACTTTACAGACCTTCCGAGAAGGAAGGAGTTGGAAAGGGATATGGAGTTGCCTTTCATCTTCTGACATCGCTGTCATCACTACAGTAAATAAGTCTTCACACATCATCAAAATGGCATCCTCCTCAAAAGCAGAGCCCTCTGACGTATCTTCAGTATCGTCGCTTTTCTTCGATTCTATTGACGCCAGTTCCAACAGCTTTTCCGCTTTAGGCTTCCTTCCGACCTTCTTCTTAACGGGTGGTGGCTCGTCTTCATGGTTCTCTTTTTTTTCCTGTTTCGTGACAACTGGTGGGCAGTCCAACAACTTGGACTTTGCAGATTGCAACAGCTCCCAAAGCTCATTAGCATCTTTATATTCATGCGATGTCCTCTGAAACATCAAATAATGAATCAATTTTAAAAAAAAAAAAAAAAAAAAAATCGCACCGAAGGTTTTATAATATTGTACTGTTAATTTTATTACCTTGTAAAAAGCTTTTGCATTTGATACTAACAGCTCTATATCAGCGGTAAATTCTTCTATATCATCATACTCATCAGTCTTAAGCTTTTGTTGTACTTTTAACATATCAATAGGATTAGCAACAACCTGGAAGAAAACAAAATGTCAAACTGGTCGTTAATAATAGTAATAATAATTTAGAATTACTTCATAATATGCTGGTTCTTGTCGCCTCTTAGGTGCCCGGATGAAAGAATCGCATAGAAGTGTTCCATCATCTTTTTTATGATTCCTCAGTAAATCATAAAGTTGTTGTACTATTTCAGACTAGAAAATAACAAAAATAAATTGTTAATTTAAATTTAACACAAATCTCTTTAAAATGTAATTCTCTTTGAAGGGATTAAACCATTTTTTTTCTTTACTGTTTTGTCTACAATAATTACTGTAAATTTTCTTTAAAAACAAATTGATGGGCAGGAGTGTGAAAGGTATAATTTTTAATTAATTAAAAAAGTTACTGATCGGTAGACTATTATAATTTAAGTATGACTTCATCTAAACAACAACAAAAAATCAAATGCGTAGATTAGTTAGTTAATCGATAATTATTCAGATATTGTGAGATGCGATCTGGTGTGATGTAGATTTCAGAAAAACATTTTCTTTACCGTGACAACGTTTCGATCTTTTATTGAGCCCTGAAGATGACCTCAATAAAAGATCGCAACGTTGGCACGATAAAGTAAATGTTTTTCTGAAATCTACATCACACAAGACTGCATTTGACGATATCTGAATAATTCAAAAAATCAAATTTAAGTAAATGGACATAAAGATTTGTTTGTAAAAACATAGTTCTGTTTCTGATTATTACCGCAAAAGTAAATACTGGACGTAATCTAAGGTGTACTTTTCCATTATTAAATTAAAGTTCTCGACTTTAAACACAACCTCTAACACAAAAGGGACAGATTTAAGCGAAATGACTAAAATATTTATGCAAATTGAACAAGTATCATTTGTTTGATTATTACATAAAAGGTAAAACACTGGACCAAAGTTAAAATGAGATAATAAATTAATAAGTGAACCAATGTTTCCCTGTCTAGGTGACGATTTTGCATAAACACTGATTGCTTATTTGATTATTACAACCAAAAGACTTAGCTACAGCATTAGAAAAATGAATAGTGGGGAGTGAAATGCAAGAAAGAAAAAAGAACTGGCAATAACCATTCTATTAGTTTTAAAATTAGTAAAATAATAAGAATTGTTGACAAATTCAATTCAAATTTCAGGTGCTTGTAAACAAATTAAATCAACAGTTAATGGAACTAATTTGTTCCAATGCCTATTGTTGTCCTCAATGTAATTTGTGTAATTGGACTTGTCGGATTTTTGAGCTTAACCGAAAACTTTATATGTTTTTGCAATCCTCAAGTGAAATTGTTTAACCATTCCTTTGAAACTATTTGTAGAGCCTGGAATAAATAAAAATCTGAATGTCATTGTCTAGGTTTACGAATATGTACAGGGGGTGGGGATGCATTGTAGGCAAGCTACAATGTATGTAAATACTTCATGACCAGGCAGTGTTCATGACAGCAGGGTTTTATGAAAGAATAGCCTTTCAAGGTAGACGACTGACGTCTGACATCAGCTGTAACATTTTACTGTAAAAGTAATGTACTGTAGACTTTGAATGGTGAAACACTTGCGCTTTAACACTATGTACTAGTAAACGTAGGATTGTGAACTTCTAACTTGTTTTATGTAACAGCCCAGTGGACATTTTCAACATAAAGAACTTATTGGATCGAAGTCGCGATAGCTCAAGTGGTCAGAGCAGCGGCGTATCGAGCCAAAGGTTCGAATCCTGCTCGTGACATTAACTTTTTCATTTTGACCAAAACCTTTCATAAAAAGATTAATTAATAGAAAGAAGTAATTTGATCAATAAGCCATTAAAAATAATGGATTTAGTAAGTAAAACGAAGTATAACTTCACTAACAACTCCCCGTGGCCACTTCATGTTGCCGAGAATCAAATCCTGATTATACAACATTTGAAAAATTGTAAAATTCAAAAGGTTGTTGGTTGAGATGGGGAGTTGCTGTCCGAGCGGATTGAAGTCATGAAAGCTCAAGTGGTCAGAGCAGCGGTGTATCGAGCCAAAGGCTGTAGGTTCGAATCCTGCTCGTGACATTAACTTTTTCATTTCGACCAAAACCTTACATAAAAAGAATTAATTTGGTCAATAGACTAGTAAATATAATGGATTTAATGCAAAATTTATTGATCAATTCGTTAGAAAATGCGTTTATTAGGAATAGCTAGTAATAAATGGTCGAGATCCTATTCAGAGGATGTTTATAAATTGTCATCAAATTGGAATAAGTGCAGTGAGAGTGATGGAGGGTATTTTAATTAAATTTTTAAAAAATATGTTTAAAATCATTTGTTTTTATTTTATACCCATAAACCTGTATTATTTCCGGACAATCTAATAAACAGTTAGAAGATAAATTGTAACTTTTGGACGGCGGGCTTGCGGGAGGAAGAATCGCTGCGAGGGGTGTTATGTACAAATGTGAAGTGATGTGAATGTAAATACTCACCGGATCTTGTTTTCTTTTCTTCTTCACTTCTGCCGGATGAGAATCAGATTCTTCTTCGTCGATCCCTCTGCTCGCGACAGACGACGTCCGTCTTCGTTTACTCATCACTTTTCAGTATTTAATTTTCCCCCTGGACATAACCCAACAAAAGGATGTTAAAAAAAAACTCCCAAAAAAAACAAATTAAAACATTAGGTTGAATAAGGCTAAAAAGTAGTTGAGTGATGTATCCTCCTTTAAATTATATAATAGAAAAAAATATTCCACCGGACGATAACAAACTAGAGTGTAAACATTTTCAAATAAATTCGATTAACCGGTCTCCCCGTTTTTTTTCACAATCCTTTGCTACTTACTCTCAGGAATTTGACCGTTTCGTATGTCCGGTTGAGTTCGAGTACCGGTGGCCCGGGAGTGTGAATTTGTAAAGAAATCCGATTAAAAACTGTCGTAAGGGGGAACTCGAAGGATTCGTCACTTTAATGCTTTAGAGACCATTTTGTTTGGTGATGCTTCACGACCATCTTCACGACTCAAGCTGCCAACCGTTGGACGTTTACATTACCACCCGCCCAAAAAAATTTCCCTTTACAAAAACAACTTCCATCTAATTCAAACTTTGAACCTTATTCTATTATTTTTTATTATCAAATATTTAAAAAAGAAACTATTTTTTAAAATAAACAATTCAATTATATTTCCTAATATACAATTACAATAACTTCAGAAATTCATTGAAAAATAAAATTAAACGCATTAAAAAACATAAAAATATACTGAATCCAAACAAAAATATCATAAAACTATATAATTAACTATAACTATATAATATTTCAAATATAATAATTACATCGTTACAATAATCTATATAATATATGTAAGGAATGCAGCCCCACCCAAATTAACAATTGTACAAAATTTTATAAAGTGGGCCAGTATTTTTATTTCAATTCCTATTATGATTGTTTCAGAATGATTATGATACTTTAAAACTTAATATAAATTGTGAACATGTATCAAATATGCAATATATCAAAAGTATACTTATCAAACCTAACTTATTTATTTATATTTGTAAGCCGCCTTTTTCTACCAAATTTAACGATAAACTATAAAGTGTAATAAATCCATCAACGCTTAAAAAACCGACTTTAAAAATATCAAAATTCGATAGAAATGTACAAAAATAATTTAAACGCATTTTTTAATGACCTTATGAACGTGTGTAATATTTTGCGACCCATAATTAATGATTATTTATAGATCGTGAGGTGCGTTCTCTTTATCGTACCGTTTCAACTTTTATTGAGATCATCTTCAGGGTCAGGATTTATAAACGTTGTTTAAATTATACAAATACGTATAATATATGCCTATTAATGTATACAATGATGTACACAATATAGAAATTTTATGTTTAATCAAAGCATTTGTAATATATAAAAATTTCTATGTAATATATAAATTCAAGGTCATTACTTCTGCGTATTTGTATAATTTAAATGTTTGTAAATAGCAGGCCCTGAAGATGGTCTCAATAAAGATCAAAATTAATAAAGGTTTTTAGTTGAGATAAAAAAGTCAATGGGGCGGGATTCGAACCGATGATCTTTGGCTTGATATGCCGCTGCTCTACCACATGAGCTATCGTGACCTCGAAGGCCATTGACTTTTTTTATTTAAACTAAATACATTAATTAATTGTAATATATTTATTGGTCAAGCGGATCATGAAATTGGTGATTTAAAGATCAAAATGTTGGCTAAAGTAAAAAAAAAAAGTTTTCTAAACCAACATCACACCAGGCTGCATAGTATGCTCTCTAAATAATCAGGAATTATGAACTTTGCAATTTAATCAAGGAACATTCATCTTATATGCAAAGCATAAAAAAAAGGGAAAAAAAAGGCCAAGGGCAACAATGGGAATTGAACCTACAGCCGCAGGGTTTAGAGCCGTCATGCCGACCATATAGCAACTTTGGTCCCTTAAATATATAATATTGTATCACTATAAGTGAACAAAATTTAAGGAGAGGATGTAGAATTTTAAAATATTAATATTTTATAAATGTGGATAAGTAACGCTCATCAGACTGCAAGCAATCTATCAAAACTGTAAAAAATAAAAAAAATTAGCTTTTATATGAATATGGATGCTCTTGCTGCTTTCTAGACAGAAGGCTTAATTTCTGAGCAATCCACTGGTATTGCAAATTCTGTTATTCTTAATTAATGATGGGCTATGCAAAGACACAAACTTGGAAAATAACAGCATGGCAAATACAAGCCGGTCGTTGTTTTATAGTAGTTTTGTACATTGTCTACTATCCGTTATTCAACATTTCACAGCATGCTAAGTGTAATACTGTCATTCTAGTCTAGCTAGTTTGTTCGTATTGAAATTTAACATAATCCGTGTATTGCGAATGATATGTATGCAAGGTTGAAAGCTTAAGATATTAAATAACATTAAAGATGAAATTCACCCGATACATAACAGAAGTAAAGGCAGGTAAGGGTAATTGGGACAGGATCAAGATTGTTTTTTAGCAGCATAACAAAATTATAAACAATACAACACACACTGAATGATTTTTTTTTTTAGATCAACTGTAGAATCAATGTGCTAGGTGCATATTAAGAAACGTATGTTTGCAACTAACAAACGAAGACTTTAAACCATTCCAACTTTGAAATATTACGGTTTGAACTTGAGCGGAAAAGAAAAGGAAAAGAAAATACCCATAGTGATTATAAAAAAGAATTCATTTTCATTAGCCTTTTGTGCTGGACAACACATTATACAAAGTAAAAACAATAAACAATATAGTAAAAACTAGGAAATCATTATATTTAGTACTGTGACATATTTTCATAAAACATTTGTAACTAATAACAAAATATATAACAACATTTATAAAATAGGACCTTTATTAAGGTGTAATCATTTTATGCCAGAAATATTAATCTTTGTACTGTTGGTTGTATATTCACTATTTTAAAAATTAACTATTAATTTATTCTCTTAAAATAAAAGAAAACCTTTTATGACTGCAATAAATTCATTGTAAAATATTCAATTTACAATATCACAATATAATAGTAAATAAAATTGCATGTTAATGTACCAAAAAGCATTTTTTTTTAAACAGTAAATTTTCAATTTTAGTATCATTAGACAACACATACAAAGTGTAAATTGGTTTTTCCAAAAGATACTGCAGTTTTTTTCAAAAGTTTTTCGCCTTCTGTTCTACAATTGTTTTACTTAAATTAACTAGTTCTCAGTATGCGTTTTATCCGCCAAAAATTAAATAATTACCATCTGTGCAGTATCTCTTAGCAAAACTTACATAATACAACTTTGTATATTTGTTTTTACTTTAAATAAATTAATATGATTGAAAAATGATTGCTTTAGAATAAAACAGTGAGCAATTAAATACATAGCACTATATCAGCTATGATATGATTTAATTTTGTATTAAAACAAAGATCAATAGTTTTAATTAATGAAGGAACCCTTAAGAATTTGTAAAGTATTTGAAAGAAAACTGATTATGCAAAGTAAAAATAATCGACACAAATGATTAATCGGTCACTTACACTGCCAACTGATGTTGAAACGAACTTAAGACTAAGATAAAAATTGAGCATTTTGAAAAAAGGATTCACTTCACGATTTCTGAGAAAATGTCCACAAGCATCAGTTACAAGATATTTAAGATTTTAAACGAATGTGCAATGCGTTGGCACAGATGATGTTACTTTACTAAACAAAGGCACTGAGAATAGTTAATTTCTATAAATTGTTTATTGTAGGTTTTCGACAGAACTTTGTTTAAATTAACACAAAATGAAAATGATCTTACAGTGTTGCCTGAATACCATATAAATTTAAAACCGTTCTTAATCAATTTTTTTAGCCACAAAAAAAAAATTTCATAATTTTCCAATGAAATCGTCGATAATAAACATGTTTATCAATAAAGTTACCAAATGAGCAATATAATTCCATATACACTAAGCGAGTGCACATACTCTCATATACATTACATGTAAATTCACCATTATTTACAACAGAAGTGTACGTTGCCACTAGTTTCTAGAGGACCTATATATAGAACGGACATTTTGATTATATAAAACTCGTTTGAAGGAAACTAAAACCTTTTGCTCATTAGATATTATTATTCTTTAAATATTTTACATTTTCTCTTTCCTTGCAATTAGTTTCACTCATTGCTATTATTATTTTTATTTACAACTTGCTTTTAAAACCCCCCTTAAGTGTTATAAAAAGCTGAATAAAATTAACAAAATATAGATATTTACATTTCAAACTGTAAGCCACTTTTCTTCAATTCTGACCAATGTTCACCCCATTTGTTCAATTTAAGTATTAGGGCAATAAGTATATATTGAAAAAATGTTATTCACTATGTACAGATATACAAGGTTGTTTTTTTTTGTTCAATTTTCCTTAATCTTACATTTAAGCCACTACATTTTCAATCGTTATTAAAATGTTATTTATAATTTCTATCCCTTCAGAGCTTGTTAAAGCTCGATTTCATAGCGCTCAGAACTTTTTTTTTCTCACATCATACAGAATTTACTGAAGGTGTTTTAAGTTAATGCTTCTTTGTACAATTGGAAAAGAGAAATGTTAAATTACTTTAGGCAAGGAACAAAGTGTATATTTTACAACTTAAAAGTACACAATAATCCTCTAAAGAGTATTAGACTCTGAGAAGGCACGATAAATCAGTTTTTTTTTTTTAATTTTTATTTTTAATATTTTCTATTTTTAGGATACCCTCCAAAATAATATCAATTTGAGTTTTGAACTACTTATGTACAAAGTTCCATCTTACACATAAATATATGAGATCCATAAAATCAGCACACAGTATGAAATCAATTCCAGATTTTATATTACTAAAACTAAGTACTATATTAGTATGGCACATCAAGTGTTTCATTCCAAGTAAAAAAAAAAATACATGTAAAATTAAAAATTAAGAAAGAAAAAGAGTAAAGCTTTAGTCAAATGACCTTTTTTTTTTTAAACATCACTAAAATTAATTTAAATTGCCAATATATTAAAAATGAACACTGAGCATACTATCCAAACATAAAAATTGATTTAAATAAACCCGATAGAACTGAGAACAATAATATAGTCAAGTTATCTTATTTGGAGGATACCTAAGGATTTTTAATGACTGACGCTAAGGTTTGAATTTTACAAGAGGTATATTTTTAGTTGCGAGACACTTATCACAAACCCACTCTGCGTAAACCTCGGCGGTGAGCAATTGATAGGCAGCTTCCGTTAAACCAGTACACACTCTGAAAGAAACGGTAAAATAATAAATTAATACGTCACTACATTTAAAAAAAAAAAAGGAAAAAAAAATACCTGTGAAACCAGAAGTTACAACCGGACTCACAGAGGATGGCTTGATCGTTATCGTGTACTTCTTTATGACAGACCCCGCAGGGGTAAATGGGAGGTGCATTGGGATTTTGGGGATTAAACACCATCGATTGATCAATGGGATAAATCTGAAAAAAAATTTAAATTCTTTGTGCAATTAGGTAGAATAATACAATTTTGATTTGTTCCATGACAAAAATATTGACAATTTAAGATTTTAAACAAATCTAATTAATATCTTGCTGGGTAGGTCTCCCCCAGATGAGTTTTTCATTTTGCTTCTTCAGTACTGAGCC
>CM077114.1:7752534-7786003 GCA_039619505.1 Cimex hemipterus | reverse complement strand
TAAAAGTGAATGATAATACGAAATTACATGTTCATGGTAAAATCTAACTATTGTCTTGTGGATCATTAACAAAAAAGAATTACAGATTTTTTCAAAATTCTATACAGACCGTCTTTTTAAATTTTTATATTTGATATTTCATCTTGATAAATTTTCAAATAATTAGAGGCCTAATACAAATTATTAAAATTTGGAGCCTTTGTATCAGGATCTTAACCCTCCTTCGGGTGCACCTCTGAATGAAACAAAACCACCCGGGGCCTGACAGGCCACCTAACTTTTTTACCCTCCACCTTCCCCTCTAATCAATTTAATCCAAAACGCCGTTATGATAGCCTTTGCTACGATTTACCAGAAATCAAATACACCAAATCGGATGGAAACAAAATGACTTTATTGAATATAACGAAGCTTAAACTAAAACGAACAAAATTGTGAATTTTGTACAAGTTTTTACAAAAATCCTACATTTTTTGTCCACTTCAGCAAGAAATCTAGAATAAAAGTCAGGAAAACTGAATTGAAAACTAAAATGAACGATTACACAAAAATATAGCGAAAAAAAATTTATATTTAAAAAAATGGCAGGCAAAAGGGTGTTTGGTCGGCCTCACAGGCGAGCTGTGTCCGACGGAAGAGGTAAAGGAATTTGTTTCTCTCAAATATTGTTTTTTTTTTTTTTTTTTTTTTTTTTTTTTTTTTTTTTTTTTTTAATTATATTTTATCATGACTATGTAAGGAACTTGGTGTTTCGTTTTATTACTTGACACCGCTTTTATAACAGCTCTATAAGAATTTGCTTCCACTGCTGTTAATGGCCATTTAGGAAATGCCTTTTAAAAATGCTTGATATAGTGGATTTTTAAGAATTTGTTGCTTCTGTTCTAAGTGCCTATTAAAAATTCGATCCCAGACATAATTGCTGGTCAAAAATTACCCTTTTGAGGAATTTAGGAATATGTTACAATGGCACTTAATACAGCTGCCTATGTTGTTACTGCCTTTTAAGAATTTTACAGTCCCGCTTTACAGGATTTTAAAGAATTCAGTACATTTATCAATTATGTCTTAATTTAGCACTTAGTAGTTACCTCAGGTGCATTGTTAGAATGACTTAATAAAAGTTTATATGCGGCTTGTACATAAAAAAGGTTCTTTTTTAACAACCCCTCAGGTGTTTAGAAGGAGGTACAAAACATTTTACTAATTTCGTGGTCCACTTGACCAATTAATACATTAAAATTAATTAAGGCTTTTAGTTGAGCTGAAAAAAACCTTAATTAATTGTAACATTTTACAATATTTTCTCAAATTTACACGTCCAATGCGGGTTTGCTTTATTTTGGGACAGAGGTCCTTTAAGAATTACAACAAGTACGCAGAAATTTTGACATACTTGTCACTTATTGAAGTAATAAACGTTAATATATACTGAAATCACTTGAAATAGATACAAAACATAAAAAAATAGAAATAAGAGTAACAGTACTGTAAAACATATTTTGGTCGACTGCCAAACTTTGCACCCTTCAGACAAAGGCTCAACCTTTCAAGTGACTTGAAGGGGTTACTACGTCCCCAGTTTTTTGTAGAACATTTTTTATTAAATTTTAGCCTTTTCCCAAAACTCTTATACCTTTGACTGTTTGACTGTTAGTGTGTGAATGCAGTGTGCAAGATTTCTTTCTTTTTTAGTCATTTTTGAGCTGCTGTAGCGGAAAAATGAAACAAGAGAAAATACAAATTGCGGGATTATAAACTACAATGCCCAAAATTGTAATTTAAATAAGGAAAGATAGCTCCCTCTAGAAAAAGAACTGTTATTGTTTTTGTTTTATTATTATTAAGTAGCATTAGTGTATTTACAGTATTTAAATGGAAGAATAAAAGAAAAATGATGAGCCTATACTCGTGCTGAAACTGTAGCTAAATTATGGAACAGAAATTCGAAATTCTAATTAACCAACAGGAATAAATTTCATAATTTCAAACTTTTTTTTGCATACATTTGGCTTCCAGATAAAGTATTTTAAACATACAAATTAAAACTTTGGATGGCAATAATGTGATAGATTAGTTCAAGAATGAATGTTTGGAGTCTGAGCTTTACAGTACTCAGAAGGGATATAGCCAACCTAAGATAGAAATAGTTTAAAAGTTAATTAAACTTACAGTTAATTAAGGTTTTTAGTTGAGATGAAAAAAAGTTAATGGCACGAGTGGGGTTGAGATAGGAAGTTGATGTCCGAGTGGATCGAGGTCATGCTCAAGTAGTTGAGCAGCGGTATCTAGCCGAAGATTGTGGGTTCGAATCCCGTTCTTGCCATTAACTTTTTTTTCATCTCTACTAAAAACCTTAATTAATTGTAATGTATTAATTGGTCAAGTGGACTAGGAAATTAGTGAATTTAATAATAGTAACATAGGAATTTAGAGAAAAAAATAAAAATGATAAAAAAATCCATTGTCTTGTGCGACTATAATTGCAAAACGTGAACTTAAAAGTTGAGAAAAATAAGAGAAAAAAGTCCTCTTATGTAGCAAAAGGACCTAATAATATTGTTATCTCTGTTTGGAAGGAGATGGGGGAAGGAGACACAGGACGATATGGTCCCGGAAACAATCTTCACGACCTCCTACAAAATCTCAACAGACTACAAAGGAGAGGAAGAACACAGGAGAACATCGGATACAATGATATGGTATACGGATGGCTCCAAAACAAATGAAGGAACCGGATCAGGTGTTTTCTGTACAAGCCCAAAATATGAGCAATCAAACTCATTAGAGAAATACACCTAGGTCTTTCAAGCAGAAATACATGCCATCAATGCTTGTGCCCTGGAAAACCTTAAAAGAGGTTACACTGACAAAAAAAAATCCTCATAAGATCAGACATCCAAGCAGCTATTAAAGCACTGGCATGTACAAGAATCACATCAAAATTAGTCAGGGAATGCATCCAAAATCTTCAAAACCTGGGAAAACACAACAACCTAACAGTATCCTGGATGCTGGGGCACAGGGGGATTTTGGGTAATGAAGAAGCAGACAGACTGGCCAGAGGAGGATCCGCAAGACCATACGTAGGCCCCGAACCTATCCTTGGGATATCGAAAACAAACATAGAATCCTCCATCGCAGAATGGATCCAAACAAAACAAAGAGAAAAGTGGATAAACTCTAGCAATGCTAGACACAGTAAACTCATGATAAAACAACCCTCATCAAAACTGGCAAAAACACTGCTACATTTGGAGAGGGCAAATCTCAGAGCAGTGGTACTAACTGGCCAATGGCATCTGAGAAAACATCAGCATAACATGGGCATATACAATAATGATACCATTTGCAGACTATGTAACGAGGAGGAGGAAACAACCACTCATATCATCTTCTAATGCGAAGCAACGGATCAATGGAGGTTCAACCTAATGTATAAAAACGACTCAGAGAACCACATTGAAGCAATAACAGTCAATAACTTGATACTTCTGAGAAAAAGGATCGAGTCTATTGACTAAACCAAGGAACTAGGAAGGTACAATAAGTCAGAAGGCTGCAGTGCCTGGGGTATACAAACCCCGCCTCCTAGTATCCTTTTCCACCATACCATACTTTCATGATAGACAATTCAAATTGAAGTAGCTGGAAAATATAATGTGGTGAATGAGTTTATGCACTGATAAAAGAAAGAAGGATAAAGTGAAAGGTCTGAATTCAGGTGTAAGACTGAACATTCGGGTGCACCGAAAATAAATATTACACGATTATTAATCGGACTTATCAGGAACTTACCTTGTTCCTCCAAAAGTCCACTTTTTCCAATTTTCACCCTCCCAGGGATTTTAAAAAAAAAATTCCTTACTCATTATGACCTGCAGGGCAGCCATCCCCAAAAATTGGAATGCTCTAGTGAAAGTCAGCTGAACTGAACATGTTAATTTAAATACAATTTATACAAGGAAATTCCAAGAGCAATGATGTGAATCAACATCAAGACCTCTACATGACCAATTTTCTGTCTCTAGACAAATTTTTTGGAGAGAATTTAAATGACTAATTGATTTGTTGTAGAACTATGCTGTACAAATAAGTTTTTATGTACGTTTTGTTGTCCTCTTAACTGAATTATATTTACCATCCTTAAAAAATAAAAATAAAATGACTTTCTGCTTTCAATTATATAAAATTGAAGGAGTAACTAAGTATAAATAAAATAATAATGATTTATTTTTAAGTAACTGATTAATTATTTTTACGCAAAAGTTAGGTTAAGATGAATAATATTTATTGATAAATTGTTTTTGAAAAAAGGGAAATATTTTTTTTTAAAGTTGTAGGTTGCGATGATGAGGTGCCTTATGAAGTCACTATAGATCAAGGGTTGAGTCGAAGCAACAAAACGGCTTGGTCCGGGGTACCCGATTGTCATGAGTTCGGAAATTGTCACGCTCGTGATAAAATTTTTCATCTCGATCACATCATAAAAATAATGACTATAATTTTATTTAAAAAAAAAGTTCTAATTTTAATGACCACTTGCACGGTATTTTTACATACATGAACAGTCTAACAGTCCTCGACATGATTTCCATGACTAAATTTGAATCTAGAAACTGATTCAAATGTTTATTTTTCTTGGCCTTTTTTTTTAATCAATGATGTTAATTTTGTTTCTTGTAGTTTTCAATTTGTTTTGCCTCCATTTCTTTCTGTAAATTGCTTATTGCCTTTGTTATAAAAAATTTCAACAGGCACCAAAGATATTTATCAAATATCAGACATTAGCAAATATGCCACCAATAAGCAGCATCTTCCAACTTCAGTTTTTAAATAATTGAGCAATATGAAAGCTTGTAAAATAGTTGGCAAAAAGAAGGAAAAAAACAACTTTTCTCTTATGAAATGTTTAGCGCAGTCATGTACGATGAGAAATTTTAGAGAGAAGAAAGTAAGAAAATAATTAACATGTATTTTTTTACAAATTAAATTAAATGTGAAAAATCAGTCTTTGAAATTACCTTTCCCGCTGAAACTGGCATCGGCTTAGGAGGTGGGTAGCCATGAGGCGGGTGCTGCATTGAGATGGGATGCATAGGTGGATGAGATTGCCTTACTGGACCATTAGTATTCACTACACCGGATTTACATATATCACTTGTCATGTTACACTGTTGCATATTATTTGGTGTCCCTGGTGGAGCACCATTGTTCATGCACATTGGACTATTTAGGGGTCTTATGTCCATGATTGGGCTGGACATCGGACCCCCGCACATTGGGCCGTTCCCGAGGGGGCTCCCCATAGGAGAGACACAGTTCATTGAAGAATGGCCCATCATCGGTGAACCTTTTCTCGCGTTTTGGTTCATGCAGTCCATATTCATGAGTGGGCTTCCTACAGTCGGACTCCTGTGGGGCATGGGGCTACCTGGGGTAGGGCCGCACATCATAGGGCCCGGTCCGCACATCGGACTTCGGTTTTGTCCCATCGGGCTGGGCATCATCGACATCCCCATGGGGCTAATAGGCGGAGCACAATTCATCGGCGATCCGGCAATTGTGCATCCCGGTCCTCCCATCATCATACCAGACATGTGCCTGGGGCCCATAGGAGGTCCTAAATGCCCCATTGTAGACTGTTGGATAGGTGGAGAATCATCAAACGGATTAGAAGCTACTATTGTATCTCCATAACCTAAACAACGAAAAAATTATTAATGAAATTGTTTACATCATTAAATAAATTTTCCAGTCTAAAAGAATATGAAAATCACCTGTTAAAGGAGGTGGTAAAAGATCTTGCATCACAGGGGGAGGCTGTTGATTTGCCAGGTTGGCAGCATTATTATTAGATGCACGTCGCTTTTTCTTTGGAGGGGGTGGCTCTGGATTATTCATCATGGGAGGCTTGAATTCTCCCATTCCCATCCTAAATAAATAAAATGAAACATCAAAAACAAAAACAAAAGAATACATCTTGCACCGAGTAGAGCAGTTCATAAATTAGTTATATCAAATTTATAAGGGAATTCTGGCTATTATTTAGAAAGTCTGCAACAATATAAGAAATTTTAAAAAAATAACAAAATTAATGATGATTAGTTGTCATATTAATCGTTAATATGAAGAAACAGTTTTTGTATTTTGATTTGTTTTTATGTCTTTATATTGTTGAATAATTCACAATGACAATATTACATATAATATTAATATTAAAATACACAAAATAAAAGTATAAATAGTAGGCAAGTTCAAGAACTCATCTAAAATTGTACTGCATCCATTGTTCCTTATAAACTGCCAGCGGCTGAATTTTATTTTAAAAAATTCCCAATCTAGACAAATGGGCGTTCAATAAAACTCCTGTGCAAAAACGTTCAACAGTTCATCAATAAATCGGAAATGCGTATTTCCTTAAATTTACTTTTTCTACACATTTGGCCGAATTTCCCACACCATTGCTAAAAGGCGAAATCTCCAGCAGGGATTCATTTACGAATGGTTTGAAAAAGAGATTAACGTCAGTTGTATACGTGCACTTTATACTGTCTCAAGTCTCATCGCCGACAAGGATTAGATCATCAAAACATCAACAAATGTGTTTACACAGCGTTTTCACAGGATAATGTTACTCGTCGTTTTCCACGACAGCTAAAACTGCACGTGTAAATTTTCCTACTTTTTTTTTTTTTTTAAATGAATGTTCAAATGTCCTTCACTATGTATCTTGTTATTTGAAGCAAAATAAAAATTTATATGATAATTTAGCCTAACTCTGAACATAATTTTATACTCTTAAACAGTAAAATTAAAATTTAGGATTACTTATGCTTACAATTGCTACATGACAACAGGTATAACAGTAAATGGCATTACTTAATTTTTATAATTCACTAAAACCTAAACATATTAAGTTTCATTTTAAATATTTTCAACTTTGTTAAAATATGTCTATGCTTCTTACAGCTACAAACTACAAATCAATAATCTTTATTCCAATAAAATAAAATTATAACCCATAAAATTATGTAAGATTGGGGTATCGGTGGCCACAACGGTAAATGTTGACACGGCGCTCATCACTACAAGGTAAAGATCCCAGGTTCAAATCCAAAGGCCCTATGTTAAAACCCAATGTATTTACAAATACAATTTTTTTTTAAAACACCAACACCAGGTTGATATGACCTCTGCTATTGCGAACTCTCATATGGCACCAATGATGTAATGATATAAAAATATTTTTTTAAATTTAGAAAGAGATTAACTAGAATTTTAAAAAAATTATCCCCAAACTCGGGGGATCGGAATGCAGAATGAATCATATAAGTTTTCTTTAGTCAGCAGTTCTTTGCCCCAGAGACTGTTTTTTATTTTATGATTTGTCAATACCAGGAATTATAAGTTCCACGAGCATTTCAGTTTTACAGCTTATTGTACAACTTCTAGGCTCCATTTATGAGAGTTCATAAGTGTATGAATTGAGCCCTTGGTTTAATGGAAGAAACTCAGAATTAACATTACCTCATCTTCATTGCAAAGAAGTGCAGCAATTAATATTGCTGCTGCTCTTCCGATCTTTACCGTCTTAAAAATCACTTTATACTCTTGCAGCACTTTTAATTCCTCCATCGCTAACGATTCATACTGTATATTTGTGGCAATTATGGATGGCATATAGTCATTTTTTAGTCTCAATAAAGTGTTTTGAAGCCATCCATGTAGTTCGGCTCACATTGCATTTTCAAATGATTAACTATATTTTGCACTTCATTATCACTCACAAACGGACCTTCAACTCTAATAATCTGACCATCAGAAGCCGTATAGAGCATACCACCCATACCTAGCAATTGTTCAGCCCCCTGTTCACCGAGTATTGTTCTACTATCTATTTTAGAAGTCACAGCAAAACTAGTTGGGAAATTTGCCTTTATCACACCTGTTATCACATCCACTGACGGATTGTCATTATGATGTGTATTCCTGCAGCACGAGCCATTTGAGCTAAACGCTGAATAGAGCACTTTATTTCTTTGCCAGCAACAAGAATCAAATCTGGGACCAAATTCAGGGTCTCTGGACCTTCCCGTTGATGGGTCGTATCTACTTTCATTGTGGCCACTGCTCCCTTTCCTTACGTGTTAGAAAAAAGTCAAGATGCGAGTGAATTTTGAACCCAAGACAGTGGAATCTATTAGACGTGTTTAGAGTATGACACCTTAACCACTCAGCTCCCGCAATCCCCCTATGTTATGGTTTAAAATCTTTTTTTTTTTTTTTTTTTTTTTTTTTATAACAATAAGTCATTCAATATTGTGGGTGAAGAAGGAAAAATTTAATAATTTATATATGTATAATTTTTATTAATTATTTTTATGAAACGTTAGTCGAGATCAAAAATCAGTATCCCAAGAAGAAATCGAACCAATGACATCCGGATTAGTATATCAGCACTGTACCGCTTGAGCTGTCATGCCATCGGCCCCCAAGACACTAACTCAAATCTAAAATTGAACAGTATTTCTCCTTTACGAATGTCTTCAATTTACTAAACAACGTAACAGTCGGAGAATATAAAATATATGTCAAAGGATGAATCAAATGGACAAAAAAAAAAAAGTATTCAACAGTTTCGCTTAAGTGCGCTATATTTTATAAAACGCCATGAATGATGTGTTCAACTCGTTAAAAAATTACTACTTCGAGAAACATTGGAAGTTATTGTAATGGAAAGATGAAAAGATACTAACTGCATTTACATACTATTTACATATTATAATGTGCATTCATACATACATCAAGTTCATGTTTCTAACGATTTTATGAAAAGTGGTAATTCGATATTCTTACAAGAAGAAATATCGGTAAATGCGTATAATATTTAAAATAGTTGAACATTTTCTTTTTTTTTATATGTGAACAACATTTTCTAGATTTTTAAATTGTTTAATAAAGATTACTTTATTAAAATTGTACAGTGATTAAATGTGTATATAATAAGTTTGGTACATATAAATCCAGATAAATGAAGTAATAACATTTCTTTCTTCACTAATGTTTTTTTAAATTTGATTAATTGAAATAGTTCTTTTACTAATTAATTAGAAAAATTGTGATTTTCCGTTGAACTAGCCAATTTAACACCAAGTATTTTACATCAAACTCAGGGACGGTAGAGGGCGAGAATAAATCATAGCATCAAAAATACATCGAATACGCATCTGCTGAACGATTCTGACATATTTGCGAGACTTTATAAACGTAATTTTCTTAGCTGCTGACTTATTACAATTTTTTTTTTTTTTTTTTACCAATCTTACCAAAAAACCTGATTTTAAATAATCAAATACTCCAATGGTAATGAGAGGAAAAATAATAAAATGTAATTACCCACAGTTCATTTTTTCATCAGGGAAATAAGGAGCCCTTGTCATGTGTGGATGTGGCTCCACACCAGGGCAAGGCGGGTAGTACATCTGGTTTCGCCCCCTTGGCATGCTGAAATGAAAATTAACCATATTAAACAACAGTTGAATATGAGATGTGATAAACAGTAATAAAAATGAACAATAAGAAAATAAAAATTGAGAATATATTTTTACTTCATCACTCAATATTCAATGAGCATGGAACTACTACTACTAGCTCTACTAAATAATACACCATGCCTTTTGAAGTATAAAATAAAAATTGTCGTGTGGAACAGATATCATAATGAAATTTTACGCTAAAGCCTGTTGGATGATAAATCAATGGTGGTGAGTTAAAAGATTAAATTATGTAATAATTTACAAAACATGCTCAGGGCGAAAGCTCTTTTGAACAGGTATTGCAAGTTGAGTTGAAATTTCTGCTCAACAAGTGTTTGATTAACCAGTACATAGATAACCAATTAAAATTTGGATTTTAGAATAAAACGATCAGCATCCTTGTGCATGAGGAATTTGACTTTTTTTGCTACATCATGTTGGATAAAATTATCATTTAATTTTTTTTTTTAATGATCTCATGAACTTGCATATTAGCCTGAGTTCTGTTGATGATTTCATCGAATTCAGTTGGGGGAATGATAGGAATTGAATTGAGCACACACTAACCGCTCTACTCCTGCAGGCCACAATAATTAAAACAGGAAAATAAAATGAAAATAGAGAATAGTAGAACTAGTGACAGTGGCAAAGAAAGATTCACTTTGGAATAGACATTAGGGTGCAAGCAGAAATTCTTGCAAAGCATGGTGGTACAAATCAATCTGATTTAGAAAGCAAACAACAATTAAGAGTTAAAATAAATTGTTAAAAAATAATTCCTAAGATAATTAGTACAAATTTTTATTACCGATAAATTACTATTGTTTGTTGATCGTGAAATGCGATCTGGAGCGACGTAGGTTTTAGAAAAACATTTTCTTTACTGTGCCAACATTTCGATCTTTATTGAGATCATCTTCAGGGCCTTGTATTGTATGCATTTCAACAAAAAAGTTCTCTAACTGATGATGCATTTCTTTTCATTATTGGCGATGCCCTCGCCTTCAGAATACTCTTTACTTGAGCTATCAATCAGAGAACTTTTTTGTTGAAATGCAAACAACACAAGGCCCTGAAAATGATCTCAATAAAGATCAAAACGTTGGCACAATAAAGAAAATGTTTTTCTAAAACGTAAACCAGACCGCAAATAATCATTAACTAACGGCCACTAAACGCCACATAAATTATTATTTTATTGGATATAAGAATGAATTAGCAGGAAGGTAAGCATCAAGATAGTTTGAAAATAAATTTATTGCTGTTTAATTCTTAGATAAATAGAGAGACTGTTCACAGTAAAATAACTAATTTTTGAAAGGACAAGAGAAGTTAACAATGAAAGCATGCCGGACAAATCAACAGTTCAGTTTGAATGATGATTTTCAAAAAGCAAACATTTTAGTAGTTCAAAGAAGAAACTTGGCAACGAACGTCTGTGACAGACCAAAACAGCGAGGATGGGTAGACCGAATTGTTTTGAAATTACGGACTACTCCCAAAAGGAATCTGTCAAAATAGAAAAACCTCAACATTTTCATTGTTAGATTTACAGAAAAAGTGAGAAATAGAATCGATCTCAAGTTAACACGTATAAATTTCTCTTTTCGGCTAAGCCATGCACTATACAAACTATTAGTTCAAGCTAAGGGATAAAAAGCAAAATTTTTGATATTTTAAAGAACCATCGGTCTTATAGAAAGTAGAGTACCAAAACAGAAAAACCTTAATATTTCATTAAACAAAGGCATGCTGGATAAAGAATGCAATATAGAAAGATAAAACAATGAACATTTTGTTATTTTAAAAAAGCAACTTATTGTTTGATTCAGTCAAAATATATTGTATCTTTTTATGAATTTTAATATACCTATGTGGAGATTTTTACAAATAGAAGTGAATAGACAACTGGAATGAAATTTACAACAGATCCTTGCTAAAAATTAGGATCTCTTTGTGAGTACCGAGATAATTGCAATAAAAATAGGTAAATCGTCATTTGATTAGAGCTTAAATGAGATGTTTACATACAAAACGGGAAAACATCTCTTGTATACGTTAGAGAGATGTTTACAGCTAAAGCAAGTTGGATAATCCGACAGTTCGTAATGAGAGATTCATTCACAAAATGAAAGAAAATTTTGGTAGTTTAAAACTCCCGACTTGTCTGATCTAGAGGAAAGCAATGAAAAAACGCTACCTACGCAAAATAGGACAATATTTCTAGAATAGACATTAGGCCGGAGTTTAAAACAAAATCATACCAAGAGTTCAAACAAAGAGCATTTTGGTAGTTTAAAGTAACAACTTAATATTAGATTTAAACAAAATTACAGGATCTCATGATGAACATTAAGACAATTTTAACAATTTTTTAAAATATCTCTCAATGTGGTATACGAGTGATGTATACAGCACAAGCTGTATGAACCAACATGTTACGAAATATAGTCAATCAAACAAAGAACATTTTGGTAGTTTAAAGAATCAACAATTTAAAGAACAGATTTAGAAGAAAATAGTGAAAAACTGCTGGCTACAAAGTATATATTTCTTGGGCAGATATTTTAGAGTGATGCATACGACAAACACAAGTTGGATAAACAAACAGTTTGTGTAGAAGGATCAAATGAAGAATATTTTGGTAGTTCAAAATAACAATTTAATATTGGATTTAAACAAAAATACTGGATCTCATGATGAACACTGAGAAAATTTTTAAAAAAATTTTAAATATCTCACGATGGAGCATATGTCAAAAGATTGAACAATGAGCATTTTGGTATTTTAAAATAACAACTTAATATTTGATTCCATAAAGTCGCGTTGTTTTTTTTTCTTTTTCTTTTTTAGATATCTCTCAATATGAACTGTTGGATTATTCAATTTGCATCTGCTGTAAACATCACTCTAATAACTACCCAAGAAATATTTTCACACTTTTTGCAGATAGTAGTTTTTTCACAGTTTCCCCTAAATCCAAAAAGTACGTTTTTTAAACTACCAAAATGTTCTTTTTCTTTTTTAGATATCTCTCAATATGAACTGTTGGATTATCCAATTTGTGTGCTGTATACATCACTCTAATAACTACCCAAGAAATATTTTCCTCTTTTGTGTAGACTGTAGTTTTTTAATTTTCCACTAAATCCATAAGTCGGTTTTTTAAATTACAAAATGCTCTATTTTTGGCTGGCTATATATCTTTCCCAATATGTTGTTTCATCCAGCATACATCAGCTGTATACGTCACTCTAATATAGAGTAACTACCCTAGAAATATTTTCAAACTTTGTGTTGACAGTTTTTCACTACTTTCTAATAAATCCATCAAGTCAGTTTTTAATAGGAAAATATCTGTAGAGTAAACATGAGAGTGGAGTTTAAAACAAAAGCATGTCGAGAGATCAAACCAAGAGCATTTCGGTGGTTTAAAGTAACAAGTTAATATTCGATTTGGGCATAAATATGGTATCTCTCGATGAAGCATATGAACAATTTAGCAGACGGAAACGGGATGAATCAAAGCATTGAGAGATAGTCAGCCAAACGAAGAACATTTTGGTAGTTTCAAGAACTGACTAAACAGATTTAGAAGAATGAAAAACTGCTGCCTAGACAAAATAAGAAAATATTTCTTGGGCCAATATTAGAGAGATGTTTACAGCAGACATAAGCTGGATAATCAAACAGTTCATATTGAGAGATAACATCTGCCAAAAAAAAGAACATTTTGGTATTTTCAAGAACCGACTAAATAGATTTATCAGAAAATAGTGAAAAACTGCTGCCTAGACAAAAAATGAAAATATTTCTTGGGCCAATGTTAGAAAGATGTTTACAGCAGACACAAGCTGGATAATCAAACAGTTCATATTGAAAGGTATCATCCGCCAAAAAAAAGAACATTTTGGTAGTTTCAAGAACCGACTAAATAGATTTATCAGAAAATAGTGAAAAACCGCTGCCTAGACAAAAAATGAAAATATTTCTTGGGCCAATGTTAGAGAGATGTTTACAGCAGACACAAGCTGGATAATCAAACAGTTCATATTGAGAGATAACATCTGCCAAAAAAGAGAACATTTTGGTAGTTTAAAGTAACCAACTTAATACAAGATTTGGACAAAAATATGGTATCTCGTGAGATAATTTTAAAACAATTTGTAAATATCTCTCGATGAGGCAGTGATGTTCATAGCAGATGCATGTTGGTTAAACCAACAGGTCATGTTGAAAAATAATGAACATTTTGGTAGTTTAAAGAAGCAACTTATTATTGGATATAGTGGACAAAAAAATGGTATTATTATATTTAAGTCGTATTAACTGTTAAATTTGACAGGAGTGAGACTTTCTGCTAAAGCTTGTTAGGTGAATTAAAGTTATCTTGTTATCATAATAATTTTTGGCTTGGGGGTAATTTTGAAAATGTGCGTTGGAAAAAAAATAAAAAAAGAGTAAAATTATTATAAATATAAATAATTACCTTACAAAGGGTGCCATCCCTCCAATATTATGGCTCATTTCCTTCACTTTCTTCTCATCGCCCTCCTAAGACAACAATCGTTTTTGTCCGATTGCATAGGGCGGCCTTCCACAGAAACGTCCTGACGAAAACAAGAAACTCATTCAAGACCATTGACATTCACGCTATGTTGTATCAAATCCTATATGGTAAGGATTTTATTATGGATTCGGGCCCGTTTACGTCGTTAATATTATTTTCGGCCCGCAGCGGGAATGTTATGTACACTATTAGAGGTTAGGACTTACATGAAGTAAATACGGATTTTATCATATCCCCCGACGGTCTAATAGCTCGACTGTTTCGACTCACTATTCACATTCCATCGAAACGGGCTCGCGCTCAGAGAAAAGTCGACGTATCGGGCCGTTAAAAGTCATCTTCCCAGTTCAAGGTGCCCGACATCGTCTTCGTACACATGACGGCTTCACTCAAACTTAATATCAAATATAACTGTTATTCTCCCTCTGAAGCTGTCGAGAAGATCGATTTCCTCCTTCCCGAGACACCGCGGATAAATCAAATTCGACTAAAGCCTGGATTATGGCACGACCGCGACTTCTAATTTTGGTAACAATAAAAGACAAATCAAAATGGAAAAATAGTTGGCTAGCGGCTTAAGTGATATTTTTGACTATAAACAGCCCAAAGAGGATCGAGTCGCCCTCCATGGAGTTGCCGTTTTTAGTTATTACTGACGAATCACTGACCGCGGGACCTGATCGGAACTCACCTATTGAAATATTTTACCGTCTCGCGAAATTAAATTGATTATTTTCAATAAAGGCTTTTTTCTATTTTAATCGGATTGTACGGAAAAGTCTCTAACCTCAGTGGAAATTCCAAAGCCAGAGCTCCCCGCGGCCGTAGCGAGAACCGTACGGTCAAGACGACTTTCAGAGAGCCTGGACTTCTTACAAAATAATAAAAATAAGACAAAAACGAAACGACCGTCATAACTTGTTCCATTTCCCCTTTCCGACCAATAATTATCTTCCTTCTTCGCTTCGGACCGGTTTAGAGTTTGGTCTGTTAAAAAGCACCCTTTCTAGAAAACATTTTTTCTTTCTTTGTAAGTAAAATTCTTGTAAAGATTGATATTAAAAAAAATGTTCATACCAAATATAACGCATAAAAAAATATTTCATATCCCTTCATGGATCTCTGATGATTAAAGAAGATTTCTTCCAAAGATCAACATCCTGTGGTTAATTAGAATATGTTCGGTTTAGAGTTTAGTCTGTTAAAAAGCACCCTTTCTAGAAAACATTTTTTCTTTCTTTGTAAGTAAAATTCTTGTAAAGATTGATATTAAACATTTTTTTTCATAACAAACACCATAAAAAATCATTTCATATCCCTTCATGGGTCTCTATTGACCATAGAAGATTTCTTCCAACTGATTATAATCAACTAGCTAGATTATGTTCATTGGTTTAGAGTTCAGTTTATGAAAAAAAAAACCTTCCAAGGAAATTATTTTTCTCTCTTTATAAGTAAAATTCTTTTAATGATTGATATTAAACAATTTTTGTTCATAACAAACACCATAAAAAATCATTTCATATCCCTTCTTGGATCTCTGATGATTATAGAATATTTCTTCCAGCTGATTATGATCAACTTGCTGTGCGAGCTAGAATATGCTCACTGGTTTAGAGTTTAGTCCGTGAAAAAAGAACCATTTCTAGAAAACATTTTTTCTTTCTTTACAAGTAAAATTTCTTGTAAACATTGATATTAAACAATTTTTTTTCATAACAAATATAACGCATAAAAAATCATTTCTCAACCCTCCATGGATCTCTGATGATTAAAGATTTCTTCCAGCTGATTATGATCAACTTGCTGTGCTAGTTAGAATAGGTTCATCGGTTTAGAGTTTAGTTTGTAAAAAAAATTTTCTTTCTTTCTAAGTAAAATTTTTGACAAGATTGATATTAAACAATTTTTTTTTCATACCAAAAATAACACATAAAAAATTATTTCATACCTCTTCATGGGTCTCTGATGATTAACTATTTCTTTCAACCGATTATGATATGTGCATGAAATTTACTTATTTATTTACAGACAAAAGTTCATATTATTACGATAATGAAAACATTTTAAACAAGAAAAATATTAAATATTTACAATAAATAAAATGTTACAAATAATAACTACAATATAATCCATTTATGTTTAGTGGTCTAATTGACCAAATACTTTTTTCAGTTGTTTATTCTTTTTATGTAAGGTCTTGGTTGAGATAAAAATGGCAAAAAAGTGTTAGGATGGTAATGAGGGTACTAGGGTGTGGGGTTTATGCTCCCCAAACACTGCAGCCTTCTGGCTTATTGTAGTTCCTAGTTCCTTAGTTCAGTGCAGTAGACTCAATCCTCCTTAGAAGTATCTGGTCATTGGCTGTTGCTACTACAATTTTTTTTCCGCATGTTAGAGTAAATCTCCATTGAGCTGTTGCTTACAATTCGAAAATGATATAGGTGGCTGTTTCCTCCTCCTCATTGCATAATCTGCCGATGGGATCATTGTTTTATATACCAATATTGCGTACATGTTTTCTCAGATGCCAGAAATCGCTTAGTGTCTATCCCTCTCCACTATACCAGTCTTGGTTAGAGTTGTTTCATCGTAAGTTTACTGTGTCTAGGGCCGCTAGAGTTTATTCACTTCTCTTTTTATTTTGTTTCGATTCATTCTGTGATAAAAGATTCTATATTTGGTTTTGTTATCCCAAGTATAGGTTTGGTGTGTACGCATGGTCTTGCTTTTTCTTCGCTCCTCTGTGCTCCGACACTCAAGTTTGTTATGTTTCCCCAGATTTCGGAGATTTTAGATGCATTCACTGATTAATTTTTGCGTGATGTTTTAAAAATGCTAATGCTTTAATGGCTGCTTGGCTATCTGATCTTATGAGGATTTTTTTGCCAGTGTAAACTCTTTTAAGAATTTCTTGAGCACAAGCGTTGGTATGTAGTTTACTTCCTTAATGAGTGTGATTGCTCATGTGCTTTACACCACATCGTTGTTTCTGATGCTCTCCTGTATCTTCCTCTCCTTCATGAGTCCGTTGAAACTTTATAGGGATGGTTAGGTTTAATGGTTAATAATACAAATAATAAAAAGAATAACATTCAGCATAATTTAAATACAATAACAATATTAGGAATTTGGCTAGTAAATAAAAACAATTGTAAATAAGATTAATTAATTGTACATACATATTAAACAAAATCAACCAGCACATCTGGTATACATATACATGCGGGATGCAATAATTGACCAATTAATAATTTTCACATTAAAATTAACCATGGCTTTGTATTTAAGTTTCACTGAAGAAGTTTTTTTTTTTTTTTTTTTTTTTTTTTTTTTTTTTTTTTTTTTTTTTTGAGGGGGGGCTGGAACTTGAAAGGAAAGGAGAGAATGAAGATCACGGTTGATCTGAGATACTTTAATGATTTTGCTCATAGGACATTGAATATAAAAAAAAAAAAAAAAAACATATCAACTGGCCAAATTAATGGAAGGTCATTTAAGAACATGGAAAAGAGTAAATGTCCAAGAATGGAGCCTTGTGGTAGCCAGCTGAAATTGATAGAGAAGAGAAGAGGATATAGAATTTGAAGCTTTAACCACCCGAGTTCCGTCAAGTGCTGTAGTATGTATGTAGTAATTACAAGTCTTGATAGAATCTTTGCCGATTGAGATGGTTGTTCAAGCTGATAGGGGAATTGCTAAATCCTTTTTAAAAAAAAATAGTTCCTACCCACAGTAAGTTGTTTTGCAACGATCTGGATTTCGAGCCTTTTAGCACATCATCAGGTTGAAGGGCTTCTACAACCATCTCTCGACATGATTTGCCCTGGCTCAGATAGGGTCCGCTCAGGGAAAGATGTAATATGGGCAGTTTAAATGCCATGGGGACCTTCATCATTTCCTTTGTGAATTCCCTGTGTGGGCCAAATTTCGCCAGCTGTACATAGGAAGTAGCTCCTAGGTCTAGCAATTGCCAGAGATTGACAAGCCCACGACTTTGTAAACCATTATTTGCTTTAGCGAGAAAGACATGTGAATACAACCTAATAAGAGTTTAATTATTATTTTTTAAAGCTCTGCTGTTAAATTAGTGTTAATCCTTTTTTAAAATATTATTTATTATTTTAAGACAAAAAAAAAGATACAAATTTTAGTTTAGATTAATATCTTGACTTATGTATTTCCTTTTTTTTATGGTTAATAAAGTCTTTAATATAACCATAAATTAAATGGCAAATGGCATTTTGCCGCCATTGAAATTTATTGTAACTATTTTGTAAACCATTATTTTTATTCAAAATAAATTAATACTTCTTCTATAAAAATGTCAACAGTACAAAGATGAAATTGAGTGAAATTAAAGATCATTTCGGAACATGAAAAACAGTAAATGTCCAAGAATAGAGCCCTGGGTTAAACCAGCTGAAATTGAGAAAATAGAATTTGGAGCTATAACTCTGAGTTCTGCAGCATGTAAGTAATAATCACAAATTACAAACATTCTCGTAGTTAGTAAAGAAATTAAAAATAAGTTGATAAAAATAATAAAAGAATGTTATGTACTGCAGTATTTAATTTGTGATTATAAAAACAGATGCAGTGTGGAAACATTTATAAATTTAAATGTGTCTGCATGTTTTAAAACTAAATATCTCCCTGAAATAAAAATAATTTGTTTTAATTTAGTTCAGTCATTTATAGAAGGTTTAAATTAATTTATATTAGTAAAATAAATACAATCATATAAATTCTCGTTTTGAATTTAATTTTGGACAAAGTCATGACGTACATTGTTTAGAGGTTGTTATTGTTGTCAAGAAGTAGGTTATAATTGAAATTTAAGTTTTTGCTTTTATTACGGACATATTACGGTTTATCTTAACTCAAGATTAAGTTAACACGTGTCTTTGTTTTGTATGTAGAATTTTGAAGATCCTTATTTATAGAACTTATTTATAATACTTAATCGACATTAAAAAAAAAGTCAAATTAAAAGTAAGATATGTTCCTTTCTAAGGTAAGATAAATAATAAACACTGTATTTGTGTGAATTTATACTTGACAGTAAAACTTTTGATAATTATTTTTAAGTTATTAAATAAAATAGATGATTGTGAAAATCTTTTATTGTCTCCATAAACGAGATTGGTGAAAACTCTGAACTTAATAATTGCTTTTAAGCAGGAATTAACTTGAATTTTTGTTTTAATAGGTTTCAAGAAGAGCACAGCTTTTTCATGGCCCTGCAAAAAAAGCATTCATGAATGCATCATTAGTGACGGCTCCGAAAGAAGCAACATCCGGTATACACAGGTTTACTCAAATGCCAGAACGGTTGAAAGGGACGTTCGTTGACAGGTGGGCAACATATTGGAAAGATCTTTTCCGCGACTATTATGAAGTTTTCAAAGACGTTGGGACCGATTTGAAAAACAAACCTGTTAAAAGTGGAGTGATTTTTACTTTAAGCAGCCTTTCGTATTACTGTTGGAGGAACAACCCGGATATGAATGATTTCCGTTCGGCGGTTATGAAGCATTCAAACGAGTTTATTTTCATCGGTCCGACGATACGAAACCCAAAAACGACGGAGCACTTGAACCTTCTTGAACAGTGCACCAACGAAGGGACGCTGCGGAGGTTTTCTTTTGGACTTTTCTCATTCATCTGGAGGGACAATTACTCGAACACCGTTGGAATATACAGTAAATGGTGCCCTTATCTGACACCCGAGTGGCTCTCTTTTCACACGAGGGTGTTGGACGTGGGGTTTCTGAATAAATGGTGGATTCTCGAAGAGAAGATGATCGATTGCGACATCAATCCAGGAGAATGGGGAGACACCATTGCTCTCAAATAAAATTGTAACAAAAATTATAATTTTTTGCAGTTTATAGAGAGAAAGCCTCTATATTCAAGTTTCTTATGAACAGAAAGAGGTCTATTTCAATAGTTACCGTTACATTTACATCATGATAAAAAATATTTCTAATTTGACTCTCTTAATGTGCCTAAACAGTGAATTAGTTTATACAAAACACTTTAGAAATTGTTCGTTTAATAAAAAGTGAGCTGCTTGCAATAGCTGAATATTGCAGTTTGTAATTTATGTACAAAATAGGCTTAGTGTTTAAAAACTAGTTTTTTTTTCTTCTTAATATTAAATTCCCTCCCACATGTGACGGATGAATGGTTGGGATAAATATACGCTTGTTATTTGTTTCTTCTTTCTTAATCGTAAACCTTGAGATTATTGCTGAGCTAAAAAGATAAGGATTAAAATTCGTCTCTCAGTCGTATTGGCCTGCCAATTATTTCAATTATTTCTCTCTGCGTCTCAGGCGAGTCCTTTGGGCTGTTGTGTCCTTTTATGTTATTGTTTTGTTGCTGTGCTTTGTTCGACCAAGTCTTTTTTTTGCTGGTCTGTTTTTATGTGTGTTCTTTTGAAGTTATTTATTTTTTAATTTGTGTACAAATTTTTCACCTTGCAGGTAATTGTACTCAATAGCAGTCTCACAAAAATGAAAAAAACAAATTTAATATTTAAATAAATTAGTTTACAAAGGAGAAAAATAATAAATAAAAAGTTACCAGACACATGATCACATTTTTATAAGCAGAGGTCAGTGCCATTTTTGTTTTATTCTTCTAATCAGTGGTAGAACAATATTTTATGCTGTGTTTTTAATGAAGTTGTTGAAATCTAATCTCCCCAAAGTGGTTTTAAATTGGGAAAGGGTTTAATAAATGCTCCATTTTAAATGCGCCTGGCTAGAAATCAGTTTTACTTCTCAGCGTAGCCATAAAGCTGGAGGCTCTCTTGCAATAAACTCCTTGGAAAGAACCTCCAAACTCAAGGGACTGATGCCATTGTATCTGGCTCCTTTTTTTTTTTTTTTTTTTTTTTTTTTTTTTTCTTTTTTTTTTTTTTTACAATGCATTCCAGTAACTGAGCACTGCAGCTGCATTTTTGAGGGCTTGCAAGACGAGTGTGAATTTGAGCATTCGGTGTGCCGGTGTTCTTCCATCGAAGAAACTCGTGTTTCAAGTGAATTGTAACTAAATTCAGGGTCACTGAGATCTGATCCTGCTCCTTCCGTTGATGAATGGTGTCAATTTCTTTCAATTCCTTAGGGCCCGTTGCACCAGTCACGGTTCAAGACGGGTTCACTGGAACAGGCATCAGAAAAAAGTCGAGAGGCGACGGTAAGGATAAGGACCATACTCGGTTTTGACTAAAATTGATTCACAGTTTCTGAATATAAAAAGTCCTCTCAGCAAGGAGGGGTCTTGAGTTATGAACCTCAGATGTTGATCTCTGATTTTGTATTTGACCTCAGGTGGCAAGACCTTGAATGGAGTGTATGTTTAGAAAGATCTGGATGAGGGCATAGACCTCAGTGTAGTGTAACAATATTATATAATCGTTTGTACAATATGTACATTTTCTGTTAAAAGAATTCCATGTTACTTCATGATTGAAGGTTATTTTTGTGGTACTTATGTTAAATCGTATTAAAAAATGAGAGCTAGAGTGAATCTGAAAAAAAAAAAGCTGTTGTTCTATGCTTTCAAGTAATATTGAACCAAAACTACAATAAATTTAAATGTGTAGTGATTAGTGACAGGTAATTGATAATTATTTAGAAATTGTGAGATGTGGTCTGGTATGATGTAGGCTTCAGAAAAACATTTTCTTTATCGTGCCAACGTTTCGACCTTTATTGAGATCATCTTCACCCTAACCACCCAATTAAATTTCAATATTCAAAATTTCTTTTTCAAAGAAATTCATGAATTTAATAACTAGTGACCGTTAATGGATAATTATTCAGATCCTCCAAAACAATCTCTATCCTAAACACATAGTTAACAGGTTAATCAGCAATTACCACTCAACACTAACAGCATCCACTATTACTAATAATACTACATTAAATACAACAAATACAAACAAACCAACATACATTTCCATCCCATTGAGGGGGCCGCGGTAGCCGAGTGGTTAAGGTGTCAGACTCTTGGCTAGTAGACCCCACGGTCGTGGGTTCGATCCCCACCGTCGCCTCGAATTTTTCTGACCATGCCTAAGGGGACCGGTGGCCGCAATTAAAAGAAAATGACACGGCACTCATCAATGGAAGGGGCGGGACCGGATCTCAGCGACCCTGAATCTGGTCCCAACCCCCTTCAAAAATGAGTTTCTTCGATGGAAGAACACTGGTACAGCGGGGGCTCAAGTTCACTTAGTGTTGTGAGCCCTCCCCCAAAAGTGGAGCCAGGTTATAGTGCAATAAGCTAAACAGCTGCAGTGCTCAGGAGGGAACTCCTCCAGTCCCTGGTATCCATCCATCCATCCATTTATTCAAGGCCTATCACACAAATTAAACAAATTTTTCTCATCCGATAACTTCAAAATAGCTTTCAAAAATTATAAAACAATCCAAACGCTGTTTTCCAAAATTAAAGACCCCCACACCAATTACAAATGAATCTGTCGCAATCTACAAGATCAACTGTTTAAACTGTCCAGCTACATACATTGGTCTTACATCCCAATATCTGGACAGGAGAGTAAAACAACATATCTACGATTGCAAAAAATCCTACAGCACTCGCTACCCACCACTTTGAACAACACAATTTTGACTTCAAAAATACTACATACAGAACAAAACAAATTTAAACGTAATTTTTTAGAAATGGTTTACATCAACAAGGATAATCACAGCATCAATTACAGAACAGATACATGCAAACTCAGTCGCAGCTACACCAACATCTTTAAGTTGTGTGTGGTGTTATGTTTGACCATTTATCTTCATAGTCTAATTGTCCAACAATCTAATTTTCCTTTTCCCATTTATCCCTTTCTATATAATTCTGAAAGAATAAAGTGGCCGAAACATTACCAACACATTGTTTCCCTTTGTCGGCTCTTTTCTCCTATCACTTCACTCTCTTCTATACCCACTTCCTTCCCCACCACTTCAAAATCAAACATATATAAACATGAAACAGTAAAATCTCACTGGTACTCACAACACGACATGGGACAATTACACAGAAGACAAACACTTTGAGTGAGTAGAAATACTTTGATGGAATATAAAATATATTTTTTTGTATTGTATAAATTCACTTTTCCAAATTCTGTATGTATTTTCTAAATGTAAACTATGTTTGTAAATCCCAGGCCCTGAAGATGATCTCAATAAAAGATCGAAACGTTGGCACGATAAAGAAAACGTTTTTCTGATACCTACATCACACCAGACCGCATCTCATGATATCTGAATAATTAATAACAATTAATTAAAACATGATGGTTTGAAAGAAAATTCACCAAAACACTGAAAAATAATTCAGTATGGATGCTACAGTATGGCACACCAGGGACTTTGGCTGTGTAACAGATGCTACATTGGCCAAAGTATCAGCACTGATGAGATAGCTTGACTTCAAACCATGCAAAAAAATATTGATAATTAACTTTTAACTCTATTATTTTTTTTTAACAAAGAAAATAATTTAAAAAAAAATTAACTCACTCAACTAATGTGTTGTTTAACTCAATCCTAACAAGTAAAAGGATTAGTAACACTATAAAGGTAAACAGTCAATTATGTTGTGTTTATGTTTTAAGTCATTATTTAACGAGCTGGATTATCGACCTGATGGAAACGAAGTTTTTTCGGAGGATTTATAGAAGAGGTCAACACAGAGAAAAAACTTCCTTTCGGTTTTCACCAAGTTTTCGACAGTTTTTATACTGTCATCTTCAGGACCTGTTTTATTATCATATAAAAAGATCCTCCGAAAAAACTTCAATTATTTTCTTTATACAGGTATCGGTGGCCGGCCTCGACCGATCTTCGGTTCCAACATACTTAAAAAAAATTTTTTTTCTCAAAAACTGATACGTTTAAGTTCATATAGCTGAAATACCCTCATTATTGCAAAAGCTCTGGTGTCTCCCGATACAAGATACTCAAAAATAACATCTGTGGGTGAATAATAAAGACAAATATTTCACGGTTCACACAGGAAATATTTGTTTGAAAAGTAAAACTTGCCCTTCTTTGTATTCTTGGGCAACCTCTGTGACTGGCATTATTTTTCAGTTCTTATCGATCAAATTAAAAAACATCACAAAGAATGCTGGTCACGTATCTGAGCATCTCTGTTCACAAGGAGGTACACATTTCTTCTGCATTGTTCAGCCTATATGAAAACAATGTTGACGGTCTTTGTCCCGATGATTTGCGATGGCTATTTAAGCCAAGAAGTAAGGTGCACTTCTTGCACTGCACTCGGCTGTTTGGATCGGAGGGGAATTGGGAATCTGTTCTTTGTACAATTCGCGTTCTATTGAACATGTATCCCAATTCTTGGCGGAGTGCTCATCCCTGGGTGAGATTCGGTTATTGCATTTTAGATGTTTCACTCTCCCCAGAGTTGAGTACGGTTTTTGAGTGGCTCAAATTCGCTGTAATTTGTTATACTAGGCAGCATGATTCGGGAATTTAATTTTTGATCTGTATTGTATAACCCGTTTTTCTATTTTCTCACGCATTTTAAAAGTTATTTCTCATTTTTTAAATTTATTGCCTAGGCTATAACTTTTATTTTATTTTGCATTTTTTCAGTTCTGATTGTTTAACCAACAACCTCTGGCAGATGGATCCAAAATCCATGTCCTTAAATGCTTTGAAAACACAATTGTCATTTACCTTTCTTAAGTTCAATAAAGCATTATTATTACCCAAAGTTAAAAAAATTTATCTAGTTAGTTATTGTGGGAAATAAATAAATAAAAGTGTCCAGTTTTTGTTTTTTCCTTGAGTGTATATGTAAATCATTAGAAATAGTTTCAAAGTTCTGACGAAGGAGAAATAATTTTCAAAAGCTTTTGTTTATTTAAAATTCACATTATCCATGATTTTTGAGGTCCCTTATATCACCTGAGGTCAAATACATAATCATAGATCAAAACCTGGGGGCTGCAGTAGCTGAGTCATTAAGGCGTCAGATAGATCCCGCAGTCGTGGGTTTGATCACCACCGTCGCCTCTGGGCTTTTTCTGCCGCTTAAGGGGACCGGGCTGCAATCGAAAGAAATTGACACAGCACTCATCAATGGAAGGAGCGGGACCAGATCTCAGCGACCCTGAATCTGGTCTCAACACCCTTCAAAACTGTTATCAACCAGACAAACTTGATGGTTATGGTCCTCCAGGTAATTGAATTTTAATGACTGTGGATTACAAAGGGATTGTTCAAAATAATGCAAATGTAAACCTGATAATTGACATTTATTGACAGAGACTGTAAATTTCTTTCTAGCTATTAATTTTGACTAGGAGCAATAATCACATCTCAGTAGAACAATGTTGATTACAATATCGCCACTGCACAAATTGTACCGTAAAATTTAATTTATAAAAAGAAAGTTTTGATTCTGCAAATGTATGTTTGATAATGAAAATGATTTAAAAATAAAACTTAACTTCTAAACCACACCAATATATATAAAACTATAAGTTATCTTCTAGAATATACTGAACTTTCTAGATCAGATCGTTTAAAATAAAAATGATTATCACATATTAGTTAGCAATTAAATGCTGGTTATTTAAAATTTGATATGGTAACATAAATTTGTTTGATTACAATATTCACAATCCTAATTATAAAACTTAACATTATTAATACAATAAAAAAATAATTTTTTTACATATGAATTGAGTGAGGTTTTTGCATGCTTACTGCACAAGTCGATTCATCGACAGATGTTGCATCATCCGGTTCTACGCACAAACCTGCATCTGAAAAGTATTCAAATTGAAACGGATTCGAATTAAAACGCATCGGAATCACCTCCTTACCGTCGGCGTTGGTCAGTTTTGTCAACTCAAACTTGAAATTCATGAAGTACTGCCCCTTGAAGAAGTAGACAAGGGAAGTGACCCCGATAACGATAAAGAAAAAGTAGACATTATATGTCATCACGATCATCATTATCATATACCCAATTGTCAGTTCTGTAATGTATATTCCTGTCTCCAAACAGAGCAACCTGGCAATATTATATATTTGTTGTGGGTCAAAGATATTAAGTTATTTAAAACGTGAAAACCAGTACCTTTTTTTTCTAATGTCACTTTTGAAAGAAATTTGCCCCAGTAAGTGATTTGTATCGTTTGAATTTTCTGAACGTTTCTGTAGAGAAATTATGTTGTTCAATTTTGTCTTCACCTCAAAGATTTTAAGGATCTCGAAGATAAGGGTAAGTATGATGATACAAGCACAAGCTAATATAAACTCTAAAAAAATTGAATATTTTAGAAACTATTCGTCTTCAATGTTTATTTGATTTATGGGCTTTGAATCTGAATTGTCAATTTACTGAAGTAGAAGGTTGGCTTTCAAAATCATGATCAGCACACAGTTGTAACTGACTGGCTTTCAAAATCATGATCAACACAGATAATTTGATTATTGTTATCTGCTTTTGATAAATTATTTTTTTATTTTTTTAATAATACGTCCAAATTATTAAGGTAATTTGGTTAGTTAGACTAAGAATAGCAATATTATTCTCTTCTAAGAATAGTTTGTTTGAAAACTGTCAATACCTCCATATGTTTCGATGTTAACGAAAGGGAAGAAGAGTTTCTCAAACTTATATCCAAACCAAAATGTATTCTCCATTTCACAGTTTGTTGCCCTGTTAAGAATAATTCAACACAGTTATACGAGCCATATCTTCGCCAGCCTTATCTCTTCAATTGAAGATAATCCGTCACGGGAATATAACGGGGAAACACAACGTTAAGTAGCAATACAGGGACGATATGAATCCCCTACTCCGTAAGAATTCATTTAAGGTCAAAGAAACCGACATCAAATGTTCGTGTATAAATCAACAAAATTTTTAAAATCGTCATACATTAAATACGGTTGAGAATCACAAACCACAAATGTGTGGTTTATTTATTCATTTATAACCATTTTGGTAGGCACTTGGCCACTTAGGTGGGAACTACACGAATTACACACGAATTACTCCGCCAAAAACTATTTTAAACAAGTCAACAACTTATTTAACTAGAATTGGTCAATTGAATAAAGAATAATAAATAATAAGCTCCATAGGTTTTCCTCTTTTCTCTGCATAAATATACCTGTGGTTTGAGAATTTCCAGCGTACCACCATAATGGAGAAATCGTTGGCTTTCAAAGATTGCATAATACATAATGACAACACTCATTACAATCATATCATTATTTCATATATGCATGCTGTACATTTCTCTCAAACACTTTTACTAGAGACGGGAGCCAAGATGCTACAACTGGTGATCTCATAATTGAAAAAAAATATCTTCTAAATGCACTCCTTCAAATAATTGTCAAACACTGAATGTAAATTTACGGGAATGAACTTTATTTAATAATAAAGTTTATACAATTTCCTCTTTCCTCTAGACATGCGGTTTGAAGCTTTTCTGTGTACTCCTGTAATGGAGAAACCGCTGGCTTTCAGAGATTTCCATAAGACGTAATGACTACACTCAAGATAATGATACAATACTATGTTGGCTGATCTTCAGTGATCAATTACAACATACTATGTTCATCTATTTTTCTTGGAATACATTTCTATCAAAAACTTTTATTATTGAGAAGAGCCTAGATACTACAACTGTTGATCTCACAATTGAAAAAAAAAATATCTTCTAAACGTACTCCTTTAAATAATTGTCAAACTGAAGATACATTGAATATACATTCATGGGAGCGAACAACATTTAATCATAAAGTTTATACAATTTCCTGTATCCTTTGTATGAATATACACATGTTTGAAGATTTCTTGTGTACCACCGTAATGGAGAAATCACTGGCTTTCAATGATTTGCTTAATACATAATGACAACACTCAAGAAAATAATATAATCATATCTTGGTTTCATATGTGCTTGAACTGATTGACAGTCATCAATTTACTTGTTACTTATCCTTCCGATCTTCACTCGGCCATTCTCAATATCCAAAATACCTAAACTCCAAAATGAATGGGCCCATAAAAATTCCCTAGTCCTCAACCCGTCCAAATCCACCGCCATAATTATCGGGACCAAGCAACTCAATTCCCTACCCGGCATCCCACCTCTCATACTAAATAATCACCCCATCCCCTTCTGCTCCTTGGTTAAAAACCTAGGAGTATTCTTTGATCAAAACCTTTCCTGGCATTCTCACATTTCCCGCCATTCCATCGCCTCCCTCAGCCTGTTCCGTCGGTCCTGGCTTCTCTTACCTTTCTCCACCCGCAGACTCCTTGTATCTTCCCTTATACTTCCATTCCTCGATTACAGCTAGCTCTTAGACAGGGAGAACTCGTCATCCTCCTTACATCATCCAATTCCTTCAATTCAACTCGTCACATCACTCCCGTAAGACATACTCATCCCCAATCGACCTTATCCTTCCGCAACATACAACCCATACTTTCGAATGATCCTTTCTGATCCGAGCCCCTAAACTCTGGAACTCCCTTCCCCTTTCTATTCGTCAAGCTGCCTCCTTTTCCTCCTTTAAATCCCACCTTTATAATCACCTCCTCTCCCTCCAAGCAGAGACCTCACATTATTTTTGTTTTTGTTAATTTTCTCTTCTGGCCCGCCTTACTGGCATACATTGTTCCACGATTTATATCTATTTTTTTTTTTTTTAATTATGTGACATGTCATAGAAGGTATTGTATCTCATGTAAATTATTCTTAGGGCTCACAAGTCCCAGAATAAAGTGATTTTTCTTCTTCTTCTTCTTACATCAATTTTCAATGCTGTACATTTGACCCAAACACTTTTGCTACAGAAGGGAGCCAAGATACCACACATAATCGAAAAAAATATCTCCTATACGTACTTCTTTAAAAATTGTCAAACCGAAGATACTCTGAATATACATTCATGGGAACGAGCAACATTTAATAATAAAGTCTATACAATTTCCTCTTTCTTGTATGAATATACATGAGGTTTGAAGACTTCCTGTGTACCACCCTAGTGGAGAAATCACTGGCTTTCAAAAATTTGCTTAACACATAATGACTACACTCAAGATAATGATATAATACTATGTTGGCTGATCTTCAGTGATCAATTACAACATACTATGTTCATCTATTTTTTTTTTTGGGATACATTTCTATCAAAAACTTTTATTATTGAGAAGAGCCTAGATACTACAACTGTTGATCTCACAATTGAAAAAAAAAAAAAAAAATCTTCTAAACGTACTCCTTTAAATAATTGTCAAACTGAAGATACGCTGAATTCACGGGAAGGAACCATATTTAATAATAAAGTATACAAAGTATGAATATACTTGTGATTTGAAACTTCCCTGTACATCACCGTAATGGAGAATTCACTGGCTTTCAAAGATTTGCTTAATATATAATGATGAATATTTCATATATGTTTGAACTTATCGACAGTGATCGATTTAATCATTCCATGATAATCTCACAATTTAAAGACATATTTTCCATACTTACTTCTTTATTCAAAGTGCAAACAGAACTCCAAGAAATGATGCATAGATGATATACTTGAATTGATCGACACCGATCATTTTCGGGCTTCATCAATTTTCATTGATTTATGTTTCGTTCAAAAAAAGAGGGGTCAAGACATTGCAAGTGGCAATCTTACAATTTAAAGATTAAAAAAAAATTAACCTCATTTGTATGTTGGGTTTGAATGCGGTGCCACTGGCTTCGAACCTGGGACCTTTACCTAACAGTGAAAAGCACCAGTCCAATGCCTTAACTGTTATGTCCATTGATGCCGTCTTCACTTAATGTTTTCTAACTTTTACCTTTCTTTTTTTGAGTTTTAAGTTTTAAGTTTTAAGTTTTAATTTTTTTTTTTTTTTTTTTAATCAAATTACACCTCAATCTCTGGCTGATGAATCGATGAAATTCTATATGGCAAAAAATTTAATGTTTATGCATTATTTATGCTAAGTTGTTAACATTTCAAATAAACATTTTTAATTTCTTGATAATGTATAATAGAACTAATTTTTTTATTTTTTTTTATTTGACAGATTAATTTAATTATCAAGCGGGTAAGTGTAGTAAAAGAAATAGTCAAATATATAATATGCATATATTACAATAAAACTTACAGAGGACTATAAAATTAAAACAAAAATATAAAATTGTATTTGTACAACTTTAACAAAAAGAAAAAAAAGGCAAGAACATTGATGTTATAATGAAAATGAAGCAGGTTGAAATTTAAGTTAAAAAAACTTTTTTTCTTGAAAAACACTATAAAATAACTTAAACAATTACAAGCAGAAAAATATTCCTCTTAAACAAAAAAACCAAACTTCATTACCACATGAAATTTTTACAAAAATAAAATGCGCTAATCACGTAATTTAAAAAAAAAAAGTACTCTCGTCCTTAATGAGGTAATTGATCTTAGACAACTGTGCAGATCTCAGGTGGTGTTGGAGTAGCATTACTAAGATCTAGAGTTGCATGAGGAATAGGTCCAGGGCTCATGTTATCTATGCTGTGAATCATTGATGAATGCATCATAGACCGAGAATGATCAAGCATCGATTGTTCTTGCAATGCAAGCCTCTGTTGCTGTGATAAAGCTCTAACTGCATTTGTTTTCTCCTATAAAAAAAAATTATAAAATACTAATGAAAATAATAAAATTAAAAAAAAATTATTCATCTAATTCTTACCTTTTGCCAAACAAAAACATTATGAACCATAGCACATCCACAGAATATGATACCCAGACCAATTAAGACACTAGTTATTATTGCAGGAGTTGAGTGGAATTGTATAAATGTGTATAGAATTATTCCTAAAACATATAAAAAATATATTATATCAGATAAACAATCATGGATTCTCCTGGTATTAGAATTAAAATTTGAACACAGCTTCGCTAACATTTGTGTCAAGAATATTTATAATATGCTCTTGGAAAATTATGGGGCTAATTTAGATCACGAAATCTCTAGATATTTGATATAATTTCCGTTTAAAACTATTGTTCTTTGTCGGAAGAAATTATTACTTGATTCAGTTGATTTTATTACACTTAAAAATCAATTCTATAATTTGATCGATATTGATCATTTAAATCTGCCCATTATCTCTGTGTTAGTCTGCCGGACCTAAGGCATTTTGCCATCATCAGTGGCGAGAGCAAATAATGAAAGGCGTCTGACAGACCAACCCAGCGAAGTAGGCAGACGTAGAATATTTGTAAGCACAGATGACAGGACAAAATCAATCTTCGTAAATTAAAAAAAAATTACCTGTTAAAAAAACTGGAATCGACACGAAAAATCCTCCAACTGCACAAACTCTTGTAAATGCAGATTTTTTCAGGTACTTGTTTGTTCTGCAATAGAAAAATCAATACAATTAATTATCAATAAATTAATTTGAATATATGAACAAGTCTGGTTTTGTTGGTCCAATAAGAAAAAACTTATCAACATATTAAACATATATTGAAGTACTTTCAAACATTTTCATATATTTAATAGGGTGATTTTGACGTCGTGTAATTTGAACAAAAGATGCACAAGATCCGGGAAAGGGAAAGTTTAATTTTAATTAAAGAAATATACTAAAAAAAAGAACAGTGTGAAGGACATGACCCTCAACTATTTCAGGAGTCTGATATTCATGAGCACTCTTGTTGTATATTTTATGAAACTTCGTTAAAACTTTCCCAAGGGATGGTCTAACTATATTGGAATTAGAATAAAATTTGTAAAGCCATTTAGACTGGGAAATAATGGAAATAGATTGAATTTAATAAAAATTTGTACTTGTTGGTGTACTATCTATACATGAAAATGATACAACGTACAGGTTGGTCATAAGATCAAATAATCAAAACTTATATTTTATTTTTATTATTTTTTTTAATGAGGGTTCGCAACAACAGAAATCATATGAACCCTCAGGGTGCTGGTGGCTTTTGAAAAAAAAAAGCCCATTTGTAAGAATGTCGGGTTTGAATGCAGGGCCGCTGGATTCGAACCCGGGACCTTTACCTTACAGTGATGAGCGCCGTGTCAAAAATTAAACCTTGTAGCCATCGACGCCTCCTAGATTGAATTATTATATTTCAAAACAGTGATTTGTTTTTAAATATGGACATAACTGTCAAGTAGTTGATGAAATTGAATTATAAAAGGTAGGAAACACCAAAAAGAATTCCCATTTGCTGGGTAATAAAACAGAACAAAAATTTCATCTATTTCTAGAAGGAATGAACTTACTACATGGCTGACAGGAATAGAAGGTAAGGTGAGAAATATTATGATGCTAAGTTTACATATGATGATATCTGGCTATACAGATTCCTAAATGGCATATAGATGGCTCCAAGACTAAGTGTGGAAATAAACCAACGATTAAAATTAATAAAAACCTTGTCTTTCATCAGGTGAAGACTGTGCCAGGAGGATCAAAATACTGGCTATTACTAACAAAAGAATAGCCATCTCTCTGCAAAGCTAGGTGACTCTAAAGGTAATTGATTTGGTTGTAAAGCCTTTTTTGAATTGTATGAAAGCTCTGTGATACATTAGAAAAAACAATAAATTTGTTTTAAACATTTATGTGCAGGTAGCAGGACATACAGAACAGAGGAGCAACAAGGAGGCTGATAAATTAACTAACAGGACACTTATCAACACCCCTTTTGCAATTGCCAAGAACTTAGAACCATCAGACAATAGGTTAATAATAAGTCCTCGGCTCAAAGGACAAGAGGCATGTGGAAAAGTTCATAAAGGACCATCATGGAAACTAATGGCAAAACTAGGATGTGTTAGGAGTAAGATAAAAGTTAGCTGAGCACTGCAGATTCCAGGGACTTTTTACTCGGAGTAGCAGGAACAAGACTGTGCATATATTGCCAGGAAGAAGAAAAAGTAGCCCCTGAAGGATTCTTTTGGCCTTTCAGTTCTGGTAAAAACGCTTAAGCGTAACAAAAATCTCTAGAGAATAATGTGGATTGCACAATAGACCAATATTTGTCGCAGTGCACAAGGTTGTAAAGAGACTCTTTTTAACCTTTAACCTTAAATGTCTGAAGATTATAATAATGTAATATTTGAGGTTATGGTTACGGTGGGGTGGTGTTTCTTAAAACCAAACCAAAGACAACTCTGCTGAGTTAAAAAAAAAAAAAAAGAAATAAAAAACATGATGTTCGAGCCTCAGTTAAATGATTGATGTTATTAAATTATTGATATAATCGAACAGAAGTTTTAATTGTACTAATGATCA